>CM059870.1:30882869-31432547 GCA_030490815.1 Acer saccharum | reverse complement strand
TGTATAACGTAACATGTAGAGCTGCAAGATTCAAGAACCATAAAATGAAATTAAAACCTTTGTCATGTAACTATGTTGTGATGAGTCATACTCTATAATAAGAGATGAACTAACATGAAAGATAAACTAACTTAATGTTGAAATAATCATTGACTATCCTAATCATCCTTTGACCTTAGCCTCTGCAGGAGATGAAAAGTTTTCAGAAATAAAGTGCTTGAATCTCCAACATTGGCAACTAAAATTTGGCCCTGCTATTAGTACAACTGTGGCAGTAGAACCTGAATGAAGATTGTATCTAGAGGCTCCTTCATGGCCCAATAGAATATATGTCAACAAAGAGAAAATGTAAGCAATCAAACCTAAACTTTAAGAAAAGCAAACGAACATCAAAATGAACTACCTTGGAAAATGTGTGCATTCAATATCATGGATTGCTCTCAACAATGCTTCTTCAATATTCCAAGTGAAAGAATCATCAAATTCACAGGCAATGAGAACTTAAACTATGAAAAATTCACAATTCGTAAATACATATCACCGATGATAATTTAGAAAAAGAGAGAAAAGAAAGAACATGACAATGAAAATGTGAAAAACTCATATTCCGTAAACATATTGAAAACATAAACGCATATCTAAAAGCACTTTTAAAGTTCAACTCATGCGACCCAGTTCTTCATCCCAATTAAGCATTGAACACATTATCATGTTCTCCCTTATTTGGCAACCTTCCTGTGAATTTCTTTAAGGCAACAGAATATGTTGCATCCAAAAGAAAATAAGTATGCAAAGCAAATACTCCAGTAAAAGCTTTGAAGCCATCTCACTAGCTTCAGCGCCATTATGGCCATCAAAAACTGCCAGAATTCCAACAGTGATCCTAATCCCCTATACCTGCTTCAACATCAAATATTATAAACGTGATGAGTGAACCACCACTTGTATGATCTCAACAATACCATGCATATATAAAAACTTCAACAATCATCAAATCAATCAGAAATACCTAAATTCCAAGTGTGTTTCTTCCCATTTTATCATGTTGTAGATAACAAAAAATTCTACCTTTGGAATTGGAATTAACAAGCTTATAGTTTTGGAATTGGAATTGAGTGCAACTGAAAACCCCACAGCTAATTTTGCCCAAAATAATGACTTCCATTCCAAGTTTAAGGCCAGATACCATGCTGCCATAGACATTGATTTTTCACCAGACAACCATCAGTTCAGGAGGGAAAATAAGAAATAACCTCGTTAAACAACTTACCCTTGTCTAGACAATGAGATTATTTAACCTCGATAAGACCAACACCTTATTAGTATTTTGGAGCTACTTTTACCAATCAAAAAATTCGTAGTCTTACCAGATACCTTTTTACTATTTAATTTTATCAATGCCTACTTATACAACCTTCAACATTAAAATTTCAGATTACAGCTCACTCCAAAAATTGTCCTATAAAAATTTATATCCATGTGTTTCTCCACTAAACAGGATACTAAAACTTGATCAATGAGCATGCACCCAATATTATCATATGAATTATATTGTAACATAAGGTTTTTCTAATACGGAAATGCCAATTCCAAGATTCACAGAGAATTATGTATAGAGAGAGAGGGAGAGAATAACCAGGGAAGGGAATGCGAAGGTCAAGAGCGCAGAGAGTGCGATCCTCCTGAGACTTTCTTCGGCCCTGAAGCATCGCCATTTGGCAACGGCTCGTGGTGCGTTGTCGCGAATTGTAATTGGAGATTCCAGCGAGGGCATTTGGGGACTTAAAAACCGCCGGCGCACCGCCTTCCTTGTACACTGTCAAACACGTCGACGATTCTCCGATTGAAGGCGTGGTTGCATATGCAATAATCACAACCGCAATAACCCTAAAACAGAGAGCTTCGATTCGAAGGACGATTCTCTTCATCTCTTAATTGATGTTCCTCGCTTTTCATTAGAAATTCAAATTGAAACGAGCTATGGAATTGAAAAAACACGCGCGCTCTGTTTTCGTTTCGTTCTTGATTTTATACTTGACGGTGATTCTAATCTAAAATTGCCACGTCAGCGTTTGGTATTGTTTTTTTGGTCAAATTGCCTAAAATACCATATAAACTATGACCATAGAGCTAATATTCAAACTTTAATGTTTATTACATTGTACATTGTACATTCAAAACACAACAGCGCCAATAAGGGCGTAGCTCAGTTGGTAGATAGAGAGCTTGTGGTTTGGGTAAATGTCTCCCAGATCAGCTGCTCGAATCCTACGATTATTCATCGTATATGTTGAGAGAGAAAAAAAAAAGTATTGTTAATGATTATTGTTTGATGGTTGTGAATAGAAAGGAAACAAATGTAATATATTAGGTTACTTTTGAGGTTCCGGTCCAGTTTTTAGGATGACAGTTCCAGTTCAGTTTCATGTTGGAACCGAACCGTGGTCATGTCTAATTTCCCTCGTTTTCTGTCTAATTTTGGTGAGAAACCAAATTCGTGAAACAACTATTCCTCTATTTCACTCTTTATCATTTCCTTTCATTTTCATTTAACCATCCAAATAAGAGATAAGAATTTCACTCATATCATTTTCTCATATTCCATCAAACTAAACTAGTGTAAGTGAAAACCATGTAGCACCGTGGATCAATATTATAAATTTCATAATCTTTCTTTGTTGATTCAAGCGATGCAAAATAATAATAATAATAATAATAATAATAATGAAAACAAAAATTATAAATGGAGAATCTAAACCTAACTAAGTTTGTTTAGTTGAGCTTTCTACTGCCTCAAAAGGTTTACAAATGTCTATTTGAGTTTTTTTGAGTTTTTGGTTGGCTTTTGAGATTGTCTATTTTAAATTGAGTAGAGGTTAGTAGAGTTTAAACCTCTACTAAGCAAAAGCTCATTAGGAGTACTTCTCCAAATAGACATTTTTATAAAAAGTCTACCAACCAATCATCTATAAAAATTTTTTCAAAAACTCTATTCCTAATAGATCTACTACAAATAGATCTTTACCAATAGAGGTTTTCAAAAGCCAACCAAACAAGTTCTAAATCTCAAAGCAAAGAAGATTAGATTAGTAGTGAGTAGTGACTATAATCAGATAAATGATTATCCGTTCCAAGTCTAATTAGATGACCATGTTTCTAATAAAGTGACAATGATTACAGGAGTAAAAAACAGATTTGGTGGTTCAAATGGTTAGGTTATCTCCAATAGAGAGCTATATGTCTTTTAACTCTCAAAATCATCTCCAATAGAGAGCAATATGCTCATTTTAAGTCTCAAACCATCCTCATCTAGAGAGTTAAAGTGAGAGTTAAATAGGTTGAGAGTTATGTGAATGAGTTATATTTAGTAAATGTGAGAGTGAGAGTTTATGGTGGGACCATGTATAAAGTGGTGGGGCACGTGTTGGATGAATAAAATAGGATACATATAGGGTGAAAATGGAAAACTAGCCAAAAATTAAGGAGGTTTAGGGTCTGTCCTGCAGACCGTTTTCAGCTGTTTTCGTTTTGTTTCTAAAAATGATTTCGAATTCGTGTTCGGTAACCGTTTTTCATTTATTTTCAAAATACAAAAACAAAATAAAAACAATACCAAGTGTTAAAGTGGAAAGTTTGAAAAACAAAAAAAAAAACTTGTTTTTCTTGTATTATTTTTGTTTTTCATATGGGGTCCCATATCATTAAAAAAAAAAAAAAAAAAAATCTTTTTTTTTCTCCCACCAGACCTCATCTCCAACAGTCCAACATGATTCTCCTTCTTTAGTCTTCCTTCTTCCTTCAACTGATCTTCTCCATTTTTCTTTCTTCTTCTTTCGTCTTCTTGCTGCCGATCTCTTCTTCTTCCGAACTATTTTCGTCGCCGATTTGCTCCTCCAAACGCGGATCGACCCAAGATCTCCTCTTCTTCCGATCTTCTTATTCTTCTCCAATCCTTTTATTCTCCTTCTCCGATCTTCTTCTTCTTCTCTTCTTCTTCTTCTTCTTCTGATCGGCTGCTTTCTTCTCTCCGATCATCTTCCTCTTCTTCATCTCCGATCTTCTTCCTTTCTTCTTCTCCAATCTGGTTTCCTTTCTTTTTCTTTTTCTTTTTAATTTTTATATATTTATTTACTGTATTTAATTTATTTTAAAATAATACTTATGTATAATTTAAGAGTTTAGTTTTGATTAATTGATTAATTGATTTTTTTTGGAAGTAATTTGTGAACTTGTGTTTAATTTATAAATTACACTACAAAATTATATTGGTTAATTATTTAATCAATTGTTTATAATTGTTATAATATTAAACAAAATGTAAAAATTGATATTTCAATTTTTGAAAGTTTTTGGTTATTCTACCAGACGCGTTTTTCCCGTTTTTATTTTAAAATAAGAATTCCAGAAAATGCTACCAGTCGCGTATTCGGAATTCAAAAATGAAACCAAAAACACTGTTTCCATTTTCATTTTTCTTTTTGAAAAACAAAAACAAAAACAAAAAACGGCTTGCAGGACGGGCCCTTATTGTTTTTTTCCGGAATTAGTATTTTGATTGTTTTTGTCAAAAAATCCACTTTTCGGACAAAAATGCCCTTCATTCAGAAATTTTACCTAGTGTGTTTAGTCATTTTTGCCTAGTGTGTTTAGTCGTTTTGGCCTGGCGTGTTTAGTCATTTTGGCCTGATGTGTTTAATCGTTTTGGCCTGGTATGTTTAGTCATTTTTGCCTGGTGTGTTTAGTCATTTTTGCCTAGTGTGTTTAGTCCCTTTTTGCCTGGTGTGTTTAGTCCTTTTGGCCTTGTGTGTTTAGTCATTTTTCCCTGGTGTGTTTAATTGAACAAAATTTGGAAAAAAAAAAAAATCAAACATGATCTGAAATTTTCAACTTCAACACGAAAATCTGGAAAAAAAAAAAAAAAACAACCACCACACTTATAAATTTTGAAAAGAAAAAAAAACGAAACATGGAAAAATGTCTTGTGTGTTTAATTCGTTTTGCCTGGTGTGTTTAATTGAGTTTTTTGGTGTGTTTAATTTGGTCTTGCCCTGGTGTATTTAATTGAGTTGCTATGGTGTGTTTAATTGGTGGTCTGATGTGTTTAATTAATTTACGCCTGGTGTGTTTAATTAGTCTAGTGTGTTAATTGATTTACAACTGGTGTGTTTAATTGGTTTACACACTGGTGTGTTAATTGGGTTCCTCCGGTGTGTTTAGTTTTTGCCTGGTGTGTTTAGTCCTTTTTACCTGGTGTGTTTAGTCTTTTTTACCTGATGTGTTTAGGTCGTTTTTTCCTGGCATGTTTAATCGGTGACCTAGTGTGTTTAATTAGTCCAGTGTGTTTAATTGGTAGTCTGGTGTGTTTAATTGATTACAACTGGTGTGTTTTATTGGTTTATAACTGGTGTGTTTTATTGGTTTACACCAGGTGTGTTTAATCGGTCAGTCTAAATTAAACACATCATAACACAATTAAACACATCAATCTGATTTTTTTTAAGCACAACTCAAATCCAAACCTTTTTTAAATCTGGAAATTTTTCAACAAAAAAAATATATAAATAAAAAAAACTGAATTTTTTTTGAAAAATAATCTTGTGTGTTTTTCAAATCTGAAAATTTTTTGTTTAAAAAATCCCTAAAATCTACCACAACCACAACCACAACTCAAATCCAAACCTTTTTTAAATCTGGAAATTTTTCAACAAAAAAAAAAAAAAAAAAAAAAAAAACTGAATTTTTTTAAAAAAAATCTGGTGTGTTTTTCAAATCTGAAATTTTTTTGCCTGAAATTAAAAAAAAAAATCCCTAAAATCAACTACAACAACAGTCCAAACTTAAAAATCTGATTTTTTTTTCAAAATAAAAAAAAAAAAAAACTGAAATTTAAAAAAAAATCTGGAAAAAACGTGAAAGAGAAAGAGAAGAGAGGAGAGAAAAAGAAGAAGAAGGAGGAGGGAAGATCGGACATGGAGCAAAAAATCTGAAATTTTTTGCTTTAAAAAAATCTGATTTTTTTTTTTTTTAATTTGGAAAAAAAAAAGAGAGAAAGAGAAGAAGATGAAGAAGAAGAAGGAGAGAAAACGACGATCGGACGGGAGGGAAACGACGATCGAATGGAGGAGAGAGGAGGAGAGAAGGAGAGAAGAAGGAAAGAAGGAGGCATGAAATGAGAGAGAGAAAGAGGAAAAAAAATTCTGCACAAATGAGAGAGAAAGGAGAGAGAAGAGATATTTAAAAAAAAATGAGGGGCAATTATGTCTCTACAGTGAATTTTTTAACAAAAACAATCAATTCACTAATTCTGGTTAAAAACAATAAAGACCCTTAATTTTTGGTTAAAAATGGGTATTTCCTCATATATATATTGTGGGACCAATACCATAATTAAGAGATATGAATGTGTGGGACCTATTTGGATTTGTTGATTGTTGAAGATGGACGGATCAGATTTATTGACCGCTAGAAATGAACGGTCTACAATTTTTTAGACATTAAAATTTGAAATAATCTAATTTTTTATCACAAAATTACTAGAAAATCAACAAAAAAATTCAAAATAAATTATAGAATTTGTAGTTCAAATTTGTGATTTACATTTATATTTGTACTTTTGTTTATGCATGTAATTTTTATTTATGTATGTGTTTATGTTAAGTGTATTCTAATCTATGGAATTAAATTTTATGATGTTTCCTTATTTAAAAATTAAAATTTTCAATATTATCAAATTTGGTAATAATTTAAAAATATTTAAAATATTAAATATTAATACCATTTTAAAGATCTCATTGAGAAATTTACAATGGTATTATTTTTATCAACATTAAAGTTTATAAATTACAATGTATTGACCACTTATTATAAATTAGGTATAATTAAATTTGTTACAAAAATATCACTCTCGGATATCATTCTCAGCACCACCGGAGTAAAAGTACATATAAGCATCACTCTTAACACTATTTGAGACCTCAAATATAACTATAACTCTCTCACTATTGGAGATGGCCTTAGTGATTTAAATTGAGAATTAAAATAGACCGAGAGTTATTTAAGTGAGTTATATATATATATATAGTAAAGTGAGTGAGATTTATAAGGTGGGACCTATGTGTGGGTGAATTTAATAATGATTTTTTTTTTTTTTTTTTTTGTGGGATCCATGTCAAAATTAAGAGATTAATGTCGTGATCCGGTTGGATTTGTTGACTATCAGAGATGGATGGATTAAATTTGTTGACCGTTGGAGATGAACGGTTCATATTTGATGACTGTTGGAGATGGAAAGTCTATAATTTTTCAGACATTAAAATTTAAAATAAATATATTTTTTATCCAAAAAAATTAGAAAAATCAACAAAAATCCAAAAATAAAAATCATAGAAATATACAAAAAGTCTTCCAACGGCTAGTTTTCAAAATTTGTAGATATACTTAATTCCCACATAATTTTACATCACCTTCATCAAAGTTTGGGTTCCTAAATTTTCTAATACTATCAAACCTGGTAATAATTTATAAATATTTAAATATATTAAATATTAGTACCATTTTAAAGATCTCATTGAGAAATTTAATGGTATTATGTTTATCAACAATAAAGTTTATAAATTACAATTTATTGACCACTTATTAAAAATTAGGCATAATTAAATTTGGAGGAAATTAGCAAAAATAGCCTTTCCCTACATTCACTTTCTAGGAAATAGCTCGTTGGAAAAAAAATTGCATATATAGCCACTTGGGGAACCCTATTTACCACTATGCCCTTAAGAGGGCCCTCACATGGAAATTCCCTAAATACCCTCCTTAAATGTTGTAACAAATAAAAATCGATCACATTTACTAAATTACCCTCCCCATTCGCATTCCCCACAAAATGACCAAATTGGCCTCTGAATTCCCACAAAACTAACGGTTTACAGTACAATTGAAAACAAATTCAAACTGTCGTCTGTGTGATTACGCGCAAACCCAAACCGAAACCACGTTGCCGTTGCCGTTGCCGCAGAGATACAGTGACGCACAAGCCCAAACGACGAAATTCTGCTCCGTGTGAAATCGCAAACCCAAACAACAACAAACCAGAAATAGAGAGAGGAAGGAGAAGCACGAGGTCGTCGTTGTCCTTGTCGTCGTTCTCCTGGTCTTCGTTATCCTCGTCGCCGTCGTCGTCGCCATCGGCATTGAACGAAGCATCCAAACCCTAGACGAAACACAAACCAAACAAACCAGAAATAGAGAGAGGAAGGAGAAGCACGAGGTCGTCATTGTCCTTGTTGTCGTTCTTCTGGCCTTCGTTATCCTCGTCGCCGTTGCCCTCGTCGCCATCGGCATTGAACGAAGCATCCAAACCCTAGACGAAACGCAAACCAATTTCCAAGGTACTAATTTGTTCAAATTTGTGTTTTTATTGTAGTTTGTTCTTGTTTGTGTCTTGGGATGGTAATTTGTGTTTTTGACTTGTTGTATGTGTAATATTTGGAGGTTGTGTGTTTTTATGGTAATTTTTGCTGTGAACACTACACTGGAAATTTATAGTGGGAGAGACGGAGGGAAGAAAGATTCACGTTTGTAGAGTAAATGACCGTTGCATGTAATGGTGAATGTATATGTTGAGCCTATGAGTGATTTTCATAAGCCTAGGGGTGATGGATGGATGATGCATGTATGTGTTATTTTCAGCCTAAGACTGATGTTGAATGTGTATTATTTGAATGATTTTCATAAGCCTAGTACTGATGTTGAGTCTGAGACTGATGATACATGCATAATTTTGAGGCTAGGACATATTTTCATAAGCCTGGGACTGATGTTTTCTGTTTGTTTTCATTGTTTAGATGCCGAAAAATTCGATTCCAGAGTTGTGGCGATTCCCAGACCATGAGAATTGGGTTCCCGTCAGAGTAAACAGTGGAAGTAAAATGAACATGATTACACGATTGAAGTCCGTCCTACAGAAATTTGGGTTGGTGGAAAAATTCAAGCAGGGCCCATTCGGCAAATATTTGGATTTGAAAGAGCCGTTGAAAATTTACGGGCAGCTTATCCATAATATTTTGAAACGAGAGATCATTCACCCCAAAGGACAAAGAGAAGATGAGATGTGGTTTGGGTTGGGGAAGTCAAAAGCCCGTTTCGGCCAAGAAGAGTTTTGTGTATGCAGCGGTTTGAATATGGGACAGCTGCCCGAAGGTTTTGCTAATAACAGTAAAGTACAAGACGATTCGATGCTTAGAAGAATTTTCAAAGGAAGAAGGCCGACTGCGGAGGTATTGTATGCCACTTTGAGTAAAATGATGTCCGAACAGAGTGAAGATGCATATAAGATGTTGAATATATATATGGTGAGCCAATTCTTTGGCACGGATGACGGACGGACCACAGCCATATCGGGGTGGCTGTTTTCATTAGTTGAAAACGAAGAAGAATTCAAAAATTTTCCATGGGGTTCTTACGTATTCAGCTTTACACTATATTTTTTGAAGGCTGTACTTCAGAAACGGCTACCCCAATTGAGAGGTGAAGCAAAGAAGGGAGGTAACAATGGGAAGCTGCAGGAGAATAAGAATACAGAAGACTTAGAAGAAGAAGACTTAGAAGAAGAAGAAGAAGAAGAAGAAGAAGAAGAAGAAGATAAGAAGAAAAAGAACAAGAAGAGGAAGAAGAAGTTAGTAGAAGAAGAAGAAGTGAAAGGGAAAGGGAAAGAGAAAGTGAAGCCGCGAGGTAAGGAAGAGAAGGAAAAGAAATCAAAATATTATACATACAATTTGTCCGGGTTCCCTCTAGTACTCCAGGTAAGTTTTAGAATAATTTTGCATGTTATCAAACTTTTTTTAGTGTTTCTCGTTTCATACTTTGTTGGATTGAAAAACATTGATTCATAGTAGTTAGTTTAAATTGTATAGGTATGGGCCATGGAGACGATAATTCGTTTTGATGTTCACGTTGGAAAGCGAATTGGTTTGGGGTATCCACGGTTCACTAGATGGCAATTTAGTGCAAGAATTTCAGATATTGAATCAAAATTCAATTCATCGGTGTGTACTTAATGACATACCTTTGTTTTTAGTTAATTATATGTAGAAATTCGCTAACAATTGTTTGTTCCTAATATGCAGATGAAAAGGGTACAAAGTACTTCAAGTCATTGAACCTGAAATACGTTTGTGAGCCACTACCTGAGAAGAAGAGGGAGAAATTGGCTTTGTCAATACAGCCAATACATCCAACTGAACAGAAAGAAGATCTTGGTTATGATGATGGAGTTGATGATTATCAGACAGGCAATGACAGTGATGGGATATGCGCTTCTGTTCTGAAGGAGATAGGAGGCTCTGTGGGAAGAAATATAAGCACATTTTGTAACGAATATTCCCCCCCTTCTAAGAAGCGTCTGTTCTCCGATGGAAATTCGAAGGTATGATTGCATCTATACTATTTGGTTTTAGACTTTTAGTATGTTATTCTTGTATGCATTGTATTAATTATTGCAAAATTTAGGTGCCTTCCACAATCCCAGAACTATATGCCGCCATGCTTGAGAGCGAGAAACGTATCATTTCCTTCTGTAGAAATGAATTTGAAAAGATTAGGAAGGAGATGAAGGTTAGATATAAATTTGTTGAAAATTATATTATTATTTATATACAATAGTTTAGTCCTTAATAAATTCCACTAATTTATTGTTGTTGATGTTTTCAAGGGTGCTGGGCAAGATGATGATGCTGTTGTTGAGGAGGATGTTGGTGGTAAGGCTGCTGTTCAGGAGGATGTTGATGGTAAGGCTGCTATTGAGGAGGATGTTGAAGAAGTGGGTGAGCTGCAAGATGTTGCTTTTGTTCGTACGGCTGGTGAGCAAGATTCTCTTGGTGAGGGTGTTAAGCTTGGTAAGGGTGGTGAGGGAGATGAGGCTGTTGTTCAGGGTGTTAAGGTTGTTAGATCTATCCTTGACTTGGAAGAACTTACATCCCCTGACGTGTGTTTTATTGGCGAAACCCTCCCTAGTAGTGTGGTAGCACTTACTGAGGCCGACCCGCATGTTGAATACAGAGACCTCGACAAACAGAGGGGTCGAAAGCGGTTAAGGTATCTCGAAAGCCTGTACACAGATCCGATGCCCAATAAGACAAAGAAATCAAAGTCAAATGAGCAAGATGTAGACTTAGTTGAGTTCACGTCTTTCCTGAAGAACGACGACCAAGTTAGGTATTTTTCCATTCCTGTACTCTGTTATATTGCCATGATTTTCAATGTATTCATTTTTTATTATCTGTCCTAATGTAATTTATTCATATTTTAATAGTTTTTATACCGGTCAAATCATTCCCATGACACGTCAAGTTTTTCAAGACCTAGTCAACGTCAACAAGTGGATATCAGATATGGTAACATAATTAATTACCTATTTCTTCTTGGTTATTAAGGCTTTATGTTACTTATTCACCTTAACGCACATCACTGAATTTACGCAGCACATCCAAAGTTTCTTTGATATCCTATGGAGGAGGCGATCGAGCAGTGAGCTCAGCTACATGCAAAATATTGGACTTGTCAACACATCTTTTTTCGTAAGTTTCACCCTAGTTATATGATATGCTATATGAAAATGTGTTATAATGCATGTATTTCTGAAGTCTAGGAATTATCTCAATGAATGTATTTTTTGATGACAGACAAGCATAAACATAAAGTGGCAAACTGAAATGAAATCGCTGGACAGCTTGAGGGAGAAAGCAAAATCTCTGAAGGATGACCGGGAAAGAAGTAACCCGAAAGAAACTACTTCTCCTCAACAGAAAAAAGATCGCAAAAAAAGGGTCAAGAAGTCCAGCGATGCTTCTCCTAAAGCAGTCAATGTCTGGGAAGAGTACCCCGAATTTGTTCCTTTAGATTACCAACCCAGTTCAGACGTCCTTAGACATATTACAGGCCATGAACTTCTACACCCTCAACCTTGGTGGCAACTGGATTCAGTAAGTTGTTGGAAATGAGGTTGCGTTATCATTATCTATTTCCTTAAATAAATTTTATCTATTGTATATACAGGTGCTCATTCCGTGCCACATGAACGGGCATTGGGTGTTATGCCATGTACTTCTCAAGGAAGGAAAAGTTAAATTATTTGACTCATTGAATGAACAGAAGAGCGGACTTAGTAATCGGCTAAAGGACATTCGTGGCCTGCTTTACCTATTGCCATCTGTGTTGAAGCATGCCGGTTACTATCAACAAACGAAGATCGATCCTCATGCCACCCCGTTCACAGCTGAAAGCTTGCACAGTGATCTCATTCCACAACAAGATGATGGGTATGTTTGACATATTTATAAACTTTTATTTACTTTATTTACTTTCCTTAATATACTCGTGCTTGACATATCCCATCATTTAACAGAAGCAGTTGTGGTGTCTTTTTGATGAAGTATGCTGAGTTGATTATGTCTGGAGTACCAACTCCATGGAAATCAATTTTTGGACAAAAGAATATCAAAAACATTCGTAAGGCCATTGCAATTGACCTTTTTACCAATGGTCAAATCCGTAATTCCCCATAGACTTGTACATCTTGGGAATCATGTATTTAGGCTTAGAATGTTATATGCACTTCAAATGGGAATGTTTATGATGTATTTTGTACTGTGAAAAATTCTGTAAAACCTAGTACAAGTATTCATGTAAAGAAGATTGTTATTCAGCGTGTAAGGATTCTGGGTTCGATAATGGAACTTGTAAATTATCCAGTTTGGTTACACGTTACTTTACATATGAGCGTGTACACCCTTGTACAAATATTCGTGTAAAGAATATTGTTATACAGCGTGTAAGGATTCTGGATTTCATTTATTGAACTTCGTATTACCTAGAACGGTTGGTGAATAACACAATTCACACAATGAGAGGCACACTTGAAACATATATAGGCAACTACACGATGAAAAGTAACCATGATTACAAGTACACAGGTCACAGGTCACATGAATGATTTCTTGTCACTTTGAAAACATGATTACACGATGAAAGTAAGCATTCTTACACGATACATTAATATTATTAGCGTGTAATATAGATTACTTTTCATCGTGTTATCATTCACACTGTTGATCACAACGAATACACGATGGAAAATAATCTTCCTTACACGATACATTAACTGTAGCGTGTAACCATGATTGCTTATCAGTGTGTAATCATTGACCAGTTAAAGGTTCAATGTCCGAGGACAAAAAACTAATGGCACCTTTTGAAGATGGGTTTACATGAATGTCACCTTTTTATTTAATTTATTTGTTGTGAACAATGCTGTGATTTTGATGATTGAATTCTTATTCTGTCATTGAAATTACCCAGAATGTTCACACGGTAAAATGAGTTTAAGATTGAGCGTGTAAAACCTAGTACAAGTATTCATGTAAAGAAGATTGTTATTCAGCGTGTAAGGATTCTGGGTTCGATAACTGAACTTGTAAATTACCCAGTTTGGTTACACGCTACTTTACATATGAGCGTGTACACCCTTGTACAAATATTCGTGTAAAGAATATTGTTATACAGCGTGTAAGGATTCTGGATTTCATTTATTGAACTTCGTATTACCCAGAACGGTTGGTGAATAACACAATTCACATAATGAGAGGCACACTTGAAACATATATAGGCAACTACACGATGAAAAGTAACCATGATTACAAGTACAATGGTCACAGGTCACATGAATGATTTCTTGTCACTTTGAAAACATGATTACACGATGAAAGTAAGCATTCTTACACGATACATTAATATTATTAGCGTGTAATATAGATTACTTTTCATCGTGTTATCATTCACACTGTTGATCACAACGAATACACGATGGAAAATAATCTTCCTTACACGATACATTAACTGTAGCGTGTAACCATGATTGCTTATCAGCGTGTAATCATTGACCAGTTAAAGGTTCAATGTCCGAGGACAAAAAACTAATGGCACCTTTTGAAGATGGGTTTACATGAATGTCACCTTTTATTTAATTTATTTGTTGTGAACAATGCTGTGATTTTGATGATTGAGTTCTTATTCTGTCATTGAAATTACCCAGAATGTTCACACGGTAAAATGAGTTTAAGATTGAGCGTGTAAAACCTAGTACAAGCATTCATGTAAAGAAGATTGTTATTCAGCGTGTAAGGATTCTGGGTTCGATAACTGAACTTGTAAATTACCCAGTTTGGTTACACGCTACTTTACATATGAGCGTGTACACCCTTGTACAAATATTCGTGTAAAGAATATTGTTATACAGCGTGTAAGGATTCTAGATTTCATTTATTGAACTTCGTATTACCCAGAACGGTTGGTGAATAACACAATTCACACAATGAGAGGCACACTTGAAACATATATAGGCAACTACACGATGAAAAGTAACCATGATTACAAGTACAATGGTCACAGGTCACATGAATGATTTCTTGTCACTTTGAAAACATGATTACACGATGAAAGTAAGCATTCTTACACGATACATTAATATTATTAGCGTGTAATATAGATTACTTTTCATCGTGTTATCATTCACACTGTTGATCACAATTCAACAGTGTGAATGATTACACGATGAAAACCAATAAAGCTTACAAGATATATTAAATATATCGTGTAAGTATGCTTTGTTTGCATCGTGAAATCTTTGACACCGTTGATTTTTGATCAACAGTGTGAATTATTACAACTTCCTGGGCTTAGTTTCGTTTTTATCAGACCCAATACTGATGACATAATAGCAAAGTAATCCAAAACTTTTGGAAGCAAAGCAAAGTAGGTCATAAGTAGTCAATATTTCTACATGGAAGGAATGATTCAATCCAAAAACTTTTCATGTATATACCAAAACTAGGGACATAATATCATCTTCTCAGTGCTTCCATTACATCAAAGTACGTAAAATCTATACATTTCCGTATGTAAACCTATTAGTTTTGCAGAATATAAACAAGATAATGGCAATTCAGCATAGCAAGATTATGAACGGCAGCAAGTTGATAAAAATTGGGAGTATGAATTAGACGTCATTCTTGCACTTGGAGAGGATGATGAACTATGTTTGAAGGCTGTTTGTGCCCTCAACTCTCACTCTGGTTGACCAATATATTGATATAATATGATTCCATGGTTGAGTGAGAGTGTTTGTTCATATTTCCAGCCATATAGTCATCTTCTCAGTGCTTCCATGGATAAGGCTGATCTCTCCCATAATGACATCTACGGCTGCACGCCCACCACCTAAGTATAATTGGACAGAACAATCAGGGTCAAGTGTACTAGTGCGTATGAGTTCTTCGTTATAAACCAGAGATTTCTCTCCTGGTAACCACCGAAAAAAAGGAAACATGTTAACAATATCACAAAACTGAAGAGTTGGACTGATATCGATATTTTGTTACCTAACTAAGAACAAAACATAGAAGAAAGTAATTGTATTTTAAATGCTCATTCTTTATTACACACGATACAAGGATAAATAGGATACGTTGTTTGCTTGCACTCCTATATATATTGCTTTACATCATTTTGACGAGAAAATCTTCCATGCACCCGGTGCAATGCACCCTAGCCAATGGGTGTATGCCATGTGGCACACCAACCAATAGATGTATGCCATATGGCCTCTGTGCCACGTGGCAAACACCCATTGGCTAGGGTGCATTGCACAGGATGCATACAAGATTTTCTCCTTTTTGACACATTGAAATAATCAAAAGACACTTAGAAATAAAACAAATGAATTTTAAACTTTCTAGGTACATTGACACAGTACTTTAATCTCCCAAGATTCATAAATAAAGTTCAACTTCCCACCACGGTTCATGAATCTTGGTATATGGAAAGTTGATTTAACTTTCGAACAAGTGAAAACAATACAGGAAAAAAAAAAACCAACCGGCACCGAAGAAAATAATTTTTAAGAAAATTTGTTTTAATATATCACTTCTAATCTTGTCCCATCAATGAAACCGCCTTTCACTTATCTAAATAAAAAACTTCCACATGCGAATCTCTGTAGAATCTACATCATATCCAGTCTTCGTCCCTCATGTCCCCTCAATCAAACAGTGAAATACTTATCCAAAAAATTTAGTTTCCCATGCGAATCTCTGCACAATCTACATCTAGACTGGCAATATCTGCCAATAGTAGAACGAGCCATTGTATAATATCTTTGACTCTGTTGCATGTTCATTCATTCAAAAAGCAACAGTGTGAATGGTTACACGGTAAAAAACAAAGCATCATTACACTATCCTTCGTATGTAGCATGTAATAATGATTAGTTTCCATCGTGTAACCATTCATACTGTTGCATGTTCAATCATTCAACAAGCAACAATGTGAATGCCCACAAGGTCAGACAAGCAGCACATAGCACTCTATTCCTACTATCATTCCATAAGTGTTGTAAATTTATTTCACTGTGGTTTCTAGACCTTGTAATTTCCAAAAGTGCTATTATCAGAAACGTAATTTCCACTTTACATATTGATGTAAATTTGGTATATGATGTTGTCGTTTATCAGGCATAGCTAACAGCCTAACAGGTATATATTTACATGATAACTGGGAACACTCTGATCGCACGTAAAATGGGCAAATTTTGAATGAATACACGCCATTTTCTAAACATGGTTACACGATACATTCAATGTATCGTGTAATCATTGACCACAGGACTGTTCAATCATTCATAATGCAATTACACGATGAACAGTAACCATGCTTACTGAAAATAAATATAAACGTGTCCTAAAGTAATCTAGAGGGGGGGTGAATAGATTTTAAACATTTTTACCCAATTTTTCGATATTAGTCCAAATTACGAAAAAGCCCCAAACAAGTCAATATACAAAAATAAGCATACAAGTGCGGAAATTAAAGGGCACACAATTTTTACGTGGAAACCCACACGGGGAAAAACCACGGGCTGTTATGTGCGCCACACGAGAACCTCGAATCCACTATTTGCAAATACGATTACAAATTAGGTTGACCACATCACACCTAAATTTACTAATCCGTCTTTGCTACCCTCGGGCCTTTAATAGTGACTCTAGTTCCTTGCTTGCAAACTACCTAAGAGGTAAATACAAGACTTGTCTCTAAAGTGAAGAGATAGCACAACCTAAGGTGAATATGTGAAATACTCAAGAAGCTAAAAATGCAAGGTTAGACATTTAAGCTTATCTAGGCATGGATGAACATGTTAAACATTCCTAGATATCATATTACTAGATGACATGCATAAATCAACACCAAATAAGCAACCAAAGACCTATATGCATAATCTATCACAAAACAACTCACAAACCACAATAAAACAATCTTGAAGCTAAGTCAAGTCATAAAGATGCAATCTTGAATCAATTCAAGTCATAAAAAAGCTATCTTGTAAAGCAAGAACATGTAGATATGAGAATGATGTTCTAGATACAAGTCATGTGAGCAAAACTAAAAAACCCTAAATGAAATCATCCTAGAATTATGCTAGATGATGAATGAAAGATGCAAGATGAAGGGTTTTTGTGATTTTGAAGCTTAAAGGTGAAGTCTTGATACCTTGGAGATGAAGATGCTCAAGAGGCTCTCAAAAGTGTAATTTTTGGTGTTGTAAACGAGCCAAGGCAAACAAGACATATATATATTAGATCCAAGTGAAGTGAGGTCGTTTTGGCAAAAAACCTTTCAGCTTCTCGCTGACTCACTGCCGCGGTCTCGACTGCCGCGGTTGAAGAACCGCGGCAGATGTACCGCGGCAAAGGTCAAAAAATTACTGTGGCTCGACTGCCGCGGTTCCACCACCGCGGTAACATAACAGCGGCAAGCAAAAATATTGCTGTCGCTCAACTGCCGCGGTTGGGCCACCGCGGCAGGTGCACAGCGGCAGAGACAGGAAAATCTCTGTCGCTTGCATGCCGCGGTTGGGCCACCGCGGCACCATAACCGCGGCAGAGAAGGGCTTGGCCTTCTCAGCAGCTCCTCACAAAGAACCAATAAGTAAACGTGCAAGTGTGTGAGGTGACAACATGCATTCTTATGCAAAACAAGTTATGGCAAATAATAGGCTAGATGCAATCAATAAGCATGCAAGAGGAAAGCTTAAATAATCAAAGATGCACACAAAGAATACATACACAAACATACAAGTAAGAATTATGCAGGTGTTGTGTGTGTGTGCAACTACATCTCTTCAAATTAGAGTTAAGTCAAGAAATCTACCTTCCTTGAAGCTCTTGATTCCATAATGAGGTTTTCTTCCATTCTAAGCTACCCTTACATATAGACCCCCATTGTGATTTTGCCAACGAAATACGCCAATCAAAAGTGAGGCATTTACACTTACATTAAATGTATCGTCTAAGCATGGTTAGCTCTCATCGTGTAATCATTCATACTGTTGCATTTTCAATCATTACGCCATGAAAACTTGATTCAACATGCAACAATGTCAATAATTACACGCGGAAAATTTGATTCAGATACAATGACAAAGAATACACGATTAAAAGTAAGCATCCTTATACGATACATTAATTATAGCGTGTAAACATGATTACTTTTCAGCGTGTAATCATAGACCAGTTGCATGTTGAATCATTAATAATGCAATAACACGATGAAAAGCGACCATGCGTACACGCAACATTAAATGTATTCTTTAAAATTGTTATGAGGCTGATACAGTGATTCACATTTCATTCTTTATATTAAAGTAGGATTAATAATATTTTTGTGCATATTTACATTTCATTCGCAGTATTAATGTTTATGTTTTTTTTTTTTTTTTTTTTACAAACAAAATCCTATTTACTTTTAATCGTGTAATAATTTACAATGTTGATTTTGGATCAAGAGTGTCAACGATTACACGATGAAAAGTAATAAACCTTAAACGAAATAATAAATGAATCGTGTAATATTGTAACAATGCTTACTTTGCACCGTGTTATCTTTGACACTGTTGATCCAAAACAACAGTGTCAAATATTACACGATTAAAAGTAAGCATTCTTACACGATAAAAAGTGATATATCGTGTAACCATGGTTACTTTTCATCGTGTAATCATCGACCAATAAGTGGTAATGCTGTTTCATTCAAACGCACAATATACAAACACATTTCTTTTTTGTTACATAACTTAAGAACAAAACAGAGAAGAAAATATTTGTATTTTAAAGGCTCATTCTTTTTTGTCATTCAACTTCATGCCTTGTAAAATTACACACAATACAATATGTTGTTTGCTATATATATTGGGGGATATTGCTTTACATCTTTTTGACACATTGAAATAATCAAAGGACAATTAAAAATTAAACAAAGGACTTTTAAACTTTCTATGTACATTGACACAGTACTTTAATCTCCCAAAGATTCATAAATAAAGTTCAACTTCCCACCACGGTTCATGAATCTTGGTAAATGCAAAGTTGATTTAACCTCGAGTGAAAACAACACAGGAAAAAAAATAAAAACATTTATTGCTTGGCTGTAGACGGCCACCGAATTGAGAAAATCTTATATGCACCGGGTGCAATGCACAATAGCCAATAAGTGTATGCCACGTGGCATAAACTGTGTCACATGGCATACACCCATTGTTGGTATGCCACGTGGCATGCACCCATTGGCTAGGGTGCATTGCACCCGGTGCATATAAGATTTTCTCGACCGAATTACCTGCAACAATCAATAAATCCGACCCTCTCCCTTTAAAAAATAATTTTAAATATATCACTTGTAATTATGTCCCATCAATGAAACAAGTGAAACAACCTTTCACTTATCCAAATAAAAATCCTTGCAAATCTGTGTAGAATCTACATCATATCCAGACTTGCTCCCTCTTGTCCCCTCGATCAAACAGTGAAACACTTATCCAAAGATAAAAGTTTCCCAGGCGAATCTCTGCAGAATTTACATCCAGACTGGCAATACCTGCCAACAGTAGAACGAGCCATTGTATAATCTTTGACTCTGTTGCATGTTCAATCCTTCAACAAGCAACGGTGTGAATGGTTTACACGCTGCAAACATATCATAATTACACTATTCTTCATATGTAGCGTGTAATAACGCTTAGTTTTTACATGATAACTGGGAACACTCTGATTATACGCAGCATGGTCACGGTCTGAATGAATACACGCCAATTTGTTATCATGAGTACACGATATATTAAATGTATCGTGTAATCATGGTTAATTTAAATCGTGTAACCATTGACCAATTTGCATGTTGAATCATTAAAATGGGAATACACGCCAATTTGTTACCACAAGCAGACGATATATTAAATGTATCGTGTAATCATGGTTACTTTAAATCGTGTAACCATTGACCAAATTGCATGTTGAATCATTAAAATGGGAATACACGCCAATTTGTTACCATAAGCACACGATATATTAAATGTATCGTGTAATCATGGTTACTTTAAATCGTGCAACCATTTACCAATTTGCATGTTGAATCATTAAAATGGTCGTTTATCAGGTATAGCTATTTTACAGTTTTAAATTTACATTACATTATAACTGGGAACACTCTGATAATACGTAACATGGTCACAGTCTGAATGAATACACGCCAATTTTTATCATGAGTACACGATGTATTAAATGTATCGTGTAATCATGGATACTTTAAATCGTGTAACCATTGACCAAATTGCATGTTCAAGCATTCATATTGCAATTACACGATGAAAAGTAACTATGCTCACACGCTACATTAAATGTAGTCTTTGAAATTGTTGCGTGACTTATACACCGATTCACATGACGTACATTTCATTCTGTATATTAAAGTAGGTTTAATACATTTTATGTATATTTACATTTCATAATATAATTTATTTTTTTTTTACAAATAAATTCATATTTCTAACATGGATGGAACTTCCATCACAGCAAGCAACATCAAATGGGAATTGCTCTTGGAAATCCAGTAGGTGTGACCCTCATGTGTATCTGTTTTGGTAGGTGGAGATGGTAGTCGGGCACACCGTTCGGACTGGGGACAAACTGGGGACATTTGGATAGATCAACTTCAATGTCCGCCTAATAATCTTGTTACGCCTCATGTCTCGTAGGGCGCAGGCATGAAACTATCTCCAGCAAGTCAGTGACCTATGTAAAAATTTGTACATATTTTGTACTGATACTGGTCGCAAACACTAATGCCACGAGAGAGCATCACCCCGGCACTTAAACCTCTCCACCGAAGACGTATCAAGAACTTCCGTTTAATTGGACAGAACAATCAGGGTCAAGTCGACTACTGCCGATGAGTTCTTCGTTAGTTGGCCAGAGATTTCTCTCCTATTCCCATGACCAATTGTAGTGATGTTGGTGTTCAGTTGACAGGAAACCATTCATTGCTGCAATGAAGAGAAAATTTACAGGTGATGAGGCAGATATCAAAGCATTGAA
This sequence comes from Acer saccharum, assembly GCA_030490815.1. Lineage (NCBI taxonomy): Eukaryota > Viridiplantae > Streptophyta > Magnoliopsida > Sapindales > Sapindaceae > Acer > Acer saccharum. Next base: position 31,411,071 of record CM059870.1, on the reverse strand, counting down.
GCTATGATTTCTGTATTTGTGTGTTTGGTTTCCTATCTCTGTTTGATATTCACAAACTGATATCATGAGGGGACTGAGGGAAGGAAAAGCAAAAATGTCCTATGATATTTTTAGAGATTGACAAGGTTTTGTCTCGTCTGGAAGCTAAGGAAAAAGAATTAGAGGAGCGGGAGAAGCAACTAGGGCTCAGCTTTCATACACAGACATAATCCCCTTACACATAAATACACAAAACATCACACATTCCAACACTAACACTACGAGTGTAACGCGAAGATGACAAACTCTGGAGAACATAAGCTTGGACAGTGATTGAAGTTTGCCGATGAATGAACTCAGATGATTGCATTTTCGGAATGAGTTTGTGACAATTCTGAACAGAATCGATCCATCTAACCCTAATACCATGACGAAGGAAGTGGATAATTTTTTTCTTGATAGATCGTGTGCCAAATCTATCAAGTAATTCATTAGAATTTCCTGCCTTGTCTGTGTTTGACAACGGAAGAATGAGAATGCTTAGTAGTAGAATTTTAAGTCTGGAAATTTGAAACTATCAAAGAGACCTACCAAGTACATGAAAATAGATCTATTAAAAGAAAAGAAGAAAAAAAACAAAGGGAAAAAGTTCAGAGCATGAACTTCTTCATTTCTGAAAAAAACCACTTTGCCTACAACCACCACCACAGCCCAGTGTATATAAGAATCTCTTGGACGGTCCCACCCTCACTTAAAAAACAATAAATTTTCACTTGTTGGAAAGATAAATCAACTTTGCATATTCCAAGAGTCATGAACCGGATAGTTGAACTTTATTTATGAATCTTGGGAGATTAAAGTCCTGTGTCAATGTACCTAGAAAGTTTAAAAGTCCTTTGTTTTATTTCTAAGTGTCCTTCGATTATTTCAAGGGGAATGCTATCTACCTTACCCATTTGCCTTTTCCACTCATTGCTTGACACGTGTACACTTTTTCATTTAATAAAGGCTCTCACTTTTTACTATAAAACGTGTTTACGTCTTTACCCCTGATAGCTGCTTCTATCATGTCATTAATAAGGGGTAAAGACGTAAACAAACTTTGTAACAAAAAGTGAGAGCTTTTTATTAAATGAAAAAGTGTACACGTGTCAAGCAATGAGTAGGAAAGGCAAATGGGAAAGGTAGATAGCATTTCCCTTATTTCAATGGGTCATCTGTAATACTATATACTGTTCAGCGTGTAATCATTGACCAGTTGCATGTTAAACCTTATCCAGATGAAATTATGTCAAAGATTGTACGATCTAAAGTATTCTTACACGATACATTAACAATAGCGTGTAAACATGATTACTTTCAGCGTGTAATCATGGACCGTTTGCATGTTCAAATATCCAGATGAAACTTTGTCAAAGATTACAAGATGAAAGTAATCATCCTTACACGATACATTAATATTAGCGTGTAAACATGATTACTATCAGCGTGTAATCATGGACCATTTTCATGTTCAAATATCCAGATGAAATTATGTCAATGATTACATGATGTAAAGTAATCATCCTTACACGATACATTAATATTAGCGTGTAAACATAATTACTTTTCGGTGTGTAACCATGTTTTGCCTTCGCCACGAAACAACATATATTACAATTTAATATATAATAATAATAATAATAATGTATATAATATATATATATATATATATATTATTGTATGGGTAATAATATTATTATATACGTAATAATATTTAATATATTATATATAATAATACAATATAATATATATTTTTTATATTTATATTACATATTTATTTTATATAATATATATATTATAATATATACTCATTGTTATATATATAGTATATATATACATATTATTATAATATATATATTATATATATATATAATACACATTAATTATATATATATATATATTATATAAATATAATAATAATATAATAATAATAATAATGTTTAATATATCATATATACTATGTGTTAATACATATATATATATTATATATATATATATAAATATATAATAATAATAATAATAATAAATATATATATATATATATTTTATATATTATTATATATAATAATATAATATAATATATTATAATATATATATATAATATTATATAGTAATTATTATATAGGTGATATTTTTGTAATATTTTGAAATGGTGAGGGCAAAATTGTCTTTTCCAGACTTGTCCCATGCATGGGACAAGTCTGGCCTATGGGCTGAGGTGGGACAATTTTTGGTGAATTTTGTCCCACCTTGTCCCGTCCCGTCCCAAGCTATTGGTGCGCCAAACGCAGGACAATAGAAAATAGTCCCGTCTTGTCCCGTGTACCAAACGCACCCTAAAGGCCTTGGAATAGGTACTGTAAGCTTAAGAACAACTCCTAGGCCCATTGTGGATTGAATTTCGATTTAAATAAATTTTTTTAATATTTTATTTATTTATTCCGATTGGTCGGAATGTTTTAAAAAGGCGGTGTGCACCCATCAGACTCGATTTCGGAAGTGTAAATGTATTACGGGAGATCGATTCAAGCAACTAGAACCACTTATAAGGTTGTGAAAAAACTCTTAGGCACTTAGGGGTTAATATTTGAAAGGGTTGTTTGGTATATGGTATATCTAGTGTAATGGGTATGGACGTACTTGTTTGACCGTTTGATTATCTCGAAACTCCACATACATACTTCCATTGATACCCTTTCATCATAGGATGGTGCCGATCGTTGAGATTATTGCGGGGCCCCCATAATTTAATCAACGGGTAAGATCTGTAAGGCCTAAGAAGAATTCCTATAATATAGATATATAATACATATATATCTCTTCCATTGAAAGAAGCAATATCCAATGGCCAAGGAATTGTGTCAAAAATTGTGTAAAAAGATGGGGCCATGGAACCTGCCCCATTATATATATATATATATATATATATATATATGTTATATAATATGTATTTATATATATTACTTTATATATATATATAATACATATATATCTTTGCTAATTTCCTCTACTTTATATCATAATAATATATATCATAATAATGTAGCAGAGACTGTATTATATATATTTAATATATTATTATATTTTTTATATAATATATTATATTATATTATTATATAATATATAAATAATTATATCCTATATAATATATACTATATTATATATAAATACATTATAATATATATAGATATATATAATAATATATATTACTAATATGTATTTATATATATTAGTAATATATATTATTATATATATCTATATATATTATAATGTATTTATATATATTAGTAATATATATTATTATATATCTATGTATAATAATAATATATATTTATATATTATATATTATATATTAACATATTTTTTATTTGTATTCGTGTTTATTTATTTTGGGAGTTTTGGTATGCAAGATTGTTTGAAAGATCTTGTTTGTTCTGTTCTGTTTTGCTGGTATGAGTAATGAAGGAGCATTTTATTTGTTCTGTACTGCTTGTATGAGTAATGAAGGACCATTTTATTTGTTCTGTTATACTGGTATGAGTAATGAAGGAATATAATGACGGTATGTGAAATTTGTAATGCATGTGAAAACGAACGATAACTTCCATTTATATAAAAGGGGGGTACAGCATCTGAAAAAACATTAAAAAAAACATTGAATTCAGGGTGATGGTGGAATGTTGAAGTCCATCAACTTCTTCTGCATTTTTTCAACAAGTTGGTAGAGGCCATTGAGTTCGTTGTCCCTTGCTTCAATCGCTACATGTAAGTTGATGATTTCAGCTTCCAGATTATGATATTTCCCCATCAGAAGAGTATAATCATCACGTAGCCGTTTTGCATTTTCACGCTCCATGGCGATGGTCTCCTCAGCCTTTGCAATCCTTTCACGCATCACTTCTGAAATGGCATTCATCCTGTGAAGGCTCATGCCGTTTGCTTCCATTTCCACTTGTAAGCTTTTCAAGAGATTTCTGACTAAAATATAACTCAGCAATTGACATATTTATAGTGGAAGAATATGACCCATATCAGTAAAACTGAAGAGTCACCTCTTACATTAATTTCATTGAAGAATGAACCATTGTAACCTTTCCAATACCTTGACATTTTAAATGAACCATTGTGCCTTAAATCTTAATTGAACCATTAAACTTATCTTAAATGAACATTTATTAAATATATCGTAAACTGAACGGGCGATACACTAGGGAAAGCCACCAGTTTATTGTTCAGCTCTTTCTGAAAATGAAAACCAACGACTTATTTACAGGCCAGGGAACAAATCTCCTAGCCCTAAGTACAAGTGGAACGAGATGAACATACCTAACAGGGAAAAGTGAAAAGTCACATTTACTAATGGGCCTTTGTGAAACTGTCACATCTCAATAAGTTAACTTTTTATAAGGTTAATTGCACAAACATACCATGTGTTTTGCCTTTGTAGCAAACTATTCAACAAATGGCTTTAATCACACAAACAACCCTTGCTATTAACTGTCTGACGTTACATTTAACAGTTGACTTTAAAAAGAATAAAATGCCCTCAGTAAATATTTTATTATTTAGTGAAAAAGACTCAGTGCCCCACATCTGATGGTGCACTCTCCAAAAAAAAAAAAAAATGGCTTCTGATTTGGGTGAGGGAGGAGACCGATGGAGCTTGTCACCGGTGTAAGAAACAAAAACGACAAGGGATTTGGTGGTGGTAGTTGTGGTATCCCTCTGTTGTTAAGCGGGGAGGCTTGCCGGCGTCAAATGGAGGCCGCTTCATCTGCCGGTGATGGTGCGCAACTTCGTCTGAGTTGGAGCGAAAGGAGCTCGGTTCCATCTCAGATGGAGCACCGCTACATCTTCGACGGAGCCCACTGGCGTTTGATGGAGGCTCCATCTGTTTTTTTTTTCGTTTTAATTTTTTTTTTTTTCTGATTGAATCTATATTAGATGGCCGGAGTGCTCACTTCATTTGTGTTTTTTTTTATTTTTATAAAAAATTAAAAGATTCTTTCTAACAGAAAAACAAAAATGGTTTTATTTTTGGTTTTGTGTTGTGGGATGGAGATATCCGTGGGCATTGAAGGCAGAGTGTTATGGAGATGGGGAGTGATGTGTATTTGTAGAAAAGGGAGAGGGGAGGTTGAATTTGATTGCTTTGTTTTTTGGAAGGAATCTATTGCCTATTTTAAAAGATGGAGATTTCTGGAATTTGATTGAATATGGAGTGGATATGCTTTATGAATTTTTTTTATATATTAATGATTTACGTTTTTTTTTTCTTTCTTGAATTGGACTGAAGACGAAAATTGATGAAAGGGTTGAGTTTCATTGTCTAAGATGATGGATTGGTGATAACGATGAAAATGAAGATGTTTGATGATGATGTGATGGGTAATGAAGATTTTAATATTTCTTAGTTTTATAATAAATAACTTATATTTTTTATTTTCTTTTAATGGAAAAAGGCATTCATGCCCTTGCCACAGTTAGGTCTCCGTTAAATCTAACCCCGGTCAAACCGATGAAAGGGTATGTTCTTGTTAATTAAAGGAAAAGTACAATATAGCTGCGATATTTATAAACGTCAATGGAAGTTAGTGCAATTAACCCCTTTTTTAATCTAAGAGAAAGTTTCTTGGACTAGTATACCCTTACTGCAATTCCAACGTGGCACTTATTTACGGCTATTTGGCTAATTTAGAAATTTGAAAACAATAAAATACATAAAACTCAAATGCTTTAAACCTCGAAAAGGACGTCTGAGAAAGAGGTTTTGAGGAAGCTGTATTGTATCGTGGGAAAGTGGTTTTCAGAAAGTGGTTTCCATCGCGGACGAACTGTTCATCAACAAATTGGCCGAAGAACTGTTCATCAACAAACTGTAGGTACCGACTTTGGATTACAGATTGTTGAACTTTGGGTTATATTTAATTTATTTGTTGTGAACAATGCTGTGTTTTTTATGATTGATTTCTTATTTAGACATTCAAATTACCCAGAATGGTTACACGATAAAATGAATTTAAGATTGAGTGTGTAAACCCTAGTACAAGTATTCATGTAAAGAGGATTGTTATTCTGCGTGTAAGGATTCTGGGTTCGACTGAAAAACTTGTAAATTACCCATAATTCTTACACGTTAAGATTACATTAGAATTAGCGTGTAAACCCTTTTATATCATCGTGTAACTATGTTTTTTATACAGCGTATAAGGAATCTGGATTCCCTTTGATTTATTGAATTTGTATTACCCAGAATGGTTACACGCTACTTTACATTTGAGCGTGTAAACCCTTTTATATCATCGTGTAACTATGTTTTTTATACAGCGTGTAAGGAATCTGGATTCCCTTTGATTTATTGAATTTGTATTACCCAGAATGGTTACACTCTACTTTACATTTGAGCGTGTAAACCCTTGTACAAATTATCGTGTAACGAAAATGGGAATACAGCGTGTAAGGAATCTGGATTCCCTTTGATTTATTGAATTTGTATTACCCCGAATGGTTACACGCTACTTCACATTTGAGCGTGTAAACCCTTGTACAAATTATCGTGTAACGAAGTTTGTTATACAGCGTGTAAGGAATCTGGATTCCCTTTGATTTATTGAATTTGTATTACCCCGAATGGTTACACGCTACTTTACATTTGAGCGTGTAAACCCTTGTACAAAATAGCGCGTAAAGAAGTTTGTTATACAGCGTGTAAGGAATCTGGATTTCATTTATTGAACTTTGTATTATCGAGAATGGTTACACGATAAAATTACTTTAGACATAGCGTGTAAACCCTTTTAAATCAACGTGTAACTACGTTGTTTATACAGCGTGTAAGGAATCTGGGTTTGACGTTATGTCGGAAATTATCCAAATGGTTACACGCTAAAATGACATTGCAATTGAGCGGTTAAAAACTTGTATAGCTCATCTTGTAAAGAATATTATACTACAGCGTGTAAAGATTAATGGTTTCATTTTTATTTACTTTGTATGTGTGTCATCGTGTAACGAAGTTTGTAATAATCCTAGAAATATTTTCAGTTTGCAAGCAGATAATGAGATCATATAAAAGAGTGAGAACGAACCAGGCAATGGCAGAGAATGAAGACCTTGAACAGAACCAAAACGTACCAGAGAATGTGAACGTACCAGAAGCTGAGAAACAACCACAGAATGTGAACGTAGCAGAGAATGTAGCAGAGACTGACAACCTAGCAGTGGTGAGCTACGTAACACAGAACGACGAGCATATACAACAGACTGAAAACGTAGTACAGATTTAACATGCATCAGAGAACAAAGACCTAGATCAGTATTTGGTATACCCGAGGAATACGTGGGCGTATGACATAACCATAACAGTGCATTGCAAACTAAAATTTATCGCTGACATCAGGAGGGTGTTGGAAGAAGAAGGTGAGTTGGCACGTTTCAAGAGAGGATGTTTCGGGCATTACTTGGATCTACCAGGATACATGCAGGCTTTATTTCAAGCGCAGTACATACATAACCTATTGCTCCGCCAAATTCGGTTCCCAGGTGCCAGTGAGGATGAGATGTGGTTCGCTTTGGGTAAGAACAAGGTTAAACTAGGAAAGAGAGAGTTTTGTTTGTGCAGTGGATTGAGGTTTGGTGTTTTACCGAATATCTTTTTGAGAGATTACGTACCAGTGCCGGATGGGATCCACATCCGATATTTTGGTGGACAGGGAGGTTTATTATTGGAAGATGTGTTGTCCAGGTTCTTAAGACGGAGTTTTGAGAGAGAGGGTGATGCTTTGAAGATGGCACTTGTGTTGTTTGCGAACAATATTCTCTTCGGCCAGGATTACAGGAGACAAATTACGTACTGGCTAATGACGTTGGTTGAGGACATAGAGGCATTCAATTCGTTCCCATGGGGTCATTACGTATTCAAGATGACATTGCACTACATCCGGACTGGTTTTAAGGTTCCGGAGCCGTTGGGTCCTACAAGAAGATACAACCTATACGGTTTTGTTTGGGGAGTTCAGGTATCGTGCAAAGTTGACAATATGTCGAACTATTCTTATAGTTTTTTTTAAATATCATCTTATTCATCTAATAAACTGGTTTTTTTCCTTGGTAGTTGTGGGCAATGGAGGCCATCCCTTCGATGCGGAGAAAATTGGGCAACAGGTTCGCTAATCACGGATGCCCCCGTTTTAAAAATTGGGAATTTATCAAACGGGGATCAACTATGTCTCAAACATGGTTGGAGAAAGAGGCTGACGGAACGGTAAATGTAGAATTGGTAGATTGTTTTGAATTTGTATGCTATTTTGTTACTACTTGAAAGGGTAATATTTTACAGCTCACTGGATTAGCCGAGCTCTGGCCTACTCGAAGGGAGGAAAAAGAGGACTACTGGAGGGGCATTGACGATGACATATCCAAAGGACCTCAGTTTGTACCGTTGAAGGGTTTCGTCGGCAAAGAGGACAGAGCGGAGCCGTCATCGAAACAACTCCATAAGAATAAACGAAAGCAGTACCATGGTCCTGATGATCCAATTAAAAGACGACGGAACTTTTTTAATGCATCACCACGTATGCGCACCACTCGGCATGTCCATGACAGACCTGATCTGTCACCCCCACCTCTTGACGAGACACACTCGCCTCTCCGTCATCCATCCTCAGGAGGGACACAGAACGGATTGCTGTCGTCTGACGATAACCACAGGACTTTATCTCCTACTCGTCAACGTCAAGCTCAACCTCCACCTCCACCTCCACCTCCACCAGTTGATCGTAAACAGCAATCAAAGAGATCAAAGGTGATTATTTTCATTATGTTATTCTCTTTACGTAACGATCATTTTCATGACAATTAATATTGGGGTTTAGGGATCGACCTCTACTGCAATTCCGAATCAACTACTTGACCAAATGCGCATCATCGTACGTGAGGAGGTCCAAAGCGCGATGCGGACCGAGTTTGAAACTCTTTGGACCGAATTGTTTGCTCTTGTAGGTATTCCGGTATGTATAACTCCACTACATCATTTTGTAGTATTATAAATTTGGTTATATTATCAACTCATTTTGAATAAACAATTTCCTTTTCACAGGGACGTTCACGTGGAGAGAATCATGCAGAACATGTATCAAACCCATATTTACCTTCAGATCCTTTCGAGGCAGCCAATCAAGGTTTGGATGCAGCCCACACTGAGGGATCCACCCACACCGAGACAGCCCCCACAGACCCCACCCACACTAAGACACCCCTAGAAGCCCCCACAGACCCCAAGACAGCCCCCGCAGACCCCACACACACCGAGACATCCCTCGTATCACTGACCCATACTGAGACAGCCCCCACAGACCCCACCCACACTGAGACACCCCTCGTATCCCTCACCCACACTAAAACATGTCTCGAATCCCTCTCCCAAACCGAGTCACCCCCCACATCCCCCGCCCAAACCGAGACACCCACTACATCCCTCGCAGACCCCACCCACACCAAGACACCCCCAGAAGCCCCCACAGACCCCAAGACAGCCCCCGCAGACCCCACACACACCGAGACAGCCCCCACAGACCCCACCCATACCGAGACACCCCTCGTATCCCTCACCCACACTAATACATGTCTCGGATCCCCCGCCCAAACAGAGTCACCCCCCACATCCCCCGCCACCCACACCAAGATACCCCCAGAAGCCCCCACAGACCCCAAGACAGCCCCCGCAGCCCTCACTCACCCCGAGACAACGCCCCAGACAGCCTTTATAGACCCCAAGATAGCCCCCGCAGACCCCACGGACACCGAGACACCCATTGTATCCCTCACCCACATCGAGATAGCCCCCGCAATCCCCGCCCACACCGGGAGACCCCCCGAAGCCCCAGCAGACCCCACCCAAAACGAGACAGCCGCAGCATCCCCCGCCCACACCGAGACAGCCCCCACCCACACCGAGACGGATGACATACATACCCCTCTACCACCCTCACATGACGTACATACCCCTCCCCCACCATCTAAAAGAACTCAACACGAACCCGATGTCTCTGAATCTAGACTGCCCGATGAATCCACTTCCAATCGAGGGAATCCCAGAGCTGGTCTTCCACCAAGTGACCCGACAGAAATTGGTAGGGAGTGATGGGTGTCAAAGTGGTTAACAAGTCCATACATAGATCCCTGCAGACCAATGAAGATGATGGAAGTAAACAGGAAATATAACGCCTTTGTGAATGATCCGAACCTGTTGTTGTAAGTGTTTTTAAAAGTTCTTTGTGTAGCATGTCATTTAACATTTTGTACAATGCCACTAATCGTACTCACATGTTTTTTAATGCAGTCGTTACATCGGCATCGATGTTTCTGTTTCACAATAATTTTTCAGAGAGTTAGAAGATCCCGATGAATGGTTGGGCATTGAGCATGTGGATGTGTACCTAAACCTGCTTTGTAAGCGGAAAAATGACCCAATGGAGAAAAAGCAATTTAAACGCAAAGTAGCTGTAGTTGATTGCGCTTTCTTTGTAAGTAGACTTCATTGCAGGATTCATTCCACTCAATACAGTTTTCTACTATATTTAAAGCCCCCACTGACCCGTTTTGTTACTTCGTTGCAGAATGAACTTACACTTATTTGGAGTAAAATTCAACCAGATTTCCACTTACCATTGAAGAAAGCGTTCTACCCGGGAAAATTTGATGTCCCATTAGACTTAATAGAATACGCTAAGGGTAACAAACCAGCCTGGGGGACGGCATGGAATAGTGTTGATGACGTAAGATAGTTGACTTACTCAAGTGAATACATACTCACTTCCATATGCTGAAACAACTTTATTTGTAACAGGTTATAGTCCATTGCTTCGTGGGAGGCGGCCATTGGGTATTTTCTGTAGTTCATCTGGGCAATTGGGATATTACAATTTATGACTCAAACGCACATCTACTGCCGAACAATCCAAAGCATAGACAAGAGCAGGTATTGCCTCTACGTCGGTTATTCCCACTCATTTGCAAAAAGTCTGGTTACTTCGACGATAGTAAACGCAAGAAACAAGGTCTGACTTGTATGAAGGCTGTGAGATTGGCCCACTATCAATTCCCATGTCAGGCGGACGGTAGCAGTTGTGGTGCTTTCATGCTAAAGGGAATAGAGTATGTAATGATGGGGAAAGAACTCAGATTCGATTTTGCCCAGAAGGACATCCCGGCCTTTAGAAAACAAGCTGCTAGGGATATCTTTGCCAACTCTATCGAAAGTGAGTAGCATTGTAATCTTTTTTTTGATGGATAATTACAATTTTGATGTTTTTTGGATATATGAGGAAACGTGTTTGAATGAAGATCATTGCACACTAAATGGTACACTTTAAATATCTTACACGATGAAAAGTAACCACAATTACACGATATATTTAATATATCGTGTAAGGTTTATTACTTTTTATCGTGTAATCTTTTAGAATGTTGATACACGATCAACAGTGTGAATGATTACACGATCAAAAGTAAGCATTCTTACACGATTTATTTATAATATCGTGTAATATTGATTACTTTTGATCGTGTAATCTTTTAGAATGTTGATTTTGGAGCAACATAGTGAATGATTACACGATCAAAAGTAAGCATTCTTACATTACACGATTCATTTATTATATATCGTGTAATATTGATTACTTTTCATCGTGTTATCATTCACACTGTTGATCCAAACTCAACATTCTAAAAGATTACACGATGAAAAGTAATAAACCTTACACGACATATTAAATATATCGTGTAAGAATGGTTTGTTTGCATCGTGAAATCTTTTACACTGTTGATCAAAGATCAACAGTGTGAATTTAAACTTCCTGGCCCTAGTATCGGGCCCCAATACTGATGACGTGGCAACGAAAAACACCTGAGCCTAGGAAAGATTTTATAGGCCTAGAAACAAATTAGATTGGGTCACACGATGGAAATATTTACACGCTGAAATATAAACATTTTTACACGGTGGCTGCATGTTTACACGATCAACATGATGAATGATTACACGATCAAAAGTAAGCATTCTTACATTACACGATTCATTTATTATATATCGTGTAATATTGATTACTTTTCATCGTGTTATCATTCACACTGTTGATCCAAACTCAACATTCTAAAAGATTACACGATGAAAAGTAATAAACCTTACACGACATATTAAATATATCGTGTAAGAATGGTTTGTTTGCATCGTGAAATCTTTTACACTGTTGATCAAAGATCAACAGTGCGAATTTAAACTTCCTGGCCCTAGTATCAGCCCCAATACTGATGACGTGGCAACGAAAAACACCTGAGCCTAGGAAAGATTTTATAGGCCTAGAAACAAATTAGATTGGGCCACACGATGGAAATATTTACACGCTTGTTGACGGTGATTTTTGGTGATCACCAAGTCAACGATTCGTTTTCGAATTATTGCAATTTATATTTGAGTATGGTCAAAGATTGTAAAGAAATAACAGGTGATTTACGTGGTAAAACTCCAAGAGATCGGAGAAACATCCACGGGATCGTTGCCTCTAGCAACAAAGCCAAATCCACTATGAATCACGATTACAAGATGAAGAATGACAGAATGATTACAAGCTTTTCAATACGATTCTCTCTATCTCCTGTTCTACTTCTCGCGTGTCTCTGCTTTATGAATAAAAGGGGTATTTATACATGTTGTATCTAGGGTTTTAAGATGACCGCTAGGGTTTAGTGTTGTGGCCCCCAAGTCTCGAGCGGTTTCCTAGTCCTATTTAGATTGTACTTCCCTTTTTCGGCTGTATTTAATTCTGAATGGAACTCTTTCTCCTTTATTTACGGGAGAACTGCTTGTTTCCTTTTTTACCTCTTATGATCCACATCGTTGCTTATCGTGGACCTGCCGGTTGCTGATTGCAAGTGTTGGTGACTGTTTTATTGTTTCCCGAGTGAGTTTGCCCGAGTGTGCCCGAGTGTGCCCGAGTGTGCCCGAGTGTGTCCGAATCCGATCTGCTGCTCATGCTGATCGTCTTTGTTTGTAGTCGGACTACTTATCCTCTTTTCCGAGTAAGTTATCGTGAAGGTTCATACTCCATAGGTTGACTTATCTTGACCTCTGCTGACCTGGCCTTCCATGGTGATGACGTGTCTTATCACGACTATTTTTACCTATAACAATACCCCCTTAAATATTTGAGCCGATCACGCTTAGTCAAGTTCTCTCGGGTCTAATATTTAACTTCAATATTTCTTTATAGTTAATCCTTACTTGTCGTTTCCTGTATTAAAGTATCCTCGTTTGGATCAGAGCTTTAAATGACGTGTTTAATTGCGACCGCACACGTTTGATTTATCAATCATTTCAAATCTTTATGATGGCGATGCTTCTGCTCTTTGGCGGCGCCTGACGTTCCCTTGCTGCCACTTGTCCCTATTTGTTTGGCTGTGGTACGATGTTTTTATGGGATGTGACCTTTCTGCTCGTCTGCGCTCAACCCACGTCATCAGTCCTAACCCCTCTTTTTTCCCGCTTTTTCTGCAACCGCTCCTAGGGTTTTGGTATTTTTAAAATCGAGACGTCGCCTATATATTCTGGTTTTGATTTCTTCTCTTTCACCTTTTTCTTTCATTTTTCGCTTTTTATCTTCTCTTCCAGTATCTTTGCGTGCTCTTCGAAGGAGGTTTTATCTGTGCCTTTTGATCCTCTGTTTTCTGTTTGGTTTACTAGCCTGTTTTTTCTAACCCTGCCATCCTTGAGTTTACCTGCTTCTTCCCCCAGATTTTTTCTCGGAGGCTTTTTCTTCTGCGATCCGCGCCGTCTTCATTCTTTACTTCATCAAGGTTAGTCTTTATGGATTCCGGAGCTAGATATCGTCTTTTTACTGTTGGTATGATTGCTATTGAGCGAAATGATGCTTTCACTGCGTCGGTTGTTCACAGGTTATTAGACGAGCCCCGTTTCGATCAGCCGCGCTATACCGACGTTGATATTTCTGGACTTTTTCCGGAAAGGCCTGCAACTTCTGAGGTTCCTTCTGCTTCAGAGATCCCTTCTGCTTCTGCCAGTTCATCACCACCTTACTCATACCAACCTGAAGCTTGGTCGGATTCTTCTGCTTGTACTGATATTCGCCCGAGCAGAAGACCAGGAAAGAGGATGACCACTCGCAAAGTTTACAAAGACTCGCATTCTCGGGAAAGCCGAGTGGCGGCCCAAAGGATTATTGAAGATGATATTGAAGAGGAGCACAGGGCCGCTCGTATTCCCTTCTCCCCCGAGCGTATTTGCGTTTATGATGTTGAGCCGAACGTGGTCGGCCCTGACGAGATAACGCGATATATGCGGCGGTTCGATTTGGACAGCAATGAGATTTCGCTGATTCCAGCCGAAGGTCGGGCTGCATGGAACCCACCCCCCGGCCACGTAGCAATTTACGGGTCCATGCTTACCTGCGGCGTCACTCTTCCTCTTCAGCCTTTTATTACTTGGTTCTTGGCTGAAGCCCGACTCGCTCCGGCCCAGCTAACGCCGAACAGTTATCGCATCCTGATGTGCATGTGGCACATGTGGCATAGAATGAAGCGGCCACCTCCCACCCCTCGCGAGGTTCGCCATTTTTATTCGCTGAGGCCAGTGGGGAAGACCGGGATTTATTTTCTCCAGTCGAACCAGCCCGAGTTCTGGATTCCAAAGGATGTCGTGGTCAAGGGCAGTGTCGAACCGACCACGGACGAGAAGATGAAAGGGTTCGTTTGGGGCTTCCCGACCTCGAACAAGTTTTGGAAGAACAGCTGGTTCTTCGTGGGCAAAGACTGGGGCCAGTCGATTAGTTTCGACTTGGACGGCACTCAGATGACCTGCCGGGTTCCTCGGTACTTCTGCACGCCGCAGTGGAACCATCTAACTTCAGCTTTTACTGATGAGGAGCTGAAGACCTTGGCTCGGGCAGCAGTCCGCCCCCTAGAGAAAAGGGGAAAACCCTATCTCTATAGAGAGGGGAAAATGATCAAGGCCTATCTTTTCCCTCAGATTTCCGCGTGCCGCAGACGCCGTAAGTTTACTTCTTGTATGCATTTTTTATTTGCAACCTGACTTCTAAGCTTGCTTGCTAACTCGGATTCTTCTTTTTTTTTTTTTTTTTTTTTTTTTTTTTTTTTTTTTTTTTAAAGTGTTTGATGTAGATATAGTCAGTGATGGTCTGGCACGCCGGATGAAAGGCATCGTCGAGGCGAGTCGAAAGGCAGTCCTTCATCAACGAGATGCTGGGATAGCCCCTCCTGAAGATGAATCTGACGAGGGTACTCCCGGGAACGTTCCCGAGGGAGATGATGAAGAGGGAGAACCCGATTATGTGCCCGAGGAGGCTCACGATCAAGAACCGACCGTGTGTTCGGCAGGAGCTGAGGGCGCCTCGAGGAACTTTGGAGTAAGTAGGACCTCTGCTGATTCGGGCAATCCCGCAGGTCCTTCCTCCAAGGGGAAAGAAAAAGTAGGGGATCTCCCTGAGCCCGAGCAGGCAAATCCCCCCAGCGGATCTGGTTCCCCCCACTCTGCTGCTGATATGCAAAACGTCCCTTTTGAAGCAGTTGGGGGGCCTTCAGGTGCGGTAGCTCCAGAGTTTCCGACTTCAGTTGAACCGAACCGTTCTTCTTCGGAGATTCCTGCCTCTGCTGATCCGATTTCTACTCCTGGGGACAGCAACACTGAAGCTGGGCAGACTGGGAAAAGGAAGGCTTCGTTTTCTTCTGGTCGCCCTTTCCCAAAGATTCCCCGAGTAGTTGCGTATGTTAATTCCTCTTCGGAGGATGAGGGGGAGGATGATGCGAGCGTGACCCCGCCGCGGGAGCAGGTCAGAGAGAGTGCTGGTGGCTCAGCCGGCCTTCCTCGGGCGGCCCCGTCCGCCGAACTCCCCGAAGGCGATGTGGGTGATATGGGCTCCTCTCCCCAAATCGATGATCCCACCCCCGAGACTATTTTCAGGGCCATGGCTTCAGGCCGAGCCTATATTGGGGAGGATCGTTGGAGTCATTTCAGGACCGGGACTGTGTCTGACCGACTCCGCAATTTCTTCAACAGCGCTTCCTACGTGAGTGACTCTCATATGCGTCATTTTGCATTCTTCCTTTTTTTTATTTATATTTGTTGTTGATTTGCTTGTTGCAGATGGTGGCCGAGATGTCTGGGGCTTGCCAAGCTGGCGAAGCCCAAGCGGAGAAAATAAGAAGGCTAGAAGCCCAATTGAAGGAGAGCGAAGATCACTGTTCTCGGGCTGAATTAGCTCGTCAGGAGGAGGCCAGGTCGAGTGAGATGCTCGTAAATCAGTGCTTAGCACGGCAAATGGAAGCCGAGCAACGGGCATCTTCTGCTACGGAGGAGGTCAGGACTCTGCAGGATCAACTGTCATCCATCCGGGAAGCCTTGCTTCGAGCCGAACAGAACGCCGAAGACGCCAAGTCTGCTTATGAACGTCGAATCGACGACTTGGAGTGTCAGGCCCTGACGGCCAAGGAACTGTCGAAGGGAGCTAGGCTGGAAATGGAGCTACAAAGCGTTGACCGTTTTAAGAGATCTCCAGCCTATGATGTTCTGCTTCTTCGGGAGTTCCAGCGTGGAATGGTCTCGGCCGGTGAATTTTTTAAGCAAAAGAACAGGGCGACTGATCGGGCCCGGGCCAACTGGAGCCTGTCAATTAGGAAGCATGTGGATACATCCTTGGAGTCTCTCCGGATCCAGATGAAGGAGTGGCGGGCGTATTGTAGAAGTAAAGGAAAAACGCCACATCCCATGCACCTTGAGGTTCCGACCGCCGAGTCGTTCTCTACCTTTTACGCCAGTGAAAGGGCGAGTTTTAACAACGAGATACCCGACTTGGGGCCCGTTCCTGGTACCGACTACAGTAACTGGATGGATGACGAAGAAGATGTGATCGTATGGCCATCGGACGACAGTCTTCTGAGTGAATATGTGATGGAGCCTGACCCTGATGTTGGCAGAAGCAGCTCACCACCCCCGGCGCCTTCCTCTTGATCTTCAAGCCTTTTTGTAACTATACTTGTACATATTTCATATATACATCATACATTGTATCTTTCTATACACTATGAATATAAGACCAAATTTTACTCTTACATTCTATTTTTTGCCGAGTATCTTATGTAACTGGCTTATTAATTTAGACCGAGTATCTTATTTAACCGGTAACTAATTTTTGGCCGAGTATCTTCTGAGACTGGCTTATCGATTTAGACCGAGTATCTTATTAAACTGGTAACTAATTTTTTGCCGAGTATCTTATGTAACTGGCTTGTCAATCTAGACCGAGTATCTTATTTAACCGGTAACTAATTTTTTGCCGAGTATCTTATGTAACTGGCTTGTCAATTTAGACCGAGTATCTTATTTAACCGGTAACTAATTTTTTACCGAGTATCTTATGTAACTGGCTTGTCAATTTAGACCGAGTATCTTATTTAACCGGTAACTAATTTTTTGCCGAGTATCTTATGTGATTGGCTTACACCCTTTGATTTTTTGGGGTTGTTTAACCTTCACGTTGCGTCGGGGCTCGCCGCGACCATACGTAGAGGTCCTTGCACAAGTCACCTAGGACGTCTCCTGGTTTTGTCTGCGCAAGGGTTCGTCGAATCGTTGGGGTACTTTGTACCGGCCAACACGACTGCGCATCTCACTAGTCTTTCTAGCGGCGCTCCGAGCATTTTCCCAGTTATCCTGGTGCCTCGGTTTTGCCTTTTTGCTAAGGGACGCGTTTGCATCACTTTAACTAGGCGGGCATGCTACTACAGCTTTTCCACCCTTCGAGCACCACTCGTCCGCTCTTTCGCGGCCTTATAGCGCTCGATTTTTTCGGCGTTTATTCGGTCGCCTTGAGTGACCTCCATTGAAATATTGCTCATGGATTTTATTGATTCCGCCACATCGTATTTGCAACTGAACTTTATTAGATGATCATGAACATGAAATTAATAAATAAATCTGAAATTTCAACGCAGAAACTAAAAACTGAGCTAAAGCAGAATAAATAATCTGTAGAACCATAACCGGATTCTTTTAGGGATAGAAGATCTTCAGATATTGTGCGTTGCATGGTCGGGGTACCAGGCTACCTTCTGGTTGGGCTATCATGTAGGCCCCGTGCCCTACGATTCTCTTGATGATATATGGCCCTTCCCATTTGTCGGCGAGGGATCCTGATGATTTATCCTTGGTATTCGGTGATACTCTCCTCAGCACTAGATCCCTGAGTTGGAATCTCCGCTCCCGAACATGAGAGTTGTAGTACCTAGCGGCCCTTTGCTGGTATGCGGAATTTCTTACTTGTGCTGCGTCTCTGATTTCTTCAAGCTCGTCTAGGTTCTGTTGCAGCATGTCTATATTGTGCTCGGGACTGTATAGCTGGACCCTGGGGGATGTGAAAGTAGTTTCTGCTGGGATAACAGCTTCTGTCCCGAATGCCAACGCGAAAGGAGTTTCCCCTGTGGAAGACCTCACAGTTGTTCGGTATGCCCATAGCACCTCAGGCAGTTTGTCTGCCCAGCCACCTTTCTTTGCCTCTAGCTTTGCCTTCAATGTGTGCTTGATTACTTTATTCACGGCCTCCGTTTGGCCATTGGTTTGAGGATGAGCAGGCGATGCGTAGTAGTTTGCGATCTTGAACTCTTCACACATTTCTCTGAACTTCTTATTATCGAATTGAGTCCCATTGTCTGTTATGATGATGCTCGGGATCCCAAACCGATATATTATATTCTTTTTAACGAAGCTGGTAGTGTTTGCCTCGGTGATGTGTACAAGTGCTTCTGCCTCTGCCCATTTGGTAAAATAATCCACTGCCACGATAGCATGTTTGGCTCCTCCCTTCGTTCCTGTGGGCATTGGTCCTATCAGGTCGAGTCCCCACATGGCAAAGGGCCAAGGCGAGGTTAAGCTTCTAAGCAACTCTGGGGGTCGCCGAATGTCATTTGCTACTCTTTGGCATGTTTCGCAACTTTCTGCGAATTGCTGCGCTTCCGCGAACAGAGTCGGCCAGTAGAACCCTTGCCGGAGTACCTTGTGCGCTAAGCTTTTACCCCCAGTGTGGTTCCCACATACTCCACTGTGGATACTTCTCAGGATCTCTCCAGTCTTCTCACCGGAAATGCATCTCTGCAATACCTTCGAGAATCCTCTCCTATATAATTCTCCTCTCAGAATCGTGTACCGGGCTGACCTGTATCTGATGCGTTTAGCTTCCACAGCATCCTCCGGTAGTATGTTCTCCTCCAAGTACTTTCTGAGTTGGTATGTCCAGTCGCCCGGGCTAGGTCGGATCTCTGCTATTATGATTTCCTCGGGTTCCGCTGTACTTGGTTTAGTCAGGTGCGCCACTGGTATTGCTTTGGATCTGATGCTTGTGGTGGCTGAAGCTAATTTGGACAAATCATCTGCCTTTTCGTTCTCTTCCCGAGGGATCTGAGAGATTCTGTATGCTTTGAACTTTTGAAGTAGTCTTTTTGCAATGTCCAAATAAGCTATCATGTGCTCTTCCCTGGCCTGGTATTCATTCAGTACCTGATGGACCACTACCTGTGAATCACTGTAAACTTCCAGCTCATCTGCCCCTAGTGCTATGCAAACTCTCAGACCGGCCAGCAAGGCTTCATATTCTGCTTGGTTGTTGGTTGCCTTGAAATCGAACCTCATGGCACATTCTACAGTATCCCCCTCGGGGGTCGTTATGACTATTCCTGCCCCGTTGCCATGCGTGTTCGATGACCCATCTACATGTAATTTCCATTGGAATTTAGTAGTCTGCTCATCTTCCATTGCCCTCCTTACCTCGGCGTCTGGCTCGGTGAATTCTGCTATAAAGTCGGATACCGCCTGCCCTTTGATGGCCGTTTTTGGTGTGTATCTGATGTCGTATTCGCTGAGCTCTACCGCCCACTTGGTCAGCCTTCCTGACACTTCTGGCTTTTGAAGAATGAGTTTCAGCGGGCAGTCTGTATATACCTCTATTGTATGTGCTTGGAAATATGGCCTTAGCTTCCTGGCCGATGTGATCAGAGCTAACGCTATTTTTTCTGCCGGCGAGTATCTGGTTTTCGCCGCTAACAACGCTTTGCTTGTATAGTACACTGGCTTTTGTATTCCTTCCTCCAGTCAGATCAACACCGAACTCGTCGCCACCTCGGTGACCGAGAGGTATAAGTATAATGTTTCTCCCACCACCGGTTTTGAAAGGATTGGTGCTCTCCCCAGATATTCTTTTAATTTTTGAAAGGCTTCTTCACACTCTGTACTCCATTCGAGCCCTTTCCCCTTTTTTATTGCTTTAAAGAATGGGGCGCATTTGTCTGTTGACTTGGCTATAAACCGGTTGAGTGACGCGAGGCATCCCGTTAGCCTCTGCACATCTTTTAGCGTCCTGGGTGAAGCCATTCCTTCTAGTGCTTTGATCTTCTCAGGATTTACTTCGATTCCCCTCTGGTGCACCTGAAAACCTAGAAACCTTCCCGAAGGTACCCCGAACACACACTTGCTCGGGTTGAGCTTCATCTGATACTTTCTTAGGACGTCAAAGGTTTCCTTCAAATCCTCCGTGTGTTTTTCTGCAGTGGTGCTCTTAGTCAGCATATCATCCACATAAACCTCCATATTTTTTCCAATCTGCCGAGCAAACATCCTGTTTACTAGCCTCTGGTATGTTGCCCCGGCGTTTTTCAATCCGAATGGCATTACTTTGTAGCAATATAAACCCTGGTCCGTGGTAAACGACGTCTTTTCCTCATCTGCCTTATTCATCCGGATCTGATTGTATCCTGAGTAGGCGTCCATGAAGCTCAACAATTCATGTCCTGCTGTCGCATCTACCAACTGGTCGATCCTCGGTAGTGGGAAACTATCTTTTGGGCAAGCTTTGTTCAAGTCTGTAAAGTCTACACACATCCTCCATTGCTTGTTCTTTTTCTTGACCAACACCACATTGGCCACCCACTCCGGATACTTGACTTCCCTTATCGACCCCGCGGAAAGTAGCTTTTCTACTTCCTTCTTGATTGCGACGCTTCTTTCTGGATTGAATAGTCTTCTTTTTTGTACCACGGGTCGGAACTCGGGGTCGGTGGAAAGATGATGTGAAATCACCTTCGGGTCTACCCCTAGCATATCTTCATGGCTCCAAGCGAAAACATCCTTGTAATTTCTTAGTAGCGCAATAAGTACGGTTTTGACATGTACGCTCAAACTTGCCCCTACTTTCACTGTCCTA
This sequence comes from Acer saccharum, assembly GCA_030490815.1. Classification (NCBI taxonomy): domain Eukaryota; kingdom Viridiplantae; phylum Streptophyta; class Magnoliopsida; order Sapindales; family Sapindaceae; genus Acer; species Acer saccharum. The sequence goes on along the minus strand of CM059870.1, from coordinate 31,389,772 downwards.
CCTGAATCCTCCGGGTCTAGTGCCACCTCTTGGGTCGGCTCGTCTTCCCTATCCTCCGGTCCTTCTCTGGGATCCAACTCAAAATCTTTTGGCACTTCTACTTCTGCCTGTTCTTCAGGTTCTCTATCCTCTTGCTGGACTGTTACCATGTATACCTGGCGTACCTCCCTATCTTTATATACTGACAAGTTTGCTCTACGGGCCATCTCTTGTGATCCTTTGACCACTCCCACACCATATTCGGTCGGGAATTTCATCATGAGGGCATAAGTTGCTGTCACCGCCTTGGCTTTATTCAAGAATGGTCGGCCCAGTAAAGCATTATACGGCCAGTTTTCCGTATCTACCACCACAAAGTCTAGCAGCACTGTTTTCTGGCAAGGGGCTTTTCCGATCTTCACAGGTAGCTTAACCGTGCCGAGTGACCTCACTTCGACCCCTCCAAATCCTCTAAGGGGTGTGGGAAAAGGCTGTAGGTCTTTCCTGTCTAGCCTCAGCTGGTCATATACTTCTGCACTAAGAATGTCTGCCGAACTCCCATTGTCGATCAGAATTCGGTGAACTTCTCTATGGCCGATCCGAGCGCTGACCACTAGTGCGTCATTTGGCCTAACATCCACTCCGTGTGAGTCGGCCTCTGTGAACACGATAGGGTCCCAGCCCTCCTTGATTCTTTTCAGGTCGGGCTCAATAGAATTGACGTCCAGGTCTCTCCGTGCCTCCATAGCTTCCCGAATCTCCTGGGTTCTTTCCCTGTTACTCTTGCCCGTTGCTGGACCTCCGAAGATGGTGTTAATTGCTCCTTCATCCTCAGCTTTCTTGGGACTAAGTTTTCTTGCCCGTCCGTCCTGTCGGCTATCTTTCTGTCCATCTGCCCTGTCCGTCTTTTTGAAAACAATGTCCTTCAAATGCCCTTCCCTAATAAGAGTCTCGATATGATCCCTTAGCTGGAAACACTTGGATGTCTCGTGCCCATTCTCTTTGTGGAAACGGCAATATTTGGTGGTGTCCTTCCGAGCATATGTCGATTGCTTAGGTGGTTCTTTGGACATGTTCTTCTCTTCTAGGATTGCCAGGACTTCTTCTTGATCTTTCTTCAACGGGGTATAATTTGTATATCGGCCCTGGAACCTCTGCCGTGGTTGATCAGTTTTTGGGTCGTATGCTCGTCGTCCATCCCGACCATCCCGTGCTTTATTCTTCTGCTTATCACCTTTGGTATCGGGCATCTTGGTCTGGTCCTTGGTTTTGGATCCCTCTGGGCGACCGCCATGTACGAAGTAACCTCCTGTGGCAATTTCCTCTTCTTCGGCCAAGGCGTAACCTCCTGCCATGTCCATCATATCGGCATAGCTGGTTAGTCGGGCTCTTCTGAGGTCAAAGGACAATTGGCCATTCTGAAGGTTGTTAATGAACGCGGCAATTATTGCTTCATCGTTTGCACTTCCGATCTCGGACACTTCCTGACCGAACCTTCCCAGATATTTCTTCAGCGACTCGTCTTTTCCCTGCTTGAGTTGGGATAAATGAGCCACTGACTTTTTCCTGTGTACATTCCCGAGGAACTGCCTTGAGAAAGCCTTGCTCAGTTCGCCGAAGCTACTTATGCTTGCTGCTGGCAACCTTCCAAACCACCGGGAGCCTAGATCCCCAAGAGTTTGAGGGAAATTTAAACATAGTAGTGCATCATTATGGATATATTGCGCCATAGCGCTCCTATACCTCCGGACATGCTCTTTTGGGTCTGTATCCTTCTTGAACAGCTCGATGTGAGGCATTCTGAATCTTTCTGGGAAAGGCATCCTCAAAACCCCATTGGTAAAAGGGCTTCCGGATTCATCGTCTGACAGCTCATTACGCCCATACCGCTTGACCAAAGCATCCATTTGCCGACGATTATTTTGAACTTCCCGGGTGAGGCTCTGTATAAGTATGTCTCTGTCCCCTTCAGGCTCTCCTGACGCATTGAAGTTCTGGCTTATGGTCAGTTTTTGGCCCCTCTCCTCGGGATTCAACTCTCTATGATCTCGGTTTAGGCCATGCAGTCGGACTGTGCCCCTTTGGCGCTTGCGATGATGATTCTGCTCACTTTCTTCCGAGGATGACCGGTCTCTCCGGTGGCCACGCCTCCTGGGGCGGTCTCAATCTCCGGCTACCCGATCTTGACAGTACTCTTTGTCGGAATCATTCCCCTCTCTGTGCTCCCTACTTCTCCTGGCTACTCTTTCAGATAGCATCTCTGGCCTGCCTGTAGGATCTTGTCTCTCCTTTGGGGGTGCATCAGGGGTTGGTATCACCACCGCGGAGCGCAGTCTTGCTGTCTGCTGGCTTGGGGCGGACAGTTCATGAGGTGACATCAAACCTTCCGTAACAGAGAGATCAATTCCCTGCCTTGCTGCGTCTGATATGAGTTGTTGTAGAGAAGCACGGAGTCGCTGCGCGATTTCTTCATTCGCTGTAGGTAAACGTTGAATACCAGCCAGGGCAGCTGACTGGTCTGCCGTCGTCAAAGTTGCATCCGCCGTATTGAGCGCGGTGTCATCTTCCAACTCGTTACTTGGCACGCCCTGACTGTACCTGGAATCGCTACCATCTCCGTCGCCAGCCATTGTTGTCACAAAGTTCTGGGTCCCCCTCCTTCTAGCGCCAATTGTTGACGGTGATTTTTGGTGATCACCAAGTCAACGATTCGTTTTCGAATTATTGCAATTTATATTTGAGTATGGTCAAAGATTGTAAAGAAATAACAGGTGATTTACGTGGTAAAACTCCAAGAGATCGGAGAAACATCCACGGGATCGTTGCCTCTAGCAACAAAGCCAAATCCACTATGAATCACGATTACAAGATGAAGAATGACAGAATGATTACAAGCTTTTCAATACGATTCTCTCTATCTCCTGTTCTACTTCTCGCGTGTCTCTGCTTTATGAATAAAAGGGGTATTTATACATGTTGTATCTAGGGTTTTAAGATGACCGCTAGGGTTTAGTGTTGTGGCCCCCAAGTCTCGAGCGGTTTCCTAGTCCTATTTAGATTGTACTTCCCTTTTTCGGCTGTATTTAATTCTGAATGGAACTCTTTCTCCTTTATTTACGGGAGAACTGCTTGTTTCCTTTTTTACCTCTTATGATCCACATCGTTGCTTATCGTGGACCTGCCGGTTGCTGATTGCAAGTGTTGGTGACTGTTTTATTGTTTCCCGAGTGAGTTTGCCCGAGTGTGCCCGAGTGTGCCTGAGTGTGCCCGAGTGTGTCCGAATCCGATCTGCTGCTCATGCTGATCGTCTTTGTTTGTAGTCGGACTACTTATCCTCTTTTCCGAGTAAGTTATCGTGAAGGTTCATACTCCATAGGTTGACTTATCTTGACCTCTGCTGACCTGGCCTTCCATGGTGATGACGTGTCTTATCACGACTATTTTTACCTATAACAACGCTGAAATATAAACATTTTTACACGGTGGCTGCATGTTTACACGATCAACATGGTGAATGATTACACGATCAAAAGTAAGCATTCTTACATTACACGATTCATTTATTATATCGTGTAATATTGATTACTTTTCATCGTGTTATCATTCACACTGTTGATCCAAACTCAACATTCTAAAAGATTACACGATGAAAAGTAATAAACCTTACACGACATATTAAATATATCGTGTAAGAATGGTTTGTTTGCATCGTGAAATCTTTTACACTGTTGATCAAAGATCAACAGTGTGAATTTAAACTTCCTGGCCCTAGTATCGGGCCCCAATACTGATGACGTGGCAACGAAAAACACCTGAGCCTAGGAAAGATTTTATAGGCCTAGAAACAAATTAGATTGGGTCACACGATGGAAATATTTACACGCTGAAATATAAACATTTTTACACGGTGACTGCATGTTTACAAGCTGAAATTGCAAAATGATTACAAGCTACTATTGTTATTGTTAGAGAATATAAGAACAAATGATTACACGTTGAATGCATCTCATTTACTCTTTCTTTTTTGGTTTGTATTAAACCAGACAACTGTCTGGTGATGGTGTATTTCAAGTATTGTTATTCCTCCGATATACATATCCATAGTTTCACAAATGATACATAAACCTATTAAGGTTGGTTCAGCAGTGTTTAACACAAACAAATGTACGTACACCATAAATCAATAAAGGTAGGTTCAGCAGGTTGGTCCAACGGTATTCTCTCCGTCCGCGTCAAGCAAGGTAAGTTCAGTTGGCTTGTCTGGGCACGTCAGTCTGTTGTGTCCCTCTTTCTTACAAATGCTACATGATCGAGGTTTTTTGGGTGGTTTGCATGTGCTAGATGATGGTTCCGGGCAACTTGTTTTATTGCGTCCTTTTTTTCCACTGTTTGAACAAGAATGTAACTTTCTTTTCTCCCCAGCTGACGGTATCCTCAACTTCATTGGTCTTCCTAGCAGAATCTTTTTCTTCCATGGCAATACAATACAGTTCCGGATTGTATCGGGAACGTCCCAAATCTCGGGATCCGGAACAGGGTTGACACCAATTTCATAAGCACGTTTAAGAAATCCTGTTGTGTATAGGTCAGAAGCCAGTGAATTGATTGGCATACCTTTGTGCCTAGGCCATAACACACCAACAAACGAGATTACCCCAAGTTCGTAAAATAAACCACAACAGATAAATGTACATAGTTAAAAGACCGGCAAGCATACCTAGCAACCGCCATTACATGAGAACACGGCAACTCATCTAAATCCCATTGACGGCATGAGCAAGAATGTTCGTCAAGGTTGACTATTCTAGGAATCCATTTGTCGTCTACCTTAAATTTCATGTAGTGAATGGGGTGAATCGTAGACCGATCCGCTGTTTCTGTCCTCTGTTTGATGTGTTCGTCAGCAAACACTGTCAAGTATGTAGACATTTGAAGTGCATTTGTCCGACGATCGTAGAACCACCTTTGCAACAAATCTCTGATACATTCTGCCAATGCTGTGATAGGCAATTTTCGGGCCCCAAGTAGACAAGAATTCATTGACTCAGCAATGTTGGTGGTCATCAAGAAGTACCTCTTTTTAGGGCTATGTACACGTGAAAACTTCTCTACCCCAACGCCCAGGAGCTCATTGTAAACGTTAGGGCAGGTTTCTTTCAACTCACCCATTGCACGGTCAAAATCCTCGATACGGTATACATACGTAGCACTGTAGTAAAGCCAAATCAGATCATTCCTCTGCTTGCAAAATCTTTTAAGATTTTGTGCCAAATGGTATGCACAAACGCCATGTGTTGCATCTGAGAATATGGCTTCCATTGCATTAAATATACCATTGTGCCGATCCGAAACTAACATCACACGGTCCGGATTTTTTATCACTTTACGGAGTTTCTTCAAAAACCAAGTCCACGACTTTGTGCTTTCAGAGTTTGCAAACCCAAATGCCAAAGGGTATATCATCTCGTTTCCATCTTTGCACACCACAACTAACATAACACCCCTAGTCCTAGCCTTCAAGTGGGTAGCATCGATGCAGATAACCGGCCTAATAACAGAATTGAACCCCTCAATAGAGGCTCCAATTGCCATGAATCCATATTTCAACCGGTTTTTTCGAGTCGGTCTTGATCTTTGTCACAGTCCCGGGGTTTGCTTGTTCCAATACATGAAAATAAGACGGCAACCTCTGAAAGGATTCCCACGGATCGCCGAATACCTGACTCAAAGCGTGCTCCTTCGACCTGTAGGCTTTGTTGTACGAGAGGTGTATGCCATGCTGCTCCTTCATCTCAAAAACTATATCTTTAGGACGGATGATGCGCCCGGGATAGCGATATTTACTTGCATACAAATCCCCTATCACGGCGGCACTTACACGTTTAAATTCAACGTTGTAGTTGTCATTTCTCTCACATGTGTGCTCATTAACGAATGTCTTAACATGCCAATAAGTCCCCCTATTCGACTTCCATGCCCGAAGAACCCATCCACAACTTCTCTGTGTACATTCGGCAGTGAATCGTGTATTAGAAGATCGTGAAATCCTATGCTCAAACCTCTTTGTAAATGCATACGACCTTACAGCTTGCTTCAATGTAGGCTTGTCCTTGAACATCTGTCCTTTGTATAATGGACCTTGGTCACCTGGATTTTGAAACACATCCACTATTCGAATGGCTGGTATTGAGTAAAGCTCTGAACCTGATACTGTCCACCGTGTGTTTAGGGACGGTGAAGAACTGTTGGGTGTTCTACTCACCCCTTGTTCTTCTGTTACAAGAACTGTTGCCGCTATCCCAACATCATCATCCCCGCCACTCTCATCTTCTGTATCACTGGTTTTAGAACTATCAGACATTCCAAGAGTATCTATGCTTTCAGAACTATCCACTGCATGCTTGGTAGTAGATGCTGGCGTTGATTGGTCATTGCCTGCTGACGTAAATCCGGGTGTAGCCTGGGATGCAAGCGGATTATTGCTGCCACTAACTGATTTATAGTTTGGAGTACCCCCCGGAGACCGTGGAATATTGGTGGGTTTAACAGGCGAGACCATACATTCTGATTGGATTGGATTTGGGGGAGGTCGAAATTCATGTCTGTTGACAAATTCAACATCAATTGTGGCCCAACCTTTTTCCTTATTAATAATCACAAACTCTACATCGTCGTCACTCATAACAGACAATGAAACTTTATCAACCCCCATTTCCACATGCGAAGTTAGCTTCAACTGAATTTGGTCTCTACAGACCCCTGTCCGCTGGTATATCGTTTCCACCAATTCATCGTGCGCTCCCTTGTATTGTTTTGTTAGACGTACTGAAAACGAAATAGGACGGGTAAACACGTTACCCTTCCAATGCTCACCGCACTGAACCAACACCCAAGACATGGTATCCTTAGACCTTGAAAAAAAAAAAATTCAGTCAAAAAAGTCTAACAATTACTGTCATTCAATTAAGGTCAGTGCATAGGAACAATTCTTTTAGGCCTATGAAATACTGCCCCTCTTAAAAGCTTGATGTGGCATTTCATCAAACACCTTAACTAAACCCAACAATACTACATACACAAACGCAAATTCATGGGCAAGAAATCCAAAACCATCAATCCCTCATTCTATAAAAAACGTCTCAAACTTAAACAACAATAAAAGACCGACAGATTCAATGACATTGGAAACTTAAGTGTGATTACGGGACTTGCATTGACTAAAAAAAGCTCGATTTCAAACATGACAGTGAAGCTCGATTGAAGGAGGTGTGGGCGAGGTGTCGGCACTTACTCGATTCCGGTCGCCGTCGAGATTACGGTCGGTAGCAAGATTCCAGCGGAGATGGGATTTGAACAGCAGTAGATTCCGGTCGACAGTGAGGACGATGGGATTCCGGATTTGAAATGGGACTATGGAGTGGATTCCGGTCAACAGGAGAACGATGGAGAAGATGACCCAACTCCTGAAACTTTTGGTTTTTTTAAGTGAACTGAAGGAGAAGAAGATAATGGCAGTTTTGTCCTTACACATTATAAGAGGGTAATTTAGTCATTTTGCACGGTTTAATTGTGGAGGGCATTATTGTCCTAGAAAGGCTATTTCCTAGAAAGTGAATATCAGGATAGGCTAGATATGCACTTTTTTTCCCAACAAGCTATTTCCTCAAAATGAATGTTGGGATGGGCTAAATTTGCAAACCCCCCTTAAATTTGATACAAAAATATCACTCTCAGATTCCACTCTCAGCCTCACTGGAACAAAAGTACACATAAGTATCACTCTTGGTACTATTTGAGACCCAAATATAAGTATATCCATAAGAGGTAAATCATTATTATTATTATTATTATTATTATTTGATATACCATTTATGAGTATGATGATTTGAACTTAGGACATTATTAGACTCAATGAGCATTATTCAATGGCATTAAAAGCATTTGATTGTTTATTCATAACCCATGATATGATATCATTGAATAGGATATGTAGAGGGTTTCTCACATGCAAACCCCCTGGACATGATTATGTCTAAACTCCAAACTATCGGAGATTGTTACATAATACTGTAGTTGGTTTACGGAGTGACTTGCACACTTTCCAAAATGTAATCATCTCATTATGTAATGTCATTTATTGTGTGCAGTTCGGATATCTATATATCCAAGGATTTAGCAATGGTATATTCTGTTAGTTTTTATTTTTCATAAATTTTAAATCTTTTAATTTTTGTGCATGGACCATAGTATCATAAGTTCATAACCCTTCTATACAGGGTTTGCATGTGCGAAAAATCGAAGGATATATATATTTGGTGGCATGGTGCATTAAATTTTTTCGGTATACGGTAATGATGTACTTGAAAAAAAAACTCTTATATAAGTACTTAAAAATTTAAAATAAGTTACAAGAATAAAAAAAAATAAAAAAGAAGAAGATATTTTTCATATATTTATTAAAAATCAGAATCATCCGAATGAATAGTCTAATCTGAAGAAATAAAAGGAGAAATTGGCAAAAGTAGGGACATTGCCCGGGCTCTACATAGCCCAACTCTAAATCTTGTCCACGGAACGGGCCTACTATTGGGTTTTGACTGCTCTATACTTTATACTTTATACTTCAAAGTGCTTGTATATATAATTCAGTAATGCTACTTTTCTCAAATTCGGACACCAAATTTGGTGCCCAAATAATGTGACAATACTCTAATCCATTCACTTAAATTGTATTAGATTTGCATAATTTAAATGAATGGATTAGAGTGTTTTCACATCATTTTGACACCAGATTTGAACACCAAATTTGGACAAAGTAGCATTACTCTATATAATTATATTGGCTATTTAAAAAAATATATATATTTTTAAAAAATCTAATTTTTACTTTTAAAAATGTTGGTTTTTTTTTTAACTATTGGATTTCAATCCAATGGATATTAGCCACTCAATATCTTTTCAAATTTTGTATAACAGCACAAACTACTGCATAATTGCAAGTTGCATTTTGTTAATTATTTCTCCATGGAAAAAAAAGAGAGAAGAAGACAGAAATGGAACATAACAGTAACATACTAACATGCTATGTTTTTTTTTTTTCCTTTCTATTAATGTTGGAAGAATAAGCAACTGGGTTTGGCAAATTTAAATAATAGCAAAAATTGGAAACTGCTCCTAGTATTGGAATATAGGAAGGGCATGGGGTTACCAACCTGTCTCTTCAATATATTATGAGTTTTGATCTCAGAACATTCTAGTAGATGCTATAGCATAGATTAGAAGGTTCCTTGCTAAATAATTGAAGGAAAGTTCCTTTTTTTAATAATAATAATAATATTCTCAGTATTATTGGGCACTGGAATCTTGGTAGTGTTACTGTGTTGTTTACCTTTTTTAATTATATTATTATTTTGCTAAAGTTGCTGGGATTTCATTAAATCAATTCTTTTAAACAACATGACACATCAATCCGAGTCACCACCTGTTATCCAGTACTTTGCCATGCGTGCCCAAATCTGTACCTTTTTTTTTTTTTTTTTTTTTTTTTTTTTTCCATTATTTCATTTATCAACAAGCATCTGTACATATATATAATCCCAAAAAATGGACGTGTAAATATCTCACTACAGATTCTGATCTCTGAAGTAGGCGTGCACCGATGATAGGTGGCTGGTGTGGTGTGACCTTTTGGGGACACGTATGTGACGTGCAATGCATGATTTGCGGTCAATGATCCATGAAAATGTGACACGTTTATATATAGAAAAGTGACCCGAACGGACCAAACCTAGGATTCAATGGTCTGGTAGACTGGTATGGTCAACAATCCTTTTTGATTCCTAGTAGCACGTCCTACAAGGTCACCTACATTTGACAGGTTCACAAACATTTGTATTACTAGTCCTTAGTCCATATCATAATCATCACAGTTGGATATTTACATCTAATTAACGTGTTGATGTGATTATGGCACGTTTACGTGTTTCACTCTCGCCCCTTTAAAAAAACCAGTCAAACTAATTAATTGTAGAAAGAATAGGATACAAAAAATGATTTTGGAAGAATTTTGGGGTCAAATTTGTTTGGATTAAATAAGAAAAAATTAAGTAGATGAATTATTTGCTTTTCGCTTATAAAAAGTCCCCCCCCTTTTTTTTTCTCTAAACATGAGTATTTTGTGGCAAAAGGAACGAAATCAAAAATATTCTTTACATAAATTCATCAACCAATTATCACGATATACTCTTAAATGAATTTGAATAGTTTCGCGAAGGTTGTAGAAGTTTTGTTTGGATAATTTATTAAAATATTATTGTAATTTTTAAATTTGGAGTATGGTCATTTTGATAACAGCAGCGAGACTTTCAATGGCTCTTTTATTTATTTATGAAAATTGTTTGGGTACTGACTACATTAATAAGATGTTACCACGTGGTTTTTTTCTTTTAATTTTTTATATTTATTTCCTTGTATTCTTCATAAATGGGTTACATGACAAATGCCCATTGATTGATCAGTACCTTGGGTACTGACTTCAATACCCAAGGATTGTCCTTTATTATTTCAAAAAATATGTACGAAGCGATAAAAAAAATAATAGACTCTTGGGCCTTTATGTTGTTGATTTAAATATTGCAACTTGTTGGGCAATGCAACCCACCCCCACCGAATCAGCCAGTAAAATATCAACATTTGTTTATTTGCCAAATAGCCCACTTGCTCAACTCTTTTATAAACTCAACTCAAACACTGTGACACTCCATTCGATTGCCACGTTACAACCCTTTTCATTATAGTCATTTTTTAAATGTTAATAATGAGGTTATTATCCTCTTCAAAATAAATAAATGAGGTTATTATTACATATAATAAAATTACGGACACTTAAAATAATAAAAACCCTTCAATTATATTATTTTTTTAAAATTTTGATCTCAATTTTTTTAGGGTGAAATTTATTTTCGTCCCTCTAGTTTGACTTAATAGCCAAACTGGTCCCCTGATTTTTAGTATTGTGTTGATAGGTCCCTTTAGTTACCAAAAATTTGTATTTTGGTCATTGCCGTTCAATTCTGTTAGGGGCTGTTAGATATGAGTTAATCAAAATAATCTGATTCCTAGGAAAATTAAACATAGTAATGTGATTTCTGGGAAACATGTATACTTGTGTTTGGTGTGCATTGGAATATTGTGTCAGATTCCTGGGAATGACAAATAATTGTGTTTGATTGCAAATGGTAATCTTTTTATCTTTAAACATTAAAAATGCCAAAACTAATTTCAAAGTTGATTAATTTTTTTATATATATATAAATAAGATGAATTGAAAAATGTTAAAAAAAAAAAAAAAAAAAAAAAGATAAAACGGAAAAAACTTAAAGATAATTTTTTTTTTTTTTTTTTATATATTAATTTTGTTGGATGGATGATGGATCTCCACAATAGAGATCGACTTTGAAAAATAAAATAAAATAAAATACTAGATATGGGTTTCTCTGGAAACCCATATTTGTTCAAATGGAGAGTTTCTCTGGAAATTACGCATGAGCCTTATTCAATTTTTATTTTTCAATCACCATGGGAGGTGGAGTAGCCATGAAAGCTGCCAGCAAACTCATCGGCAATGGGTATTTTCAACGGCGATTTGCGCGAGGGAATTTCCACGATGCCGCCCGTCGAGCAAACCTTGCGTAACGTCTCACACCCTGTCGTTGCCATCGTATCGACCGTTAACTCCTTTGGCGCTAACATCGCGGCGATACAGATGGCGTCGTGGGAGGCGAACTGGGAGTTCACAGTAGTGGAGGAGGATTTGATGGTGGAATCGTCACTTGAGCCTATCTGATGGTGGAATCTTCCATTGTTGAAGATGTGGTGTTCTGCTCTATTTTCCCAGGTTGAATTTCAGGTTTATTTTTTTGTTCTTAAAATTGATGTGGTTTTGATTGAAGGAGAAGTTTGGATTATCGGATTTGATTTGGGTTTGTGGAATTAATTTTTTGGTTTTGTTTGTAGAATTTGATTAAAGAAAGTTGGATTGTGTTTGGGGATTGAGAAAATGTAAGGAAAAAAAAAAGTGTGGGTCCCACAACAGATACCAAACGGCCCTAGGGTTTTCAAAGATTCCATCAAAATTAAGAGGGTAAAAGTGTAAACTTACACTGATTGCTTCTAGAAAAAATTTGACGAAGGGCAAGACTGTAAATTGACTTATTAATTGAAGACTAATTAAAAAAACAAAACAAACATCACACATCTTATCATCTCAATTTTACAAAAATAATACCAAATAAAAAAAATTAGAATAAATAATAAATAAATAAACAAAACAAATTTAATAACACCACTCACTCATCATTAATAACAATAATGCTAAACATCCTACCTAATATCCCACCTTTTTCATCCCACTACATGTGGCATGTGAGGTGTCAAATTGTGAGTGGATACACATTAATAACACCTATCTCATGTATCCACACAATTTGACACCTCATATACCACATGTAGTGGGATGAAAAATGTGGGATTTTAGATGGGATGTGTAGCATTACTGAATTAATAATTAAAATTTCAAACCCTAATCATTAAAAAAAATTCAAACCCTAATCATTAATAATTAAAATTAGAATATTAAAAAAAAAAAATTATCTTCATTTCTCTCTTCTGACCATCTCTCTCTCTCTCTCATTCAATTCTAGAATCATTAAAATTAGAATATTAAAAAAAAACATTATCTTCTTTTCTCTCTCTCTCTCTCTCTCTCTCTCTCTCTCACACACACACACACACACACTCATTTAATTCCTGAATCATCCACCAACATCAGCACCACCACCACCACCACCACCACCAGAAACCAAACCACTACCACCACCACATAACCCTCTCTCGAGATCTCATCTCTCTCTCTCTCTCTCTCTCTCGATCCCAATCTCATCACGGATTCAATGTTTTTTTTTTTTTTCGGTGGCTGATTCAATGGGTTCTTGGTTTGGTGATGGTGGTTAGGTGATTTGCGATTCATTGGGTGTGGTGATTGGTTGATTTTAGTGGTGGAATGGGTTTTTGGGTTGGATTTTGGTAGTGGGAGGGTTTTTTGGGTTGGATTTTGTTGGTGGGAGGGGATTTCTAGGTTCGTCGACGGTGACGGCGATGGTCGCTAGTTCAGCTACCGTTGATGGTAGTTTAGTTTGGAAGTGATAATAATGATGATTGTGGTTTTTGGATCAAGTTGATGGTGGTATTTTTTTTTTTTGTTTCCATTCTCTACCACTATTATTATTATTGTTGTTGTTGTTGTTGTTGTTGTTTGAATTTGTGTTGTTTGAAGATCGAGGTTAGGGGTTGTTTGAAGATCCGGGTGTTTGGATCTTGGTTGTTTGAAGATCTGGGTTGTTTAAATTTTTGTTATTTAAAAAAAAATTATAAATATTTATTAATAGATTTTTTTTTGTTTTTGTTTTTGTTTTTGTTTTTTCTTAAAATTAAAAAGGATAGATGGAGGGTTTTAAGCAATTTGACCCGCTTTAAGGGACAACAGGGTCATTTGACCCTATGTACCTGTCAGATTTCACTTCTTCAACGGAAATCGTAACAGAAGGACTAAACGAAATAATTCTGAAAACCGAGGGACCAGTTTAACTACTAGGTCAAATTAGAGGGACGAAAATGAATTTCACCATTTTTTATATAAAAATTGATGTCAAACTAATAATTAACATAGTAATATCATTTTATGTTATTCTTTATATATTAATTCAATATAAATCATTTGAACCGATAAATTATCAATTCAACCGTCACAATTGAATTTTATATATATATATATATATATATATATAACTGATCTCCTCAGTGCAATATATCAGTGTCTTGCATGCGGACTATTAGATTTACATGCTTTGACTTGTTTTGCATGCACTTATCAGTACTTCTCCATAATCTATGGCCCAGATGCAATTCACTGATGTATTTTATATCAGTACGCACTGAGGAGAAAGAGACTATATATATAGGATAAAAACATAAAAGTTTCTTTTGTAGGAAACTCGACCGCTGTATTTATTGAAACAAGACAATAAATATAGTTGTTGATTTTTCTTTTATAGTAAATTTTGTATTTTTATCATGTACCTAGCACATGTTAACATTACCATCATATATATATATTTTTTTATATATTTATATTTATATTTATATATACAGTCTTTCTATTATCAGTTCAAACTGACAATAAATATATCAGGACGAAAAATGTGGACCACAGATTATGGAGAAGTTTTGACAAGTGCATACACTTTGAGTCAAAGTATGTAAATCTAGTGGTCCACATTCTTCGTCCTGATATACTTATTGTTAGTTCGAACTGATAATAGAAAATATGTATATATATATATATATATATATATTATATTATATTATAATGCGGGGTTAATTAAAAATGTCAAGGATACATGTTAAACATTAAATTTGTGTTAAAAAATATATATTTATTATATTAAAACATCAAAACTATGCATTTTATATTTAAAGAGTAATACTATATAACCCAATTAATTAACCCAAATGATATGGCAAGTGAGTTGTCATCACCACACGTAATATGTGATGATGGGGTTAATGAAAAAACCATTTTACCACATCATTTGGGTTGAAATTTGGATGATTTAGATTTTAGGGTGAATGAAGTTGGGTTAGTTTCCTATGGGACAAGGATCCTCTGCTGAATATTTTTTCTGTTGAACCATATTGAGCTTTTGAGGATCTATTGCCTCGTGGCTTTAATGAAAATGTATGGTTAGGATTTGTGTTTTTATTTTATCACTATAAATAAAACTAAACTAAAACTACACCGTTTTGATAGATCAAACCAAACCCTAAGACAATATAAGCTAAAATTTCAAAACTCGCTTTATCATTGTTTTGGTTTTCTTGTCAGATCTCTCTTTATTGTCTTCGTCTTCTTACCAGTCTGACAATGTCGAATTGTTGGTGATATCTTCTTCTTCTTACCATTCCGTTGGCTATTTTTTTTAATATGTTTTCTGTAAAACGAAGAAGCCGAAAGTTTTCGTCAAAATCAAGATAGATAAAATTGGTGATGTTTCTCAATTGCAAACTTTGTTGTTATTTGTCATATTTCTGGGTATATATAAAGAGAAAAAACTTAGACCGATAATGCTCTGTGTTGTGGCGTGTGGGTTAGTGGTGGTTTGTATATTTTTTTTATTACTTTTTTTATTTTTTGATTATTTAGGGTTTTGATGCAATTGTGGGTGAGAATTGAATGGAGGAAATGAGAAATCGATTTTTCTTTAATCAACTTTAAAATTGAAGAGAGAAATGGGTGTGAACGCATCAAAATTGAAGAGAAAGCGTCAAAAAACCTAGAACACATCAGGTGGGAATGGAAATAAGATGAAAGAGAAGGGTTTTTTTTTTTTTGTTGTCTTTCTGATGTAGAAAGAAAAGTTTTTGTTTATTGGATTGACAACGATATCCCGTTTAGATAAGTTATGTGAAAAGAAAAAATAAAAAAAATCTTAACCATACATTTTCATTAAAGCCACATGGCATTATGGTAATAAATCCTCAAAAGCTCTGCATGATTCAACAAAGAAAATGTTCAGCAGAGGATCCTTGTCCTTTCCAATAATGTAAGGCAATTGGCTCAATTATAAGTGGGGTCCTTTTCTACCCTATTATAATTTTATAAATAAATAAAAATTGGAAATGGCAACCAATACCACTTGTTTAATATATTTTTAGAGGCTCCCCCACAAGTCCACAACCATACCTCCACCATACCATCTTACCCTTGCAAGTTGCAAGTTCCAGAACTTTCCTAGAGGACCACACTCTCCTTCCTCTCTTGCCAAATGAAGAAAATAGTTGCTATTAAATTACTAAAAAACCCTCATAATAGGTCTAGAACTTTCCAAATCATTATTTTAATAAATTCATTAATTCTATTTAAACCCCTTATTACTTCCCACCGTATCTTCTTTGTATTTGGCTGTGACGGGTTACCAAGTTCTTAACGGCATAAACGACCTTTCCCAATCAAGAAAACACAGCTGCTCGTGACAATTAAAGAAAATATCTCAACTATCACTTTGTCATTTTTTCTTTTCTTTTCTAATTATCTCTTTATTTTTCCAAATAATTCACTTTTTTTTTTTTTTTTTTTTTCTTTCGGAGTATATAAAAGATGCTCTGTTTTTTCTGTTGCGGTGGTTTAGTCATATAGAGTCATTCCTTCCTTCCATTTCTTTCTTTCTTTCCTCAGTCTAAACACAAACTCACTTCCTATCAATGTCAATCTTTGTGGGATATTCAGGAATTAGCACTTATTAATTGGAATTTTTTTAAAAAATCAAGTATGAATCCGTATTACAAAATAAAAGAAGAGTACTTGGGGCAGAGTAGTTCATCGCAGCGACCAGCAGCAATGATGGCACCACCACAGCCAATGGAGTGCCTACACGATACGGGTCCACCGCCATTCCTGACGAAGACGTATGATATGGTGGATGATCCCAATTGCAATCGCATAGTTTCTTGGAGCAGAGGAGCTAGTAGCTTCGTCGTTTGGGATCCTCATGCCTTCTCCACTGATCTTCTTCCTAGATACTTTAAGCACAATAACTTCTCTAGCTTTGTCAGGCAGCTCAACACTTATGTAAGTCCTCAATCTTCTTTTCAAAAATCCAACCCCCCTTCTTGTTTTGAGTCTTTAAGAACAAAGAGACTACCAATTTTTCAATCATAACTTCCATATGCGTATTCAAAATTGAATTCTCAGATGGCTTATTCATTGAATTCAAATCAATTTTGTTTTCCCCAGTTTGAGTTGTATATTCAATCAGCATTGCTTTCCAAGAAAAAGAAAAAAGAAAAACTTCATCAATTCATCCATTCTCCAATTGTTTTTCTTGGATAAGTGTACCTTATAATTTATAATTTTGTTTTAATGTATTTACTAATAAAGAAGATTAGTTTTTGGAGGTTCTGGAAACTCACAATAATGAATATTATATTTTCCTTTGCTAGAATAGAATGTCCACCACCACCGATTCAGAAAGTTCTGGAAACTCACGGAGCGTTTCTATATATTTATATATAAACAGGAAGTTGCATTATGATATCATTTTGTTTAAAAAAAAAAAAAAAAAAACAAAAAAATGTTTGAATGGTTGTTTCTTGATGTGGGACCTTGATCAATTTATAATCGGTGCATTATTGAGAGAGTGAATTATTCTATCATATAATGTTTCACTTGTATCTTGATCAAGTGCATGAATGCTTGATTTTTTTATTTCATTTCATTAACCAATAAAAATGTTAAAGAATCAGTGTGTCTCAAACTTTTGATTGGTCGCACACAGACCATGGTATGGAGATTCAGGTTTAAAAAAAAAATCACAATCTTACAGTTTTTAATAAGTGAAAGTGAATGAAATTTGTATTTGTTGCAGGGTTTTAGAAAGATTGATCCAGACAGATGGGAGTTTGCTAATGAAGGATTTCTTAGAGGGCAAAAGCATCTTCTAAGGAACATTAGAAGGAGAAAAGCTCCTTCTAAGCCTAGTTTCCCACCACCACAAGCTCTTGGTCCTTGTGTTGAACTAGGCCGGCTTGGACTGGACGGAGGAGAAATCGATCGTCTGGTACGCGACAAGCAGGTTTTAATGATGGAGCTAGTGAAGCTGAGGCAGCAACAATTGAATACTAGAGCATATCTTCAAGTCATGGAACAAAGACTACAAGGCACAGAAAAGAAGCAGCAACAAATGATGTCTTTCTTGGCTAGAGCAATCCAAAACCCTGCTTTTCTCCAGCAGTTGGTGCAACAAAAGGAGAAAAGTAAGCAGCTTGAAGAAGCCATGACCAAGAAAAGAAGAAGGCCTATTGATCAAGGATGTAGTAGTAACAGTAGTAGTAGTAGGGCTAGTTACAGCGAATCAAGCTGTAGTAATGGATTGGAAATGAACCCCATCAAAGCTGAGCCATTAGATGAGCTTGAAGCACTTGCATTGGAAATGCAAGGATATGGTAGGATTACAAGTTCATCAAGGGACCAAGAAGAAGAAGAAGAAGAAGAAGAAGAGATAGAGGAGGCTCTAGAGAATGGTGACGATGATAGAGAACTTGATGATGGGTTCTGGGAAGAGTTATTGAATGAGAGGTTTAAAGGGGATTTAGATATACCACCTGCAGGCTCTGATGAAGAAGATGTTAATGTATTGACTGATCAGTTTGGTTATCTGGGTTCAACCCCTAACTGATTAAAAGTTTGAAAATTTGTGCAGTAAATCTACTTGCTATCATCATCAACACACTACTACTTCATTTCCTGGATGATGTGCATAGCCATCCGATCTGTTAGTATCTCCTCTCTTGAAAAGGCCAATTATTTGGCCATAATCTTTACTTGAGTTTCTTGATATTGACAGGACAGAAGAAGAATTTTACCGAGCAGTACTGTATGATCAGTGGAAAGTGATATTGTTTCTGGTGTCTCTAACCCTAATTTCCTTGTCAAATTAAAATTTCAGCAAATTTTGTACATCAATTCCCCGGCCCTTATTTCATTTCCTTTACTTTGGTTTAGGTCGAAGCAGTGCAATTGTGGAAGTCTCTATGACTCTTATCATGATTTGTCTCAAGGAGGTTGTCGTTTTATATAGAAATTATTAATAATCCACTGTTTCCATGCATAATAATATATTTTTCTGCCTTGTAATTTTTTTTTTTCTTGGCCTCTCAAATCGAGTGTAGATTGTCCTGAAGCTGTTGAAAAGGGACAAGATGTTGCTGCAAGTGGATTCAAACAAATCATTTGGTAGTTTATTATTTTGTCGGTTCAATAATTCTAATTTACTTTAAGTTTGTTTCTTTTATTGTTTTATTATATATATATATATATATATATGTCGGTCGATTCTATTTACGATTAATGCTGAGTCTCAATTAAAGGCATTCCAAGCATATATGAAAATCTGTGATTGTGGTCACTTTTTGTTTACCTTTTGTAATAAATTTCTTCAAAGTTGGCGTCTTTAGGTTAGGTTAAGATATTGTTGATGAATACTGAACATGTCAGACCATTTTTAAAATTAATACATTAATGCTATGAAAAGAAGCCTAAATCAAAATCAATTGAAATGGACAAGACGTGTCTCTGCAAGTTACTGGAACCACAAAGAAGTGTTGGATTTGAGCTCAAAAATCATTTGGTAGTTAACTTTGTCTGGTTCGATAACTCACATTTTACGTTGTCTTTTCTTACTTTATTGTGGTGTCGG
Organism: Acer saccharum; assembly: GCA_030490815.1. Lineage (NCBI taxonomy): Eukaryota > Viridiplantae > Streptophyta > Magnoliopsida > Sapindales > Sapindaceae > Acer > Acer saccharum. The sequence goes on along the minus strand of CM059870.1, from coordinate 31,370,483 downwards.
CGATCAACATCATATCTTGATGTATTTGTACAATTTTTTTTGTCAATTTGATTCCGATTGGTCGATTTCGTCTCTCTGGGATCGAATGGGCTTCTAGGCTGTAAAACTTTTCCAATCTTGTCACCGTACGTATATTATTAACCTAAGAAATTAATCAGTTTAACCTGGATAATGCATGTTTAACTTTAACCTGTCATGTACAAATGAAGCTTTTGGTAACTTAATTAACATGATATTAGATTTGATTTTTTGAAATGTCAGATCGATTATGATTCATGTTAGAGAAAAAAGTCACACAGTACACTCATGTAATTATGTGCCATTATTTAAATTGGAGGGCGTATGCATGTGCATCTAACCCATCTAAGTTTTTCCTGTGATTGTATTTGGATTTTTTATATATATGAAATGTTATGAATTTATTTTGCAGTACTTGATATCTGTATTTGCATATATATCTTTAAAGTTATGTGCATTGAGGGCTAGATTGCATATAGAGATCTTAAAGTTAAATTACAAGCACTAGTAAGTGCTAGATATTAATTACATGAATGGGAAAACATTAAATCATGAAGTCCTCAGTCCTCACTTATGATGAGTTGGTGGCTTGGGCCTTGGTGAATAGACATGAAAAAGCTTACAAATGCATTGGTACTTCACTCAATGGCTGCTTGTGACACATGCAGCCTCGGAATCGATAAGCTGATTAATTGCTAACGTGGTTGAATGTATGCTGCATGTACGCACACCACAAGAAAATCATTCATCGACTACAGGTTATGCCCGTTGTGGATGTGTATCGTGGATGTGTATCGACTACAAATATCGCCCGTTATAATACCCGTCGTCTATGAAGATGTGATGGAAAATGACACGTTTCATATACGGACAATGTCCGTTATAAATAAGCTAGTCTACAAAGGGCAATTCCTGTAGTGAATTAGCTACTTACTAAAGGTTATACACATGGTAGTTGATTTATATAAAACGTAATATGTCCGTAATAATTATATTACCTAAAATACTAGTTGTCTGTGATAAGTTGTGTTATTTATAACGGACAATATCCGTAGTAGATTATTATTATTATTATTATTATTTTTAAAATATGATTTGCCGCCTATTGATTTTGGTTTACAATATTTGTAGTTTGAATTTTTTTGGAATCTATTGTCACATTAAAATTCTTATCATTCTACTTTTACTATTATTATTAATTTTTTTGGAATCTATTGTCACATTAAAATTCTTATCATTCTACTTTTTTTTTTATTATTATTATTATTATTATTATTATATAATAAAAGTAGTGTCACAAAAACATTCAACTAATTACACCATCCTTAAAAGTGCTCAACATCCTAAAATCCTAATATGTAATGTATTTTGATGGCCAAGTTACATAGGTGCCTCTAGCATCTTTAGGTGTTCGTAATTCACTAGTATCACGAATCAACGGAACATCACCCACCATTATCTTCTTCACACAAACTCTCCAATAATCCGGATAAAAAAGCTTGTGATGAACGAATGCTTATGGATCGGTGCAATCAATTTCAGCTTCTGCCACTATTTGTCCATTACCAATCCAATGCAACAACTTGCATTTTGTACCCTTTTGAGGTGAAACATCATTTTCCCTCGTAGAAACCCCAAGTGGTGACTACATTAAAAAAAAAAAAATGTTAAAGACAATAAAAAAAATAGCATTGTTAAGACAAAATATGTGCCGATTTCGAAACAAATTTAACAAATAATTTTTGTAATATTTACCTTTGAAGATCCGACAAATTTCGCACATTGATTACTTACCTGTAGAATTGAATTAGTTGAATATTGTGGCTAAAAAAAACATAGGTAATAAAACAAAAAGAAGTCAGACACGAGAAGAAAAAAACAATTATAGGTCTGTTTATTTACCTGATGTACTCTTTCTTCAACCTGAGCTCCATCATTGCGCAATTTTAGTGAAACAAGCATTCTTGGTGTGAATGGAATCAGGGGCGGCTCAACAGATTTTGAGGCCCTAAGGGAGGAAAAAAAGGCCCCAATTATATATAATGAAAAAAAATTATAAAATTAATAAAAATTAACTTTTTGTGTATTTTGAGATGTAAAATTTTTAATCAAACTTTCTTCAACTAATAATTTTTTTTTTAATAAAAAATAAACAATAGAACCCGATTGCAATAGAAAATTTTCTTCTTGCAATATAATATGTAATAGATAAACAACACAATTAGTAAGTAGCTAGTAACCAAATGAAAATTAACCACATGATTTATCAGAGAATTAGAAAAAATTAAAACATAAAATAAATTTTTAAATTTGAATTTTACCTGTTGGAATCTCTTCAGCTCTTCTTAAAGATAAATAGATAATACAAATAATATATTTAAAGAATGTAAGAACAAAAACTTTTAGCAAAAAAGAGTTATAGTTGCAATGTTGTATTTGATTGTTGTAGATAAATGGAAATGATTTTTTTTTTTAATATATATAGATAATTTTAAACGGTAAAAAAAATAAATGGGGAGCAGTTTAAGGGTTTTTTTTAATAATAAAAATGTTTTTTTTAATGGGATAATAAAAATGCTTGAAAAGTGGATTATGGACACTCTATACTCAATAATGATTTCCAATGGTTATCTATTTAATAAATAATTTATAATATTATTAATATTATCCTATTTTCTAGGCTTAAAAAAATTCCTATTTTCTAGATAGTATTAATAACGACGACGATGATAACGACGACGACAACAACAACAACAACAACAACAACAAAAAAAAACAAAAAAAACAAAAAAAAAAAAAAAAAGGGTCCTTCAATATCTTTTGTTCGGTAATTTTTAAAAAAAAAATAATATTATCAAAATTTATAATAAATGAGGCCCCTAAATTTTTGCCTATTTTTTAGGCCTAAGACCATCTCCAATGCAAAAGTGGCTTGTATACCAATAATCGTTGACATGGCAACAATATTAAGAGACTTGCTTCCAATATGGCATAAAAATAGACTTGATAGACAATTAATTCAAAATTTGCTCTCCAATGCTTCCATCTAAAACACAATTTTTTTAATGACGTGTCCATTTTTTTTTCTGTTTTATTTTTTTATTTTATTTCCTTACCAAATATATATGAAAAATTTAAGTTAGTTTTAAATGTTTGTTGAGTCAACCAAAAAAATAGCTCTACAATAGACCGTCTGAAAGTAGATGGTCGTATTGACAATGTCTAATTTTTTTTTTGCCACGTCAGCTTGATGTTGAATATGCACGGTTGCATTGGAGACACAATTATTAACAGAACGTCTATTCATCCTACGTGGTATCTTTTTTTTTTTTTCATAAGTCACGCTTGCATTGGAGATGCTATAAGCTGATGCTTTGGTTGCTTTGCCAATAGCCGGCAGTGATGGAATCAAGGGCGTACCCAGGTTTTTTACTAGGGTAGGCTAAAAGTGAAATTCAATGGTACTAGAAAATTTCATTAATTGAAAAACCAAAATACATCTAGACAACATTGTTTTTATTCCATTGAAAAAAAAAAAAAAAAAACCATGAATATAAATAAACACTAAAATTAATAAATAGCAGTCGAAAAATAAATAATGCTAACTTAAAATTACGAATAGCAAACCTAAAACCCTAACTTGTTAATTAGGGAAAAATAAATTTTAACTAAAAAATATCTAAATGAAATAATTGAAGATGAATATTTTTTTATATTCAATTTTGCAATTATGAAATTCGAGAAACGAAAAGAATTATTAATTGGGAAGAGTCAAGAGAGACTGAGCGAGAGAGAATTGGGTCACGTTAGACGGTGAGAGTGTGAGAGAGAAGAAAAACTTACATGGGATCAATGAGACCGTCCAATGAAAGTGTGCCGTGTGGAATTTTAAAAGTATATTTTTATGTTTAATTTCTAATGTAAATCGTGCACTTTCATGGGATAGTCTCACACCATGTGTCAATAAGACCATCCCATATAAGTTTTTATCGCGAGAGAGTTATAAAAGTGACACACTGATCGGTGTTGCAGCATTGGGAGGAGAGAATAAGACATTTAGAGTGTGTTTGATAGGGAGGAAAGAAAATACGAAGGATAAAAAGATTTGGAGGGATAGAAAACATAAGGGAAATAAAGGAAAATAAATTTCCCTTGAGGTGTTTGGTAAACAGGAAGGAAAGAAGAGATCTTTCCTTTCTTTTCCTTTGTTTGGTATTGTTAAGGAAAAGACAAAGGATGGAAAATCTTCTTTATCAATTTAACTATTTTATCCTTACATTATAGTTTATATATTATATATTTTTATATTTAATAAATAAATATAATTGAAATAATAATGATCCAACCTTTTTTTTTTTTTACTTACAAAATGACTTCAAATTTTTTAACCTCTTTTATATATATATATATATATATATATATATATATTACATTATGTTTACAAGTTATTTTTAAAAATAAATTTGAAGTTACTTTTTCTAGTTGAACTATATCTTCTTCTTTTTTTTTAAAAAGAAAATGTTTCAATTTTTTTTTTTTTTTTTTTTTTAATTTTAGGTAAAAGTCATGTGAGTCACAAATAAACAAAATGTATAGGATGATTTTCGTTGCTCCCACTTTGGGCTAGTATATCCCAAATTATATATATATATATATATATATATATATATATATAACCAACAACATAAGTCAAATATTCACTAGAGAGAGCTTTAATATGTGCTAACATATCAAATTGAACAAATTTACCTGTTTTATTTTCTTATTATGAGGATTAAAAAAAGGGTAAATTTGTAATTTCAATTAAACCAAAAACCGATCTCTCTTTTCTCTCCATTTTCCTCCCACTTTTGGAAGGATTAAAATTAGTGGGTCCCACCCATAAAATTTTCCTTTCATTTTTCCCTTCCTTCCATTTTTTTCTCCATACCAAACACATACTTCCCCATTTTCTTCTCAATTTTCCCTTCACCCTTTTCTTTCCTCTCCCTTTTCATCCCTACCAAACACACTCTTAGACATTCTAGATTGCTATTCTACTGGTTTGAATATTATACTAACTATATAAAAATATATATATTTAGCAAAAAGCTGACCGGGGTGGTCGGGGGGGTCAGGCCCCATAACCTATTATTATGGAATGACTCATATCACACGAAATCTTCTCGTATCGTCATATGGAATGTTTTAATGGTTGGAAGTAAAGACTGTTTTACAGGCAAGTTGCTATTGTAAGAGCATTTCCCATCACATATCTATCTCTATCTCTAAAATAGAGTTTTAAAGGGGAATATTCCCTTCGGATTCCATCTCTAAATTTTTTTCACTCCTACCATACTTTCTATCTCTATCTCTAAATGAAAAATCATTAAATAAAAATATTATTAATAAATATTCAATATTATTCTCATTTTAAAGATCTAGATGAGACCTTTATAATGGTATAATTTTTTTATTGTAATAGATTTATAAATTATAACTTAATATATATTAATTGAATTTAATTTAAAAAGTAAAAGGATATAGATGTCAAAAATTTGTTTATAACTATGCATATGAAGGTAAAGTTGGAATATAATTTGTGAAAAGTTAATTTAGAGTTTCAAAGATAGAAACTCTAAAAAATATATTTGGAAACAACAATTTAGACCATCTCCAATGCATATGCTAATGCTAACGCTAAATTTGGCACAAAAAAGAGTAAAATGTTATATTTGATATCAATTTAGCATTGTGCTCCAATGCACAATTCTATTTAAAATGCTATTTTTATTATTTTATTAATTAAAATTATAAAAATAAACACTTACCATTAATGTATTAATTATTTTTTTTAATGCTCCAATGCAAAGTTCCATTAATGCATTTATTATTTCATTTAAAATATATATATAATGGTATTTTTGTAATTAAAAAATGAGCATTTATTGATGTGCCAAATTTGGCATTTGTTATATTGTATGCCAAGTTTGGCACATAATATAATATATGCCAAATTTGGCATATCATTTGGCACTGCATTGGATGATGGTTTTTGCACCCTGTGCCAAATTTTAGCATTGACACAGAATTGGAAATGCTCTTTGAGTACGGTGGGAGCATCTCATACTCTATTTTAAAATTCATACTCTCAGGACTGGCCCTAAGCATAGGCCCACGAGGCAACTGCCTAGTGTCCCCGTTTTCCAATGGCCTCAAATTCTAGGTTGAAAATAAACTTTGTGTATTAAGTTTTTAAATAAGTCTGGAGACCCACGTACTAGTTTTTTATATATATATATACAAAAACAATTAGCCCATATATCACTTAACAAAATATAAGTCTGGAGGCTTATGTACTGTTTATATATATATATATATACACATAAATTCTATTATCAGTTCGAACTAACAAAAATTATATCAGTTCTTTGCATGTGGACCACTGAATTTAAATACTTTGACTTGGCTGTACGCACTTGTCAGTCAAAGGATTTAAATCCAGTGGCCCATATACAAAAAACTGATATAACCTTTGTCAGTTCGAACTGATAATAGAAAGACTGTATATATATATATATATATATATATAAACAGCCAATATATACCTAACCACATAAAATTTTGGAGCCCTACCTTCTGTGTACATGTTTTTTTAAAGGCCTAAGAAGAAATACAATTATAATACTTAACCACATCCACAGCTTATCAAATAGTGTATTAATCTATAGACATTAAATAAATAAATAAATAAATAAATAAATAAATAATGAAATCAATTCTAGGGTTCTTGAAAGAAACACAATTATAATATTTAATTAGTACTTTTACTTATAAAAATGTGAGACGGGTAATGTTTAAGTGATACATTATTTGATGTAATTATAACATTTTTATTTCGATGACTTTTTATTTGCTATTTTGTTGCAGTTTTGATTTTTAGTTATTATATTTATTTTTATAAATATTTACTATTTACTAGAAATTTTTTTTTTTTTAAGTAAATATACATAGAAAATCGAGGACCTTATTTTTATAGTCCACCTCGGGCCCCCAAAATCTCAGAGCCGGCCCTGCATACTCTAGTTCATACTCTAAAGCTTTAATTGTGGTGTTTCAAGTGTATAAATATACACCCTTTGGACTATTCAACTGGCTATCTTTGTAATAAATAAATGCTTCTCAGTTGTGGTTTAACAACAGTTGACCGGCCATAGAAGTGTTTTTTTTTTACCGCTTGCAGCAGCTACAACTCGAATTTAAGACATTGTAGTCAGACTGAATGAGTACTTCTACCATTGAGACATATTGGACGGTAGTGTGATAGAAGTGTTAAAGGAGATGCAATTGATATCATTATTAAAAAGACAGGGAGAGAGAGAGTAGGCATGTTTAATTAGTTAATAATAAGTTGATTTGAGACTTCATCGAACTTTGGGTTCGAAATCTTACCATCTATCACTATCACAAAGGACAATGTGTGAACATCAGAAGTTATAGATGCAGAAGAGTGATTGTTTGTTGTAGAGAGACATTACATACTTCTGGCCTTCTGGTACCATGACAAAAACGTTCTTTCTAACAGAACTTTGTGTATTAGACTACTAGCAAGCTTTTAGTACTCATGAAGAGTTTCAAAAAGTTGATAGCTCTTTAATCAGTGAATCAAACTTCTTTAAAAAATGGCTTTTAAGTTCTAAAAGTCAAAAGTTGACTTCTAAAAATCATTCCAAATAGATCCTTATATTTAGGAAATTCATTACTTAAAAACATGGGTGTGCGGCAATCGGATCCATTGGATTTGATAGGATCCAATATTCGATTCAGTCGAATTAGAGAAATTGCAATCCAATTCCATTCAATCTTAAAGCAAGATCCGAACCGATTCAATTGCAGCTTAAATCTAAGAGTAACGATATTTACACCTCTGGAAAACTGTACGTGTATCCTTTTTTGTATGTAAACTCCATTAAAAATATATAAATATATATATATATATATATATATGTATATGAAATCTTGTAAGCACACCCAATATATTACCAAATATGCCCTTTCTTTTAATTTTTATTAAAGTCCAAGAGTTGACATTAAATGGCTATTTTTTTTTTCTTATTTTACATAAAACCAAATAAAAATGAAAAATGAAAAAACACAATATAAATATAAATATATATATATATATATACACAGAGATCTGATTGGTCTTCATCTTTTTCTTTCTTTCTTATTTCCTGTCACTTTAATTGTTAATAATTTTTTTGAGTAGCTTTTATTGTTAATTATTATTTCCTTTGTTAGGAAGGAAAGAGATACTATGTGTTTCTTATTTTATTTTATTTTAGTTTCTGCATTGTGGAGGAGTCTTCCATCTTTTCTAGGCAGTCTCCTCCTATTTTCTCCTGAGAGAATGAAATTGTACTGAGTTTTCCATTTTTGATTTGAGTTTTTGTTTTTCTTTGTTATTATTAATTTGATTTAGTTAGTTGTTTTTTTTTTTTTTTTTTTTTTTTTTTTTTGAAAATGATTTAGTTAGTAAAAATTTGAAAAAGTAAATAGTTATAATAAATTATTATATTTTAAATTAAAATATTAATAATTTAATTTAAGGATAATACTGGAATTTTTAAAATTTATTAATTTGGGGTGTACATACAAATTTAGAGGGGTGCAAATATCGTCACTCTAAATCTAATATGATATGATCCAATTGTAATTGGGATCCAACTTGATCTGGTCCAATTGCTAAAAACTTAAATCCGATTTGATCTGACTATAAAATAACTTTAATATAATTTAGTCCAATTATACTAAATTATTCTTAATAGATACAGATTAAAACAAAACAAAACAATTATTGTACCACAAACTTGTCCCAATATCTATATAATATAGTAAAATGGCACCCCACATTAACACGTGTCATCGTGTAGAAACTTTATCATTAAATTTTTATTAATTATTAAGTGTCAATAGGAGGAGCTTTGGCCATATTAATTACTGATAATAATTATTATTCCAATTATCGCTCCTTCAAATTGCTTATTAAAGTTATTATAAATTGCTAGTCATGCTATGCATGCATAGTCCATTAGTCCATAGGGAAGGGAGAAAGACAAGCTCATTTAAAGCCATAAATCATACATATTCTGGATGTTTTATTGTAACATCATTCAATACAACCTTATTAATTACTGATAAGAATTATGAGTATATTTGTGAGCAATCGTTACAATTTACAAATCTATATAAATTATATTTTATATCTATATGGAACCCTCAAGGAGGCATGTATCCGCATGAGAAGGTTTGACAATTAATTAATAGATTTGACTTTTATTTTGTTACTGCTTTCTTTTTTTTTAAAAAAAATTATTAATAATTGTAACATTTAATTCACCTATATTGGACCTGACAAAAAAATAATTCACTCTTATTTGTCCATTAATTCTTCTTGATTTCTTATCTCTAATTTCTCTCTCTATAGTCTATAGACTCTTCTCTTCCCTATAATGATAACAAAAAATTTATATTAATTCATCCATTTACAAAGATGCACGCATGACTCTTGAGATGTAAAATTTTAATTCTTGGCTATTGGGATGTAAAATGTTGTTGTTTCATACTATATTTAAATGTAAACTTTGTGACATCTATACTATACTAATGCTCACAACAATCATTGTTATTTTCAAGCAAGTCACGTTTGCTATTGTGGCCCTTTCTACAATTCTTTTTTTTTTTTTTTTTTGAATTTCACTATTTTTCTCTCAATTTCTTTGTGTTCTTTTTGTTGTATAGGATTTGAATCCAAGTGCTTCAACAAAATCTCTGCTTCCTTCAAGGTACTGCTATTCTTTTTCCCTGTTTTTGTTTCCAAGTGTTTTTCTAAATGTTGTTTTCGTTTTTTTTTTTTTTTTTTTTATCATAAAATAGTTCAAATGTTCTTTCGTAATCATTTACGAAAACATTTCATAAAAAAAAAAAAAAAAAACTCTAAGATGATTTCAGTGTTTTCCACTTTCATGTATTTATTTAAGCCCAAAACTAAATAAATCAGGCTCTCATATGTTCATCATCAACACAGTCTCAATAAGCATCTCTACTTCAAGATCGTGTCACTAACAACCACAACTTCAATATAATTAAACTCATATTACTATCTAATTACATGTTAAAGCAAACAATAACAGTAAGAAAAAAAATCATAGAATGCGGAAAGTGAAGAGTAAAGATTAAAACAAGATGAAGAGATATGAAGAGTGCGGGTAGATGATGATGAGAGCAAGTTGTGGTAGACATTAAAGCAAATAGTTGACTAGCCGGGAGAAGATAGAGGGAGGCGGTAGAAAGGGAGAAAAATAATGAGATAAATTTAGGGTTTTAAACATTGTGTGTGGCAAGTTGGGAGGTCTATTTTTTCTTTTCTTTTCTTTTTTAACAGCATGACAAGTCTATTGTAACACCATAGAACACACAGGACGTGAGTAAAAATATAGTTTTAAATGTTTTTTTTAATAATTTTTATTTAATTTTAAAGGTTGATTATAGACTGTTTGGGCTGATCATGATTTAAGTAAAATGTCATAATTTTGTATCAAATTGGTGGAAAAATATATAAGGAAGTTGAGATTGATTAAAATTTTCCAATATTTGTGACAATCAACTAATCAAGGCAGATTTCTTAAAGATTATTTATTTATTATTATTATTCGCTTTTGACAAGAATTCTTGGATATTTGTGTAGAATAACTACAGAGAGGACTTATTCAAACATAATTTGTTTTTTCAATAGAGATGACTTATTCATAGTTATATTGTTTTTAATTTGTTGTAATTATTATTTTTTGATAAAGTTGTTGGAGATCAGAATCAATAAATGCATTGGGACATCCTATTTAAGTTGTCATCTCCTTAGCATCCACATCATCTATCTCATCCCAATATATATAATATTTAAAAATAAATTCGTATTAATTAGTTTTTTTTTTAAGTATTGTAAATTATTTAACTATATAATATATACAGTGTTTCTATTTTCAGTTCGAACTGACAAAAGTTATATCAGTTCCCTGTATGTGGGCTACTGGATTTAAATACTTTGATTAACAAGTGTATACAGCCAAGTCAAAGTATTTAAATCCAGTGGCCAACATGCAAGGAACTGATATAACTTTTGTCAATTCGAACTGATAATAGAATTTCTGATAATATATATATATATATATATATATATGTAATTAGTCTTTCTATTGTCAGTTCGTCCTGACAATAAATATATCAGGACGAAGAATGTGGACCACAAATTATGGAGAAGTTTTGAAAAGTGCATACACTTTGAGTCAAAGTATATAAATCTACTGATCCACATTCTTCGACCTGATATATTTATTGTCAGGACGAACTGATAATAGAAAATCTGTGTATGTAATATTTCGTAAGTTATTTTATTTTATTTTTGGTTCATTAAGAAAATTTATTAATTATCTCATTAGTTATGGAATTGACTCTTCATTCTATTCATTATCCCATTAATTATAGGATTGGCTCTTAATTTTTCTATACTATCAATTATCTATATAATATAGTAAAATGGAACCCTCACGGCGCCACATGTCGTCGTGAAAGAGCTTTGGCTTTAAATTACAATTTACCATCTATTTAATAATTGATTTATTTACTTATATTCATGCTATTAATAATTATTTATCTTTTGATATTCATTCTATTCCATTTATTATATTTATTACTTTTTAATATTATTATTACTTATTTATCTTTTGACATTCCCCTTATTAAAAGCTGGGCCATCATAATATATTAACATCAACCTTTACTCAAAAGTTGTTTCCTCTTCCTCAATTTTCTCTATAAAAACCGCCCAAAATCTCATATATTTTCCATCCCCTTCCAGTGGCTCTCGGCCTCTCCCTCATAGATAAGCTCAAAAATACTCAAACGGTGAGGAATTGGATGGTGTTGGAAGGTATGAGTAATTTTTACATATATATGTTAGGTTTTGACTTGTATTCCTAAGCAAACAAATGTGAACCAAACAAGACTCAACTGATGTGGTACTTCCTGGAAGATGTGGGATAACGTTTGAGAGTTGAAAGTGGTGTTTGAGGGAGGATGAAGAACAGAAGGAACGAAGAACCGTCACGACCACTGTCATAGCTGCTCTGGCTTTGGCAGCGGTAATGGCAACGGCATAGGCTGTGAAGAACGCTGTGGGTTTCGGTAGAGGTAATAGCAGCGGTCCTTGTCTAGTGGAGAGTGCTACGAGTGGCACTGCAAAAGCAGCAACGGTCGTGGTGGCAGTGGCCATATTTGTTTCAGCGTATGGATCGTGGTTTTCTGAGCGATGTAATTTAAGGTGACTTGTAACGGTTTAGGAAGCGGGTGTACAACCGTGACCCGAATCGTAGTCAATCATAAGCATACGTGAAATAGGAAATCTTCAGCAGAAAAGGAAGCAGTTTGTTTCTGGAAGTTCTTGTGCTTGAAGGAAAAGGATTACTCCTTGCAAGAAGACTTTTCATAAAAGGAAATAGTATTTATGTGGAACAAGTAAGTCTTGTACGTATAGGAGTAGGATTTCCTTTTATATTAAACTCCCTGTAATTAGTATAAATAGAACCTTGTAATTAGGTTGAAGGTGTGTGTTAAAACACTGAAGGCTGTGAGTTGAACACCATGTAACATCAGAGAATGTGAGTGAGATCCGGGGAGACCTAAGGGAATATCCAGGGAGGGATCCAAGGGAATATCGGTGGATCAAGTTAGAGATCCGTGGGTGATATTTAGGGGAGACCTAGGGGATATTGTGGGGTTCTTGATGAGGATCTTGTGAGTATGGTTTGGGGTTAGGTGTGAGAGAGAATTCTGGAGTATATGGTTGTAACAATTTATTATAGTGGAACTTTATCTGTCGTCCTGACGGCCCATGGTTTTTTACCCGTTTTGGGTTTTCCACGTATATCTTGTGTTGTGATTGTTTTATTCTCTCTCATCTATTTTTCTGCTTATTGACGTTATTATTACTATGAGTTATGGGCGTATATTAGGCACGGTGTTTCCGCGTTCATCGGTACTAGAGGATTATCCCTAACAATATATATATTTAATATTTGGTAGAATAATTTTAATCTTTTTTTTTTTTTTTTTTTGTTCTGTTGCTCAAACGGTGGGGAATTGGATGGTGTTAGGAGGTAAGAGTAAATTTTACATATTCTTTATAATATTTGGTAGAATAATTTTAATTTTTTTTAATGTTCTGTTGATTTCTTATCTTTTTGTTTATTGTTTTTTTAAATAAAAAAAATGGGATGAATTATTGTTATACCGTATTTTGATATTTTTATCATGTTTTTTCTTGTTAACAAAACTTGAAAAAAAAATGAATTTTAACTTTGACAAAATTGGATTTTCAATTATAGATGTTGTTCGCTATCCAACCCTCCGGTAATGCAAAACTTGAAAAAATATAGATGTTCATTCTACGGTACTCTGTACTTATGGATGATGAATTCGAGAGACAAACTACTAAAGATGAAAATTGGGGTTACAGTCTTTGGTTCTAAAGTTAGAATGTATTGCCTCTCTCTAAAAAAATAATATTGTATCTACTCGGTTTTCGGTATAAATACCCGGATTTTTATTTAAGGAAATTTATACATATTTTTTTAATAGTTTTTTTCTTTCTATTTGTAACATTGTTGTTTTCTTTTCTATTTGGTTTTTTAGAATGTATTAAATATGTATTAAATACACCATGATTATTTAAAAAAATAAATGTTATAAAATAATATTTTTTAATCAAATATTAATGGTAACACATTATAAACATTAATTATTGCATTTAATTCAATTGATTCTTTTTCTAAATATATGAGATTCACTAATAATATTTTTTTATAAATAGTAATAAATAATTTTTTTGTACGATAATAATAAATAAATAAAAATAACTCCACTACTATTTGCATCTCCATAAAAGTTTTCACCTTTTTTTTTTATTGAATCATATTTGAGATGGACACATGAAAAAAATAAAAATTGAAATGAGTTTATTAAAAAAAATATGGAATGCCCTTAGAAAAATAACTGTGGAAAAATTAATTAATTTATCACTAAGATTGACAATAACCTACATGGAGTTTAAAAAACAATTGAATACTTATACAAGTATTTCTAGGATAAGCGTTTTTTTATAAAAATAATAATAATAATAATTTAAACCTCTAAATACACCCCAATTTACTCGAAAAATACCTTTTTTATTAATGGTAATAAATAAATATTTTAAAAACAGATTAAAATATCTATAGCTACTAAAAAATCTAATTTTGATGGAGTTTTGGATTTAAATGTATTCATTTATGTATATATCAATAAAGCAGGTGAATTGACATTTTGATTGCAATTAATGATATAAATTGATATTAATTGGTTAAAAATCAATTATGGGATTGGTTAACATAATTTACTCATTATCTCATTAATTATGAGATTTCCTCTTCATTACCTATTGATTTTGTGATTTTCAGATTGCCTCTTGATTACCTCCTTATTTGTATATTATATAGATACAGAAATGGAGAGTTGTTAATATATTATATAGGTGAATTGAAATTTATTTATTGCATTAATTGAAATTGAATTTCTTTCTATCTCTTTAATAATAATAATAATAATAAGTAATGCTAGATGTCTCAATTTTTTTTCCCAAATTTTGTTTCCACGTGCCACATCATTTGGGAAAAAAATTTGGGACGTCTAGCATTACTATAATTATAATCATATATATCTATATAATATATAAAAGCTAACTCTCACAGTGTCACGTGTTGCCGTGAGAGAGCTTTAGATTTAAATGCATTAATCTATATAATTTTCTATATTAGTGATATTGATTGTTTTTTTTTTAATAAATTAAAAAATTCTATTAAAGAAGTAATAAATAAAAATGATTGTTTTGAGTATCGTCAATTAAAGGCATAACTTTTGGGTTTTCAAAACCAACTTTTGGATATACAATACCAATAAACTGATATAATTTTTCATTAATAATTTTTTTAACAATGCATTTTGGCTTTTGATCTTACCCAAACAATTCCTATATATAAAGGCAAGCAAGATGGTTGTGTAGAGAAACAAATTGCCACCCATTAATATGCTTAGTCTTAGACACCAAGAAGCAAGGCTCAGGTTATGACAACTACGTCCATCACTGAGGTATGCAAAAATTGTTCTATCAATTTGATAGAATTACTATGTGTATGGTTAATGTTTATATCAATTTGATAGAATCACTATGTGTATGAATAATGTTCAAATTGTTGTTTGTTAGTTTTTTTTTTTAGAAGTTGTTAGGTGAATCGAAAACCAGCCACCACACCGGTGGTTACCTCACCCAGCTATGAACCAATTCACGTCGTTGACCATTGGGCACTAGGCCTACCACTTTGTAAAAACGCGGAGAGGTTATATAGAGGAAGAGAGAAGAGATATGGGAAGAGGAGGCTTGAGAGAGAGACAGAGAGAGAAACAAATTAAAATGAATAAGAAAGGAATCTGTCAAAAGAAATATGAGGAAGGAAGAGAGACGGGCATGAGATTGAGAAGATGATGAGAGAGTGAGATAAATGTGGTAATTAATACACCACATGATTATTATTATTATTATTATTTGTTTATTTAATTCAATTTTCTTTAAAAAAAAATTATTCAAATTTAATATTAGGTCAAAATTACTCAATAGATGCCTATATTTCAATTGATAAGTGCACCTGAGATTAAAAATTGATAATTTAACTTTTAATTAAACCATTAAAGTCTCTTCTCATACATATTTTGTTTTTAAAGGAAATTTACACAATTTTTTTTTACAGTTTTTTTTTTCTTTTCTATTTTTAACCTTTTTGTTTCCTTTTCTTTTTATTTTATTTTTTAGAATGAATTAAATATACATTAAATACGCAATGATTATTTTTAAAAACAAATGATTTTTAATTTTAATTTTTCTTATAAATGTTAATAAATGAATATTTTTCATAAACAATTAAAATATCAATTGTAATCCATTTTTTATGGAATTAATGGTAAATTTTAAAAAAATTAATGGTAATATATTAATGATAACATAAAAAAATAAATTAAATTAATAATATTTAATCAAATATTAATGGTAACGCATTAAAAACAATAATTAATGCATTTAATTCAATGGATTCTTTTTCTAAATACATGAAATTTACTAATAAATTTTTTATAGATGGTAATAAATACATATTTTTGTTAGATAATAAAAACAAAATCCACTACTATTTGCATCTCAATAAAAATCTTCACTTTTTTTTTTTAATTTTCTTATTGAATCATCTATAAGAGCGACGCGAGATATATATATATATATTTTAAAGAAATTAGTATATTTAAAAGCTGGAATGTCTTTTATAAATAAGTGAGGAAAAATAAATTAATTTATCACTAGGCTTAACAATAACCTCTATGAAGTTTATATATATATATAAATTGAATATTTTTATAAGTATTTCTAGAAAAAGCGTTTAAAAAAAAAAAAAGAAGGTATAAAAATGGTATTTTCGAGTGAATTGGGATGTATTTAGAGGTTTTAAAATTTTAATTTATTAAAATGAAATGTCTTAAGAAAATAAATGTTAAAAGAACAAAAAAAATAATAATTTAATTGTAAATAGTAAATCTCAATAGTTATTTATCTCTATATAATTATAAATATTTATAATTCTTTTTTCTATTTTTACCTTTTTTTTTTTTCTTTTTTATTGTTTAGAGTGTATTAAATATGTATTAAATACACTATGATTATTTCCAAAAATAAATATTTTTAATTTTTCTTATAAATGGTAATAAATAAATATATTTTTAAAAAAATTAAAATATTAATTGTAATTTCAAATCAATGGTAATCCATTTTTTTATTGGAATTAATGGTAAATTTTAAAAACATATCAATGGTAATATAATAATAATTTTTTTTCTTATCCAAAAATTACAATAATTGAGGGTTGAGACTCTCCATCTCTTTAAGGAATTTTTTTATATATTATTATATTAAATCAAGTTTCCAATATTAATGATGATAAAAATGAAATTATGATATAGTGCATCTGATTTGTTCTTTAGAATTACAATTATTAATTAATTAATAATAATTTAAGCCAATTTATACTTATATAGGTTAATGGAAGGTTGAGACTCTGCATCTCTTCGGAAAAAATAAAATTAGATTATTATATATTAAAATTAATAACTAATTAATAAGAATATTATATAGATTAATAAGAATTTATTTTTCAACCATTCATTTTCCAATCCATTTTCTATAAATTGACAATTGTTTTTTACTCTTTTTTTTTTTTATGCTTTACAATATAATTTGTCATTTCATGTGTTCTGTTTTTTTGCTGGGCATGTCGAGTGATTTAGATTAGATCTTGAAAGTTGGATTCTTTATTTTATTTTATTTTATTTTTTTTAAGTTGATTATGTTTAGAAGTGTTGATATGAGTAATGAGTGTCAGTATTTTTTTCATTTTCAGTGTAAAGTTTCGATTTTTATTTATTTTTTGGTTTATTTATTTAATGTTTATTGATATGTTTCGATCAACACATATTGATGTCATTCATGGCTAATGAAAAGAGTGTAATTCAAAGTAGACATTAAAGCTGTGAGTGTTGTGATATGAAATATGAGATGAATTAATTTGGATTATTTTAATGCGAATATATAGCAAATGAGAGGTTGCTAACGGAGAGAATGGAGTGTGAATGATGGCCACAAGGCCACAACTAGGAGAAGAAGATTAAGGAAAAGAAGGAGCGGAAGAGAAAGGTGGACATGATCAAAGATCCAATTGGTTGAGAAGAGAATAAGTGAATAGACTCTGAAATCGCCAAAACAAAGCAAACAATCAAAGCATCAATGATATTTATAAACTCAATCTATTGATGGAGATTTGGATCGGTGGAGATCTATATCTCAACCATTTTTATTTTTATAGCATAATATATTACCAATTCAACACAAATTGGCAAGCTCATTTTAATAAAGATCTCTTATAATATATTTAACCTAAAAACAGATGATAAACATACAATATTTAAATAATTAATTTAAATGTATATATATGAATATTTTTCTCCTCGGTACATATTGATGTAGTAATGTTAGTATAATACTATTCATTTATCAATGTTAATTTCAATTTATATTTTATAATGCCCGCACATCGTGCGGGCTACAAGCTAGTTTTATCTTATTTTGGAGCCTTAACATGCCACATGTCAGCATGATAAGGCTTGACCATTAATTAGTTTTTTTTTAAATATATATATATTCAACCCTTTAGTTTTATATTCTTCAACTCTCCATTTTTTTCAATTAACGGTTGATTTTCTAGATTTAATGAGAATTTTTTTTGACAGTATCTAATTTAATGAAAATTATTACTAAGTCTCAACATACCACATGAGAAGGCTTTGACCTGACTATTAATTAATTTTATGTTGGAGATGTCAACGAAATAAATCTAGAGAAATGCCCCACGATTGTTTTCCATCACCAATGCATCAAATACCTTAGACCAATAATTTAAATCATGACTATTTAAATTATTGTTGCATTACATTTTATAATTCCCACACATCGTGTGGGAATTATCTAGTATTATCTATAATGATGGCGAAGAGGCTCCATTTATTTCAATTTGCCTTCGAAGCTAGGAAGACCAAGATAATTTTTTGTGACATCCTACTTTATAAATCCCATAAACTTGAACCATATCATCAATGTCTGACCTGATTGTAAATGAACCATATCATTCAAATGATTCTGATGTTGATCAAACAAGCTTAGTAAGTGCTGTTACAACTCCTTGAAGATGGAGAATCTTAACTCCCTTTCCTTGACAATCTTTGAGGATTTTTTCCATATGAACTTGTGAGGAAAATGAAGAAAAAAATAATTTCAGTATTTTATATTTTATTTATTAATTATGTTTTTAATTTTAAAAAATAAAAATAATGGGTATTCTAAACCTTTAGCACATTTGATAATTGACCATAAGAAGTTAACGGTCCAAATTTAACCGCCGGGATGTCCGTGCAACATTTTTCATACGTCAAGTAAGGTTTGTATCATAACACCCAAAATTGTTATATGAGTGTAATTATGCTTAACCTTGGGGTGCTTGTGCAAATTTTCCACTAATTTCATGGTAGGGGCATGTGCATGCCTAGTGGCCCTCTTCAACCGGTCTTCAAATTTTTCTCTATTGTGAAGACTGAAAAATGGAATATTCCATCTCCATAATTTTAGTACCCCAACCATTCTCCATTTTACAATCTCTAAATAATAAAATATTATTATTTTACTTTATAAATAATATTTCAAACTTTCTTTAATAAAATTGTTTTCTTTACATTATTTTATTAGATAATAATTTACTCACTTTTATTACATCTAAAATTTTCTAATATTTTTTATAAGAGTGGTGCTATTGGCACCCCCGACTGAAAAATGGAATATTCCATCTCCATAATTTTAGTACCCCAACCATTATCCATTTTACAATCTCTAAATAATAAAATATTATTATTTTACTTTATAAATAATATTTCAAAACTTTCTTTAATAAAATTGTTTTCTCTACATTATTTTATAAATTTTCTAATATTTTTTATAAGAGTGGTGCTATTGGCACCCCCCCTACTGAACTATTTATGCCCTACTTTATAAAATTTTGATCTAATTATTAAAAATTAAATGGTTTTATTAGTTTTTTTTGATTTATTTCTAGGATTACCCTTTTATATATTTTTCATATCTTTTTTAAAAAATAAAAATAAAAATACATTTCATCTCTAATATTTATATACAGTTTTCTCACATCCATTCGCATGACTTGTTTTTTCTTCTTATTTCATGGTGAAATCCTTATTAAATGCATTTTTTTTATTATTTTTTTTTTTGTAGTCGATTGGATTGTTTGTGGTAGATTATGAGTGTAATATTGATCATCTGATGCGATTTTTTTCATGAGATTATGTTTTATTGGTTATGACTTTTGGTGCGATTTCGTTGGTTTTTTTTTTAATTTTTTTTTTAAAAATAACATTAAACTAACTTTGGAAGATCCAGATTAAAATCTATAAAAGAATTGACACAAATCATATAATGCCTAGAAGATCTGAAAGAAAATAAACCGAAAGAAAAAAAAAAAAAAAAAAAAAAAAAGCAAACATGGATCTGAAATTTGAAAAACAGAACAAAACAAGCATATGAAACAATAAAATCAATTAATACTAACATGGGAAATATGAGATCGAGATCCAAAAGAAAATATAAATAAAAATAGTAAACATTCAACCATTTGAAATAATCTATGTTATTAGGGTTTTGAAATAAGGAAAGTGGGGTTTTATTAGTTTTACTTTATACAATATTTATTTAATAAAAATTGTATGTCTTTTAAGTAATTTGATAAAGGGAAAAAAAAAAAAGAATACTAAATAATATAAAAAATGGGGAATAAATAGTTCAGTAGTGGGTGTGCCAATAGCACCACTCTTTTTATAATTTGTCATACCTAACTATTTTTACATGTAATGATTAATTAAAATACTTATTAGTTAATTAATAAAAAATTAAAAATTAAAATAAAGTCAAAATTATACTCGGTTGAAAGATTTCAACAAAATATTTCTAATGGTACAAGTTTTATACTGATTACATTTATAAATTAAAAATTATATATATTTAATTGAGTTTAATTAAAAATGTGAAAAAGGAGATGTGAAGAAAAAAAATAATATTATTTTAATAGAATAGTGAAATGAAGATCCAAAATTGGACCTTCAATTTTGAAGAACCAAAATAGATCTTCATTTTGGGGTCTTTCTTTTGAAGATTGGTTGGAGCCAATCTAGTCTTCATTTTGAAGAAATGAAGATCGGTTGGAGTTGGCCTTATAATCTATTGGGCAAATTACACTAACATCCGCGAGGTTATGCAATAATGCATTGAGTGGAAACTTTTGCCAAAATGATACAAACCTCCCCTGATTTCCGTTGACTAATGGTTTGACAAACCGTTGACTTGATGGTCTAGGGTTTAAAAGGTTTTTTCACACAATAATAATAATAATAATAATAATAATAATAATAAAAATTATGAAACAACCCAAAACATTTCTTTAACTAGACATCAATCAAAATAAAAATTATAAAAGAACCCAAAAGTCTTAAAAATTATTTATAAAAAAACCAAAGAACCTTCAAAGTTAAGCTAAATTTTTTTTTCTTCAATCTAGAAGAAGCAAAAAATAAATAAAATAAATTAAAATAAAAAAACAAAACTGCAATATGAAAAAGAAAATAATAATATATCTTTAATCTAATTACACAAATCACTTAGATGGAACGAGAAACTCCATCTCTAATGGAGCACCTCCATTTGAGATGGGAGGTGAGCACCTCCACTACGCTTTATCTCATATGGAGGCGCTCTCTTCCGATGGCCTCCATCTCTGATGCAAATCCATTTGAGATGGAAGTTCTCCATCTCAAATGGATCGATGCTCCATTGATGAATTTCTTGGAAGAGATTTGGATTTTTAAGTCTATTTAAGAACGTCGACATTCACCCTGGTGCCGTCGAGGACAACTAAAGACATCCAAAGATTAAATGGGAGAATTGTGGCCCTTTCTCGATTCATCTCTTGATTAACCAATCGATATCTCTCATTCTTCAAGGCCCTAAAAAAGAAAGAAGATTACCATTGGACTCATGAATGTCAGACCGTGTTCGAAGGGTTAAAGAAATATCTGGGTCAACCCCCAGCTCTTTCCAAGTCGATCCCAATGGAAATGTTGCTCTTATATCTTGCAGTATCAGAAGTTGGTGTCAGCGTTGTGTTAGTCAGAGAAGATCAAACTATGCAAAGGGTTGTTTATTATGTCAGTAAGATGATGCTGCCCTTAGAGACACGGTACTCCAAAACCGAAAAACTGGCCTTGGCCCTAATCACAGCATCCCGGAAGCTCCGTCTGTTTTTTCAGGCTCATCCCATGACAGTACTAACCAACTTTCCGCTAAAGCAAATACTCTAAAAACCATAATTATCCGAAAGACTTATGAAATAGGCCATTGAGCTCAGCTAGTTTGAGATACTCTTTAAACCTCGAACGACAATTAGAGGCCAAGCAATGGCAGATTTCATAAACGAATTCACATATCAAAACTCCCTGAATGTGACAACCACTAAAACCCCATAGTGGGACTGTTTGTCGACGGATCCTCAAACTGGCATAACAGTGGGGTAGAAGTTTTAATCTAAACTTCAAATGGCAGTGTTGTCCTCATGGCTCTAAGGTTCGGATTTAAAGCCACCAACAATGTCTTGGAGTACGAAGCCCTAGTCATTAGCCTGAAGCTCACGTTAGAACACGGTGGAGATCTCCTAACTGTGTTCAACGACTCACAGTTAATAGTCAATCAAGTCAATGAAGATTACTAGGCTAGAGATGATGAAATGATTTGGTACTTGAAATTCGTAAAAACTCTGATCGGGAGATTTACACAGTGAAAGATAGTCAGGATATCCCGCGAAAGTAATTCCCAGGCAGACTCCCTCGTTAAGCTGGCATTAACAATGGAGAAAAAGCTCCCCAGAAGCGTAACAATTTTTGAATTGGTAGAGCCGAGTGTCCAAAAGCATTAAACGCAAAAACAACCTACCTACCCAATCAAAACCTCCGAAAAAAGTGCCACCTGGATAACCCCAATAATAAAGTTTCTACAAGACGGTGTACTATCGGTAAGTAAGACTGAGGCCTAGAAAATCTGTAAGCAGTCACCCTCGATATACCCTCACTGATGGCACACTTTACAGACGGAGTTATTCCATGCCCATCTTGAGATGTTTTTTTTTTTGTTTTTTTGAACAACAAACAAACTTTATTAAGGCCACCAAGGCAACACAAACAGAGAGGAAACAGAGCAACAAGCTAAAGAAAAAGCACACAAACAACAACCATAACTCGCTAAAGGCACGCAAGGCAAACAACACAAAGAAGCAACAAAAAAACAACAGAGCCAAAGACACAAGCTAAATATCCTCACTACAGACCATCTTATTTTCCCTCAAACAAGAACCCATCTTGGCCAAGTTGTTTGTGACGGAGTTAGAGGCCTTAGACCTGATCCATTTACTCCAAAGCTGTTCTGATATCATAAATAAGATTTACATGCTTAATGTTGCTGAAATCCGAAACATTGTTGACCCACGAAACCGTAACCTTCAAGCCGCTAATAATCACAATGTCACATCTAAGAACGAAGGGATTGGAGATGCAAAGAGTAATGACCCTGTGAATGGCCATGATTTCTGTAGAGCTAGAGTTGTGAATTCCCACATAAAAGGAGAAAAGACACAAAGTCTTTCCCATAGAATCTCTAAGAACACCTCTAATCCCCGCCTCCCCTGGTTTTCCTCTAGCCAAGGCATCGACATTGAACATTAAATAATCAAAAGGTGGGGGAATCCAACCTTCCATGCAACTAGCTCTTTTCTTAGGATTGTCAATATAATGGTCTTTGATATTAAGCAAGAGAGATGTAATAGAGTTTGAACGGCCTTTCCTATAATGCTTAAACCACAACACTAATCTGAACTTCACTAGGTCGATGGCATGATCAAGGTTGACATCCCTATTATTGAAGACCAACTGGTTTCTTTCCTCCCAAATCGTCCACAAAAGAGCAAAAAGGAGTGTATTCCAACCTCTCATGTGTTTGGCTAACGAGCATAGCCCATTCCAACCTAGCATCCAATCCATCGGCATGAAATTAGAACAAGAAGTAACATTCCACCATCTCATACAACTAAACCATAACCTCTAAGACCACCTGCAATGAACAAATAAATGATCCACTATTTGTTCCTCCCTCTTGCAAATTGAGCAGTTTACATTTGTGACTTTAGAAGAACCCAGCTTAAAAAGCATTTGTCTGACCAAAATTCTTTTTTTAAACAATTGTCAAACAAAAATCTCCACCTTGGGAGGGCAAATATTTTGCCGAATGAGATTCGAATTAGCCTGAACATTGACTAAAGGGACCTCTAAACACTTTCAGATGGAGGCCACCGAAAAGAAACCAGAGGAGTTGTGAACCCAAGCTATCTCATCTTCAAAGTGTCGACGGATTTAAGTGCTTTCTAATAAAATCTAAAGACTTTTCCACTGCTCTATCTCCCAATCAAACAAGGGTCTTCGGAGAGGAACCTCCCACTTCCAAGTGTTATCGGTCCAACTGCCAAAATTTTCGATCAGACCCTCCTTGTTTCTGAAAAGAGCATAAATCCTAGGAAAAGTGAGCCTCAACGGAGTATTATCTCAATAGATATCATTCTAGAAATTGGCTTTATCACCTCTTTCGATGACCAGTTGAAGACCTTCGCAGAGGATTTTCTCCGAATGAGAATCATACTCAAAAAGACTATTAACAACCTTGATGACTAGGAAGGTTTTACAATTGAAGACCAGTCCCATCTTAGACTCAGCAAGTTTAATCCATACTTAGTACAAATGACTTTTTTCCACAACGAGTCGGCCTCCCCACCAAATCGCCAAACCCATTTAGCCAGCAAACCTTTATTTTTATCTAGCATCCGACCTATACCAAGACCGCCCGAAGCTTTACTCTTGCACATCATGTCCCACCTTATAGTGTGTATTTTCCTCTTGTGAGGCTTGTCTCCCTAGAAGAAGTCTTTCTGGAGCTTTTCCATTTTCTTAGCCACCCTAATCGGCATCTTAAAGATGGATATAAAGTAGGTAAACTAGAGAGAACATTGAAACTAATTATAGCACGGTGTGTATAAAACTATCTAGAGGGGGGGTGAATAGATTTTACGCTTTTTACCCAATTTTTCGTGTTAGTCAAAATTACGAAATTACCCCTAAATAGATAAAGCAATAAATCAAGTAAAATATGCGGAAATTAAATAAGACTTGATTTTTACGTGGAAACCCTCACGGGAAAAACCACGGGCTAGTAAGTAAGCCACACTCGAACCTCGAATCCACTAAATGTGTAAACAATTACAACCTAATCCCGGAAGTAATCACACACCTACCTAATCCCGGTATGAGTGAACCTAGTCCAATTTGCTTGCGATCTAAGCAACCTAATCCCGGTTGCTACACACAAGACTTACTTTCTCTAGAAGAGAATAACAACCCTAAGTGAATATATGAATATCCAAATGCAACATAGAGCAAGGGAAACCCTATATGCTTATCTAAGATGATGAATTTACAATTAAGAACAATCCTAGATATCAAAACTAAATGACATGTCAATTAGTTTAGCTAATCAATATTAAGCACAAAACATAATATGCTAGCACAATACAACTTCTCAAACATACATCATACTAATCTCAATCTTGTATTCAACAAATATAAAATCACATACAAATAATTAAATTGAGATTGCTAGATAAGAGAAACACAAAATATGTAAGATATTAGTGAAAAGCTTACCAAGCAAAGTATGATGAAGAATCCATGCTAGATGACATCTAGATGATCTAAGATGATGCTAGATGATGATTGATGATCATGGAACAAGTGTTTGAGTGATTAAAAATGAGTTCTTGAATTTTTCTTCTCTTTGAAAAATATCCTAAGTATGAAATCTGATCTGAACTCTCTTGGCTGACCTAAAGTCAAAGTGTTATATATATAGGGGCCATAAGTGAAGTGAGGTTGTTTTGAAAAAACGCACAAAAAAGATCTCTGTGGCTCGCCTGCCGCGGTTACGAAACTGCGGCACCATAACTGCGGCACAGCAAGGACGTTGCTGTCGCTCGACTGTCGCGGTTGTGGCACCGCGGCAGAGACATAGAAGTCTCTGTCGCTTGCATGCCACGGTATGCCAAAATTAGGCAACCGCGGCAACACCACCGCGGCACAAGAAGGGCAAGCCTTCTAAGCCACTTCACACAAAAGAAACATGCAATAAGTGCACGTGTGAGTGTGAAAACAATGCAGCCTAATGCTTAACAAGATATGGCAATTAATAAGCTAGATGCAATCATTTAAAATGCAAGAAGAGATGAAAATAGGCATTAATGCACAACACAAATGAACACAACATTCAAAGATAAGACATATGCATGAGTTGTGAGTGTGTGCAACTATCTCTTCAAGACAAGTAAGCACTTAGAGTATTACCTTTGGTGCTTGTCAATAATGAGGTCTTCAAAGGGCCTAATGCAATAACAACAACATCTAAACTACCCTTACAAAGAATCCTCACATATGGTTTGATCACGAAATAAGCCAATTAAAAACAACGGAAATCCTTACAAACATATTTAATAAGGACCAATCTACTACCCTTGGACAAAAACCTCATCTTCGACGAGTCCAATCGTTTCTCCACCTTGTGAATCACCGAGTTCCATAGATCTTTTGAGTTCAAATTAGCTCGTAGGGGAAGGCCAAGGTAAGTAATAGGAAAATAGGAATTTTTGCAATGAAATGCAACAGCCCAATTCTCCTCCGCGGGACCTCTCTTGCCCACTCTCACAATGCATGATTTGTGAAAATTATGTTGGAAAATTCCATCATGTGGGGCCACACATGTAAATATTAAATGTGTTATGCTATCTTTGGTTAAGCCTAAATTAGAGTGATCTAATTAAGATTTAAAGTTTTAAGGTTTAAGGGTATAATTATCATGGAATTAATGTGTAGATACCAGAGTGCTATATCTAATTTGATGAGGGGCCAAATTAGAACTAGCAAAACCTATAATAATCTCATTACTATATATTAGGGTTATGGTCCCCAAATTACACGATACCTTTTAGCTTGTCTGTATCCCCATCACTAGAACAAGAGAGAACACTTTAGGGTTCACAAAGATCGTGATAATTTGAAAAATCATAACCCGTCCACCAACATCCGGCAATGGATTCAGGTACGCTTCCACTTTCTCATCTCCCTTATCTCTTGAATTGACAAGGGTTAGTAACATGTATTTAGGGTTTGATTAAATCATGATATAGAAATATGCTTAGGTTAAACTATGGATGTATTGTGTACCTATGCATGTTAGATTAATTATTAATCAAATTCCTTACAAATTAATCTTTAAACCCGACGCCAACTCAAAACTCCTTAAAATTCTCTTCGTATTGAGCAAATACATTAATCTAAGCTCAAGAAAAAGAATAGTGTCGTCCGCAAATTGGAGATGGGAGATGTGAACTGTATTGTTACCAAAAACCACTCCCTTTAACATGTTCAACTCGAAAGCTCTCTTGAGCAAGCAACTTAAAGCCTCAACAACAATATTAAAAAGGAAGGGAGATAAGCAGGACCCCCCAAAACCATTATGATTCTCCAATCGGTCCACGATGGGGTCTACGGAAGTCATTTCGGTGGGAGAAATCTTGGCCACCGAATAACTCGCCAACGCTATTTCTGGCTAACTCTTTTCAAGGAAGCATGAACTGCGACACGTGGATAAGATGATGTCCCTCGAGTAAAACACTTTCGGGGGATGAGGACTCAGAAGGAATGAAATCCTACTAGAGGACCGTAACTAAAAAAAGTCAAGATAAGAAGTTCGGAGGCTGCACTCAGAGGGGGAAGTGTCCCATCCCGTGCACGCAACCAAGCGGCCAAGTGGCATAACCAGTTTGACAAGTGTTATCTCGTCTCCACAAAGGCCACGATAGCACACCTATTGTCACCCCATTCATCCTATAAATACCCCATTTAGCCAAGAAAAGAACCAAGAAAGAGAAAATCTTATATTATACATCAACTTGTGATAAGATAGAAAAAAATGAAAGCAGGTTATTGCTCTTGCTATGCTTGTTTAAATTATATATGATGATGAGTTAAATAACTTTATTAAAGTCAATGATGAAATGATTCTAATCATACCTACAACATGCATGGTTTCAAGAATGGAAAAAGTTTGTCCTATTTGTCTTGTAGATTGGTTAGTGGGCGGCAGTGTGGCAGACATGATATTATATATATACAGAAATTTTATTATCAGTTCGAACTGACAAAAGTTATATCAGTTCCTTGCATGTGGACCACTGGATTTAAATACTTTGACTTGGTTGTATGCACTTGTCAGTCAGAGTATTTAAATCCAGTGGCCCACATGCAAGAAACTGATATAACTTTTGTCAGTTCGAACTGATAATAGAAAGACTGTATATATATATATATATAAATATAAAGTAATTTTCCAATGAGGATTTTTACGATGCACACTTTAAGCACCTTTGATAAAATTATATGGAATATATTGAATCTTGATTTAATTTTTTGTATACATCCTAAGAAAATTAAAATACACATTTGGTAAAAATTTGGAAATTTTTTGGATTTAAGAACTAATTTTTCTTATATGATCACTAATTTAAAATGTTTTATCTTCAAAAAAATCGGAAAAAATTAGTTATTGCACCTGATTTTTTTTTAAATTTTTTTCTATACATGTATTTCAATGTTTTCACCATCCATACAAAAAATAAAATCAAGATTCAATATATTCCATGTAATTTCATCAAAAAGTGGTTAAAATGTGCATTATAAAAGTCCTTATTGGAAAATTAATATATATATATATATATTAGATGCATTTTTTTTATAAGAATGATATAGTAGATGCTTGAGAAAAAAAGTTCGGTTTCCCTTCTTAATTCTTAATAAGACTTTAACGTATCAGAAAGAATAAGTAATTTTCAAAACTTTTAGGACATGGCCAATCAAAAGACATTATAGAGACGAAAATATGTTTGTCCCAGGAGACTTCTCCTTAATCAGATGCAAAGTAGCAATAGACATGTAGAACATATAGGGACGCAAACAATATTTAATCGATAACATGTATAGCGACGAACTCACCTTGCATCCTTAATTCAATAGTGTATAAACCAATCCATAGATAAATGGATTTAGAGTTGTAAGAACGTAGAAAATGAGGCATGAGAAACCCATTTGGAACTTATAATAGTTGGTATGCTATGGGGGAGATGAAGAGGATGTTGTCTACTAGAGAGAGAATGAAAACAAAGTTGTAACACTATATATCATGTGATCCCTAAAACCTTTTAAGTTGAAGCCTGAATTAAATAGGAAATTAGATGTGGTTCATTTTGTTTTGTTGCGGCCTGTGTCTTTAGGGGTCCTGTTTTGTTGATTTGGCTAACGCTTTTGGTTGTTCCCTGCGTTGCCTCGTCTTTGTTTTGTATGCGGTGCCTTGTCTTGGCTTTATCAATAATTAGCTGTTTCAAAAAAAAAAAAAAAGGAAATTAGATGCATAATGTGGGGGTGTGGCAACTGGCAAGACAATAAAGGTAAGATATATATATATATTTTTTTTTTTTCTCAACAAAAAAAATAAATTTTATATATATATATATATATATATATATATTATGTAGTTGCATCCTATATATAATTGGTATTGAAGGTGGTTAATATTGAAATAGTATTGACGTGTAATCAATATGACTTGGTATAAAAAAAATTGGCGATGATACTGTTAATTGTTTTACAAAATGTTGGTTGCTTCTGTATCTGACTGGGAATGGACAAAAGAAGACAATCCTAAAAATTTTCTTTTGACTTGAATCTTTTCAGTAGATATATTTTGTTGAATTTCATGACTTATTGAGTTATTGTTTTCCTGACATGCAATGAATTTGAACATTTTCTTCTGTTTCTATTATTGGAACAAATTTTCTTTTTTGGCGCCTTTTCCTATGTGTATAATAATCTCATCGATCCAGAGCTTATTAATATAATATAACTAGTCTCCATCTATTGAATATGTAACAAAAGTCAATTAATGAACTGATTACGTATGAAATGAACTCAAGTTCCCAATAGAAGCTGGTTTTGAATTAATTTAATTGGTGTTTGGAATGTGGGGGTCCTGGGGATGGAGATAGCTTTTGTGCAGACTGCAGAGCAGTACTAGCTAGTAGCTAGTTAATGGACAAAATTTCTAACTCTTCTGTGGTGATCTAGCTAGGAAACAATTAATGACATATAGAGACTATTGCTGTCACACAATAAATTGCGAATAATCTTTAATGTCTTCCTCTCCAGTTTGAATTCAGATGTGTCCAAAGATGTCATGGAGAGAGAATCAATTTTATATTATCAGCTGTTTGCATTTATCTAGAAGTGGAGCATCTTGTGATTTACTATTGATAGAAAGCAACGATGACAAATTGTTTTCTGTTTTTATCTATGCTGCTAATATATATCTACAGTTTTTTATGTTTACCATGTTACCTTGTGTCCTCTATCTTGATCATGATCTTGAGTGATTCTGTTATTGTGCATGTATTAGTATGTTTTGCACTAGTATTTCAGGTGTTTGTGCCAATTTATGGTGGACCTAACATCACAGATACCTGAAAGTTAGATTTTTAGAACTGGGTTGGGTGAGATATATCTATCAAGTTTAATAGCTTGATTTTAAATTATATAGAGTAAGACAGATAAGATGGCTATTTGAATATGCCGTAGTTGACAAGGTATGTTTCAATCCCTAGGGTGCATGACATGTGATGAATGATTTGATGGGCAATTGTGATCAATGCAAACCATTAAATAATCACTCAACAAACTGTACAAGGACCAAGAAATGGTTTCTGGGTTACTACTGAATACATGATATTCAAGCATCAATCAAGCATATATGTTGTTGTTGTGTGAATATGTATGTATTTAATTTCTTCCAATATTAATGGACATGCATTTGTTTGATCTACGTACCTTCCAAGAATTTTTGTTGGTATATATGGAGTGGACCAATTGCCTAATGATCACTCAGGCAGCCAAACAGTGAATAAAAGGAGCTGGAGCCTGGTGGAGGAGCAGCACCAGCAGACAGACAAGTCAAAACTATCTAATCAAATTTTGTACAAGTTAGAAAATGATCAGTACCAGTACCACTCGTGACTCGTGATTGCATTATAACAGGGACCGAGAGTGTGTGGGCTCTTAAAGCCCACCTCCTGTCTACCCAATGAAAATCATCTTAGCATCCGCCCCAATTCATTTTTGCTCCATCCATCCAGTCCAATTTCCAAGCCCTCTTTCACATTCTCATCCGACTCTATTTCAAATCATGAGACAGTGGACTAGATGAGGTTGGTTTGATGGTAAAACCCCTAACACTTGTACCATAAAGTTGTAGGTTCGAGTCTTCCCTCTCTCCAAAAAAAAAAAACCCCAATTTATGTAATAGTGTAATACTTAAAAATATAAAAAAATAAAATAAAAAAATCATAAGACAATGTATATAGCAATAGATGTAAAATATCGCATACCATAAAGAAGAATATCGAGTGTCATATGAGTTATAAATCCACCACTGTCGATCAATGTGCCTTTTCGATAACAACACTCATTCAATCTGACAATGTTTCAGGCTCGAATTAAGTGGTATATCAGAAGGGAAAAAAAAAAAAAAAGAGTTAGGTTTTAAATTTAAAACATACAAATTATGAGTTAGAGGATTTCATCATAAAAAGATGAAAAGTTCATCATATGAATTTTATCATAAAAATTAGCATGAATTTATTGACCAAGATAAAATAATAAATTATTAAACCTCATAATTAATTAAGCGTGTATAACTTATATAGTACATATATATACTATTAGGCTTGGCAACCAACCTTGACTCTAATTAATTTCATAGACTTTCAATTCTCTCCTCTTCTCTTTTTCCATTTTCATCATAATTACAAATCAAATCCAAAATGGTTCATGGAATTAGATATAGAATTAGACTCCGGAAACATAGACGCATAATTAGTTAATTACATAAATGAAGACGTACGATATTAAATTGTGTAGGAAAGCATATAAAAAGTGGGTGTAATAATGTAAGGATGTAGACACATGTTGTCCCAATTTGGTTAGTTAGACACAAATCGGTACACTAATTTTGGACAGACGATTTGAGTCCATAATGTAATAATATAAAATGAGTGGACTTGAAGAGCAATAAAAGAAAATTGCAATGAGAGAATCTGGTAATAGAAGAACCCGTGAACAAAGAATGGGCCCCCTTGTGGGTGATGATCTATCTCGATCATTCATCAAAATATATATGCCTCACTGGCTCTGCAATTGCATGCAGTCCAGATATCAAATAAACCAAAAATATTAAGAGAGTAACCAATTAACCAGTGAAAGACTATCATGATGAAAATTAAAATGCCCATCATAATAACTTGATAGTTGATATATATATCAGTACTACTACTACTTTTATTACTTGGAAAAAGTACTATTGAAATAATTTCAACAACATGGAGCTGAGCTAGATGGAGATCGATGTTCATCAACGCGCAGTTGTCTTTCTTTCTCTCTCTCTCTCTCGTTTTTTTCTTCTTTGAATTGCTATTTTAATTTGAATGTGACATTTGGCCTAACTAGTACTATAAATAAAAAGTCTATTTGTAATATAAATGGGAAATCCTAGTAACTAACATCTAAAAATGCTTTATATATATTAGACTGATAGATTATTTCCTGCTATATTACTGTTATCATCATGGAATTTTAAAAGATTTGCTACACATGATAAGAGACAAAAGTTGGTAGATCCTTCAAAGATTGTCAAACAAATTAAACACCCATTGAAACTAAAAATTGTATTAACTTGCATCTAATACAAAAAAAAAATCACAATAAAAATATTAAAGATGCATGCAGTATTGTTTATTAGTTTGAATATAGGCAGCTGAAGCAATATCATCATGACTACTTTTGGGGTTTTAAAGGTGAATCAATGGAGCATATAAATTTTTAATATATCTCATCATCTTATCCCAAAAGAAAAGGAAGATGAATCTTACTCAAAAGCATAAGTGATTCAAAACTCAAAAGATCAAACATAGGATTCCAAAGGAATTATAAGAGAGCAAAATCAAATAAGTCATGATCATCAACATGTATTGTCCCAAAATATGCAGATGGGTCCTATATATATTATCTAATATATCTCTTACACACACACACACCTGAGCTGAGGTTTTGTGCATGGAAGTTAACTTGTGCCTCATCACATAAACTCACTAGTCGATCGTTAGGATATTCCATTTAAAACCTGCCCTCCAAAGTTAGGGAATCCCTTAATTTCATTTTGTAATACAATTACAATTTTGGTCTATATATGTTACTTAATTTGGATAAATGGAGGGGATGAATTGGTCAATTTGTGTTATCTCTTCATGGCTTTAGAATTGGGTTTGGAATAAAAATAAAGTTAAAGAAGTGGAAAAAAGGAAGAGGCCTTCCAAATTCCCCCCTCTTGGTGGGGTTTGCTCCACCACTTTCACTATGCACTAGGACGTGAGAGAATAATTACAAAAGAAAGACAGAAACAAAGGGGCAAAAAAAATCCTCAACAAAATTATGGAAAACAAGAATTATTTAAGAGTCTACATTAAAGCCTGCAATAATTCATAGAAAATGAGTACATGTGTATGAGTTATAATCATAGTCTTTAAGATCACATACTTGATATTCATAATAATTATATAAACAAATTAAATAAAATTGTTTAATTGTTTTCTAATGTAAGCTAGCTAGCTAGCTATTCATCAAACGTAGTACATGGGTTAATTGGGAAGGATATATATTATTAATAAAGGTGGTTGTAAAATAGATATATTGCATGATCGATCAAACTTTTAATAATGTTAAGTTGAGATTGAAATTGAAATTCAATCAAGGTATCAATCATTTTAGTTGTGGGGCATTATTGAAAAGGTATGGAAGCTAACCCTTATCTCTCAACCTCTCTTTGCCGCACCACCAAGCTTTTTGATCAGCTTCTCATTCTTTTAAGCACTATATGATCATCAGCTGGTTCTGGTAAACAAAGCAATCTCCTCTCTTTTTAATAATATCATTCCATTCAAATCTAACCCCTTTTAGGGTTTGGGTGTTTTATAACAGCGACAAAGGAAAAGACAGAAAGTACCAACGTCATGCTCCTCCCCAAAAAAAATAAAAAACTATTATAAAATATTTAATTTATGAGAAAATTTTACTGGATCAACTTGGTTGATTGTTTCTAGTCTTTGCTTGGCCTAGTTGCTCTCATGAGTCTCATCTCTCTCTCTCTCTCTCTCTCTCTCTCTCTCTCTCCCCTTTGTAGAATTCTTAGCCTTTTTCTTTCACCAGTAATTTCTTTTCTTCTAATTTTTTTTATAAAAAAAAATTGTATTTTGCCACCCCCTTCTCTTAGTCTGCCACTGTAATCATCACTTGTTGGTACACTATTATCTGCTACCCAGATACTGAAATTTTCTCTTTTTCTTCATTTGCTAGCTGTCTCTCTCTCTCTCTCTCTATATATATATATATATATATTTATATATTTATACACATAAATGGATAGAAAGGAGAGGGTTATTGGGTAGTGGAGAGGTTTAAAGAAAAAACCATCTTCTTGTCTGTTGTCTCTCCATGTTTTGATTGCATGGGTTTGAAGAGAGGTTGGAAAAAGATATATCTGAATTGTGTTGCAGAGTTGCTCAGACAAGCAATCCATGGCTAGATAGCGACTTGGAGAATAACCCATCATCATCATCATCATCTGATCTTCACGAGATCTTTTTATTTTTATTTATTTATTTTTGCCTAGCTATATAGTTCCAAATGAATGATGTCTTTCTGTGTCTATATGTCACTGCCACCTGTTCATCAACAGATCATCATCATCAGCTGAGTTTAGTAGTTTTGTCCAAAGCTGGTCCTCTTTGGTCTTCTTCCCTTGTTGTTTCTTCAAGGGTGCAAAGAGAGAGCACTACTACTTGAACAAGATATATATCAAACAAACAAAAAGATCACAATCTGTGTGAAGTGGGTTCTTGTTTTTTTCTTTCTTTCTTGGATTTTTCTTCTTTACAGACATGTTTCCACCAGCTATGTCCAATTCAACTTCTTTGTCTGAAGAAGCTAGTGTTTCTTCTGGAACTAGACTAGTTCAGGATTTTGGAGGCTTAAATCCTGTGGTTTCCACCCTTTCTCCTCAGCAACCACAGAAGATCAAGAAGAAGAGAAGCCTTCCTGGGAACCCAGGTAATAATTAGATCATTAATATTTCTTCAATATTTTTTGTGTTTTAGGTTTCAATTAATATTGTTTTGTTGTTGTTGTAGACCCTGATGCTGAAGTGATTGCATTATCTCCAAAGACTTTATTAGCCACCAACAGATTTGTGTGTGAGATCTGCAACAAAGGGTTCCAGAGAGACCAGAACCTTCAACTTCACAGGAGAGGTCACAACCTTCCATGGAAGCTGAAACAAAGAAACAGCAAAGACATCAAAAAGAGAGCCTACGTTTGCCCAGAATCCACTTGTGTTCACCACCATCCATCGAGAGCTCTAGGTGATCTTACAGGTATCAAGAAACACTATTGCAGAAAACATGGAGAGAAGAAGTGGAAGTGTGAGAAATGCTCAAAGATCTATGCTGTTCAATCTGATTGGAAAGCTCACTCTAAAACCTGCGGGACAAGAGAATATAGATGTGACTGTGGAACTCTTTTCTCCAGGTATTATTATTATTATTATTATTATTATTATTATTATTATTATTATTATTATTATTATCTTTTTCATTCCAAAATCAAAATCGAAAATATGTTCTTTTTCTATATCTTTCAGCTGTTTGTCTCTCAAAGTCCCTATCTTCCTTTTATTATTATTAGTTTTGATGTGTTTTTTAGTCTCAGCTTGATATGTTATGAATTTGGACTCTAATGGGATTCATAGAAATTATTGGTCTTTTCTACAAAGTTGGAAGTCTCATAATGTCTATAGGAGAGTCTTTGTTTTTTTGTTTGATCAGTATATATGTTTTGCTTTCTGATTTTACACGAAAGTGGATGGTAGCTAGACACTGCATGGAATATTGTATCAGCTGCAGCTTAAATCAATGCAGTGGCTGCAGGATGCATGGAAGTAGACACCATTAATACAGTGCCTGTTACTGGTGACAACAATTCAAGATAAACTGAAAGCAATATCTCTGAAATCTTAACCTACCAATTTTATGTTAAAAAAAATTGCTAAATCCAGTTATTCTTGGACTGTAAAGCATTTGATTTTCTTCTTTCTTTGTTTATAGGGATTCTGAGTTTTTGAAGACCTAACATTTTTGTCTGTTCATGAGTCCTAAACCACATGATATATAAATCTTTAATTTTAATAGTTTTAGGAGAATTTAATATACAATAATAATAATAATATGCATTCTCATGCAAGAGTTTAATTTGGTTATATTTGTGTTTACCTTTTTGGGGGTACTTTGTAATGGAGTGACTGCAGTCTCAAAAACAATGATGGGTATCTGCTCTGCTCGTCCTACAAAAAGTTAAAGAAGCTTAATTGGCTTTGGTCTTTTTTATGGTTGTGAAAACCCGTGATAATTTTATTTTTATTTATTTATTTATTTATTTATTTTACCATGAAGCATGTATAGTTATTATTAACTTGCATAACACTGAAACTCTGAACTTTCATGATGATGAAAGTTGATAAAAATCTATCTGCAACAATATCTGATGTGCTGATTTGTTCTCTTTTTTTTTCTCCATGAGTAGATTAGATACATCATACATGGGGTTTCCAATTGCATATCTATGTTAACATGCATGAGCTCTAGTTTCAAAAGACTTTCTGTTACTTTGTAATTTTACCATTTTTTTTCCTTGACATTTTGAACCATTTTTGCATGTGCATAAACATCAATCAAATATCATGCATCTCTCTCTTTCTATTTCTCTCCCCAAAATTTGACCAACAAAGAAAACTTCTCCTTTGTGTTATGTGCATGTAAGCTTTATGACTTTTTAGGTCCTATACAATATCCGCATGCATGAGCTTATTAATTAGTCTCACACTCACCCTTTTTCTTTCTTTTTAACCTAACATGTATAAAAGAGATCAACTAATTAATTAATATTAAAACATTTATGTCATCAAAGAATTTTCTTTGCTCATATGATTCTATGAATAATATCGATCCATTCATGATGCATGGTTGGTTTTTTAATTTCTTGACTACTAGGTTAAGATTTTGATTGTTGAATACTTGAATTGATCTGTTTGTGGATGTGAAAATGACAGAAAGGATAGCTTCATAACCCACAGAGCATTCTGTGATGCATTAGCAGAAGAAAGTGCAAGACTCTCAGCAAACCAATTGGCCACCACAAACAATGGTCACACTCTCCATCTTCAACCACAATCTTGTCTCTTCCCACCATTCACAACCCACATTGCTCACTCTCCATGGGATCAAAACCCTAACCCTAATATCCCTCAAAACCCACTTCAAATCAAGCCTGAAATTCATCACCACCACCTTTTTCAAATCCCACCACTCTCTTCGTCCTCCTCACAATATAACTTTGATCAAGAACTTCCTCCTCAACCAACAACGACGACGACGACGACAACAACAGGTCAGAAGGCCTTGATAACCTCACCCTACCAGAACCTGCACGTGAGCACACAGCCCACCTTAAACGTCGCCACGTCAGCTCACCACCTGTCAGCCACTGCACTCCTCCAAAAGGCTGCAACTTTTGGTGCAACTGCTGCTGCTCACCAAGCTCAGTCCATGACCATGGGTCACATGACGCAACTCAACAACATGGGTGAATTGGCTCAGATCGACTCAGTGAGTCACATCTCACCGGCAACTTACATGGGATTCGCGTCCACGTGGCAGAAGAATGACCGCCTCACAAGGGACTTTCTGGGTCTGGCTGCTAATGGTAACGAAAATGTCAATGGAGGAGAAGCTGTTAACGTTAGCATGAACGTGAGGGATGTGCTAACGTACACGGGAGGATTAGAGTTCCAACCCTATGAGAGATCGCTGTTGAAACCTCAAAGCTTTGGATTTGCTAGCGAGCCTGCCTCCGAAACTTGGGGGGATTGTTAGATGCAAACTCCGAAACCCTAAACAATTTGTTAGAAGAAAAAAAGGGTAAAACAGTAATTTTAAGCATCTTTTTTCTTTTTAAAACATCTAAACTGACATGAGTATCACTGCATGCTTTCCTTTTCTAGCTTTTTTTTTTTTTACCAAGTTTCTAGTTGTTTTAAATTTGCATTGATAGGGTTTGCTGCATTTTGTTTCATTTTTGTGCCTTCTCTTTTCATATATATATCTTATTCAGGTTTTGGAAATGTACTAGTAAGGATCTCCTTTGGATAATATTAAGTTAATATCAACCAATCATCAAGTTAATTAAATTTCTTATATTATAACTATTTGAGCTTGAAATTATTATATATAATTATGAGATTATATATATAGATGTATCCTGCTAAGAAAGCACGAATATAGTTAGGTGAGGATGATGATGGGATTCTTGTACTTTTGGTGAGGAATGGGGGATCAAGAATGTCACATGCGAAATATAAAAAAGATTTTGTGGTTCTCACGGGTTTGCTTTTGTAGTAATACTATGTCACATCTTTATCAAGACAGCTATAACCTCTCTATTGTTTCTCTATATACAATATTACAATACAAAACCTTATTCATATATATGATATATCTATCACTATTTTCTCGACCGAGAGAGAGAGAGAGAGACTTAAATTTTGTTTCTTTAGCTCTTCTCATCTTTTGGCCACTTTTTCTTTTGCTCTTGGCCACCAGCTTATAATTTTTCTTGTTTTGTTCAAGAAAATGACCCTAAACTTAGATCGTCCAGAGAATATCCCAGAGTGTTGTAAACGACAAATAGTAATGGCCCTATGCCTAACCATTATCATCATCAAAGCTTTTTTCAAAAAAAAAAAAAAAAAAAAAAAACATCTTTAATAGTTCAAATGAAAGTTGATAAAATCCTACAACATGGAAAATTGTGGAGGAGTTATGGTTGATTAATTATACTAGAGTGAATTTAATTAGACCGATTGATAAGCTGTCATTTTCTTCTTTAGACTAAAGGGTACTTAGAAATATCTACCCATACTTTTTTTCTCCTAATAAAATGGAAAAATAAAATCATCTCAAGAATCTACTATCATATTCAATTCTAAGTAAATCTATCAAGAACAAGCTATTTTGCACCTAGCTATGACAATATGACACCAATGCAATGCAGGGGTATACAAGGAAATCTTCGGTGCACCGCTGATGGGTAGTACACCTAGTCATCGAAAATAAGACATGTTGTATTATGCTGAGTAGTATAAGACATTAGACATGTGACCCACAGTTACATGTCTTATATCCGGTGGCTGGGTGTACACTCAGCAATACGTCCGGTACACTGAAGATTTGAAAGAGGTGTACATGCCAATGCATCGTGCATGCACGCTATGCAATTCATAATCCATGTATTATATTATATATAGACTCGTAGTCATGTAAGATTATATAGTTACATGCAAGTTTCCATTACTCATAGTGGTTGGTGACTGACTACTAAGTGGTGATTGGTGAAGGAGATGAAAATGAAAGAAAACATAAGAGAAAATATTCGCGAACCATACATGTGACGATGAATTGATTTTCTTCTCACGATGATGGTCCTACATTACAATATCATGCATGGTTGGATCGGTGAAAGAGAAATTGCAAGTTTACCCTCTCCATTTACAGAAGAATATTTTGATCAATAAAAGATTAGTCGATTACCGTGTGATGTGAGGAGGGGAGGGCATGCCGGAGAGATAAGCTAAGAGATAGTACGAGATGAGGTGAGCATGTCGGTGGAGGGCCTCAGGGCCATGCCTTGTTGTACTCCAACAATTGACAATTTTACCCTCCGAACCAGCTTAGTTGATAGTGATATTTCACATTTCATTTTGTTATCATGAGTATGAATTTTAAATTTCCAAGAGACCTTGAATTCTCACCATTACAATTATTTGTAATCAACTAGTACGAAACACATGTCTCGTTTTACATGCTAAGCTGTTCAACTTCAATTATCTACCATATTACTCAAGTTTTTCATTTTTGAATTGATCTTGAATTCAAATATCGCTAGTATCAAGTTCGGAGTACTTGGTTTACATTTTGGGAGGGAGAGGTGAGGTGTAATATTGTTTAAAAATATATAATGTAGAATACCCGAATGTAGAAACTTTAATGAATACCGAATGGTCTAATGATAAATTTTTAATTAGACTCATGATTTGCACCGAATCTAACAAAATTGGAGCGACAACAATAGTAATAATAGTGTGAAAAAGTTTGTATATATACAGTTGAATTTCATTGTGTAAACGAGTTTTGTAATCGAAAGGGAAAAACCTTGGTTTACAAATCGAACATTTAAGTAAAATTAAGGAAGTGGAGTCATAAGTTGGTAGGTTTGGAAAATTCGGATGAATAAGCTTTATTCTGCTATTGTGTCATATGGAAAATTCAATCGAGGATGGATGTAATCAATTTCCGAGAATTTCTTGTCCACTAACTGTCTTTTGAGATACACAGAAAAGTGGTGTTGGATAATTTCAAGGAATTGTAGCCTTTTCTAAAGAGTGGAAGGAGCTGTGAGCGTGAGTACAAAAGGTCTACTACTAAGCTGCTGGTGTATGTGTATGTGTGTTTGTGCGGGTGTGATTGTGGTCCGCAAAGTAGTAAAAACTAAAAAAAATAAAAATAATAAATAATAAATAAATAAAAAAGATGAGAAGCGATGGAGGGAAGAAACAAAATAAAAAAATCAAAGGGAATTAAAATGTCAACGTTTATGAAAATGATGCTAGGTCACTACAACTTTGAAAGTTTGAAACTTTAAATTACCATTATCAATCTTCTTCTTTTTTTTTTCTTTTTTTTTTCCTTTTTTTTTTTAAGATTAATGACCCTTTATCAATTTCTGTGCACGTCCCCCTAGTCACAGCCCTTGAATTGTCAGCTTAACCTGCATTGACATTCAAAACTCAAAACATTTGTCTAGTGCTTCCCTTACTTTGTCTTCTTCACCATTTGATCCAACATCATGTGCAATATAACAAATATTTCAGATGATTAATTGTTGGAAGATAATCAGAATACAAGTAACAACTAACAAGAATTCAACCAATAGCTATAATCGTCTATATATATATATATATATATATATATATATATATATATGTGGTCAATAAAACTGCCATATGAAAAAGAAGGGGCATCATCTTTTATGGTATATCCAGGCATGAGAAGGAGGCAATGTCTAGGGATTAATGAAAGGAGGAGGTGGGTTTTATGGTATATCCAAGCTTTTAGAAAGTATATGTGAGTTGCAGGGTTAAGGTACAATACATGCCATTTGCCTAGTAAAAAAGACTCTTTTCTCTCTCTCTAGCGCACAACCAGACAAATCGAAAGCTTCTCTTCTATTCCCTTCACTCCCATCTTTTTTTTTTCTATCAACATACTAGCATATGTCATCTTCCATCAGGGAATCTCATCCCTATTAACCTTCCTTTTCCCTCTTTTCTTCCTTCCAATCCTAATTATTACCAAACCCTTCTTTTCTCTGCTTTTCTTCTTTTCTCCTTCTACCGCAAATCCCTATATTACACTTTCTTTCTTTTTTCACCCACGATTTCCTTGAGCATTACCAGTAAGATATAAATAAATAAATAATCATTTTTCTATGATTTCTACTACTAAACTGCACCTCTGATTCTACTTTTGCTCAGGCCAATAAGTTTCAAAAATGTTTATACTCTCAAGACATTAGGTCGATTCAATTTAATGTGACCCCCTTAGACCTGGGAATGAATGTTGCATTTTAAGTCATTAATGTTGCTTGCAATCTTCTTCAATAGATTAGTACAATAGTAGCAATAGAATCAGAATAAAGGTAGTGTGAACAAAAGAGATGGTAACTCAAGGGATTGGCAATCATGATAACTTTGTGAGTGGCCAAAGTTCCAAAATTATCATCATTAGTAATCACTTATGTAAGCTCATCCAAACAATGCATCTCCAACATAGGTAACAAGCAAATATATGTCATAAACATTCATCATCTGAGCACTGATTAGAGTGTGTAAGTGGAGACAATTTAGAAATATTGCACTCTGCTGGTTATACATCATACTGTTTTCTTAAGATTTCAAGGTACCCATTTCTTTGCATCTTCTCGGTTTGATAAATTATATAGGAGACAGGATATAAATTATGTATGAGACATTCAAGGCAAACGATTGTTATAATAGATAAACATTGGCACTTGTCCTCCTAATATAGTTGGTTAGCTAGGCAATCTTGAATGCATCTCAAACAATAACACGCATATGGGTTTCAATCTTTTAGAATATGAATTTTACATAAAACAATTTAGTTGCGTAGCAATTCAAATCTAACAATATGGAGAAGATATCATATGAATAAAGCTGATATATGCAGCACTACTCTAAGGCCACAATGATTGTTTTATAAAAAAAAAAAAAATTAAAACAAAATTGTTGATGACTCACATGCAAAAGTACCGACTGAGACAAAAAGCTTCTGCTATGAAAATGGCATCAATTTGCTTTCTCGAGATCACCGGTGGGCCAATTTTTTTTTAAGAAGTTTGTGTCACTAGCCATCTCATCCAATCCACGAGCTTCGGCAATTCAAAGTTTTACTCCCAAGAATTTATCTAATACATTCTTGAATGCCTGCACCAGGAAATAACATTTATGAACGTCAAATTTAAAACTAAAAGATGCATCTTAGCTCATCAGATGTTCAATATATTGGATTAATTTTATTTCATTTGGATTCTAAAACTTTAGAACATTTGTCAATTTATTCATGGATCAGTTCAACATAATTTTGTAGTCCACATGCACATAATTTTGTAGTCCACATGCGCCATTTAGTAAGGATCTGTGTATTTTATAAGTTGAATTAGCTAATGTCACCACATACTCTGAAATTTATTAATGGCAAAACAACCTAGCAGATTAAAAATGTTAAGATCATGCATGGTTAACATGACACCATATTCACCTTTCAAGTCCAGCCATTCCCACAGTAAATTTCCACACCAAAGTCAGAATTCTGATATAGCACTTTATGTGCAGATGTCATGTCAACAACTCACCACCCCATTATCACAACGTAATAAGTCTTATAAAGTAATGATTGTGCACTCTGCATGTCAAATGCACATATTGCTTTTGATATGGTTGGTGAAACAAGATGATGCATAATGTCCATGAGATGGGGTGAGGTGTTTGGTAAATGTTTAAAAAAAAAAGTATTCTTATGTAGCATTTGCCATGCCAGAGTGTTAATTCTGGTATCGTTGTGATAAGACTTAAGAGTAAAATAGTTACCACCAAGCTAACTTTTAATTGGAAGTATGATATTATATGCCTATAATTACTTAGGTGGTAATATATTGCCCATACATGATCATGGTACATAACAGACATGGACCTCGGCCTCTGCTCCTTGCTTGTTAATGATCATAAGCAGCGGTTAAGTCACCATAACATCAAAATGACAAAATCTCAGATCCCAACTCATAGTACATTACAACTAGGATTTTCAAGAAAATATAATTTAAAATCAAGATCATTTTCTTGCATGGATGGAGAAACATATGAAACAGAATTATTAACATAAAATACCATTAGTTTTGCAAATCTGAAAGTCTTGTTATCACAAACCAAAATGGACTACTGACATTCAAATTTTCCCTTCAGGACACTAATAAAGTTAACTAAATAGATGGTTCAGGTTCTTGACTAGAAAAATTGGAACATAAATATATCCTAAATAATGTAATGAAAAGATCAGATGGATCTTACGCACATTCATGACTACATTCTTATACAGCTAATAAAAATACCACACCAATACTGAGAACTGTAGATGACAAACCACATCTTAATAATTAGAGAGTATAGCACATACTGACTTGCAAAGAAATAACCAATTAGATTACGACATCACCTGAAGTGCAAATGACTCTTTTCCATTCAGAATTGCATTCATTGCAGCAAATTGGTCATCAAATGCACCATAAAAGACCTGATAGAATTTGTTCCTGCAATCATTTAAAATAAATTAATAACACAGTGAAGCCAAAATTGGGAGGCATTCTCCTTTTACATAGAATTAAGAAAAAACAAATATACCTATCTTCTTCAGAGGCCTGCTGGTCCATCTCATCAAATTTCCGTGTAAGGACTTCTGCCCCCACCGGCGAAAGCAAGTGCAATATTAGAGCCTCCAAAGTTCTTGGGAAATTGTGCTGAGAAGTATATAATGAGAAAAGATAAGGACCACATCACAAATAAAAGCAGA
Source organism: Acer saccharum (assembly GCA_030490815.1). Taxonomy (NCBI): domain Eukaryota; kingdom Viridiplantae; phylum Streptophyta; class Magnoliopsida; order Sapindales; family Sapindaceae; genus Acer; species Acer saccharum. Next base: position 31,326,084 of record CM059870.1, on the reverse strand, counting down.
ACTAAATATTGATAGTAACAAATATCTCCATTCAACTTGTAATTAAGTAGATATTGTTACTTTTGCATATCTGAAACTCTGAAAGACGGCTCAAACCCATCAAATACAATTAAGACCACCCACTTTTTGTCAGAAATACTAAGTTTTCCAAGCTGAATACTAGATGAGGGAGAAGTCTTGTTTAGTCACATTTCTTCTCCATAAACATAGATGTAGCAAAAATCAGATAAGAAGTCCAACAAATTCAACAAAAGTTTATTCAATTTAAGCATTGATAATAAGGAACAAACTTTTCAAGACCATACCCTGAGTTCTATAAATTCAACCTAGTGTTAACAGGAAGTACAGCCACAAGTTGAAAAATGGAGATGTACAAACTCACCGCCATAGAAAGAAAGACATCTTGAAGAATACATGGTTCAAGGGTCCAGAGAATTTTAGCAATAGGATCATCTTCCAAGCGAAACAATCTAGTTGCCACAATATTTCTGCATTGATCTTTCACAGTAAGCTCAGAATTAGTTGTGGAGGTGGATTGCATATGTTGACTTAAATCAGCAACATTAACATGGTCATGGACTAAAGAAACAATTTCATGAAGAGCCTGGAGTGGATATGGTCCCAATTCATGCAACAGAATCTTCTGTTGCAGTCCTTTTTCTTTCAAATCTTGTCTCTTACATGACTGGTCCAAACCATGGTCACTTTGATCTGTTAAAAAAATTACCAAATTTAGTAACCGAAAATTGCCACCGACATAAGAAATTTTCAAAATTTCCTTTACCCACCATAAAAAAAAAAATGGGGCAGGTAATTTCAATATATGATAACTGTTTCACCGTTCTTATCAACTGACCTGGTTCTTTATTATTGTGGAGCTCACATATATGTTTCTTCGGTCTCTCCGTACCAGCATAAGAAGCCTTGTCCAGTACTTGGTTCTGTCCTAATTTTAGATATAAATTTCCCTCATAATGCTTATAAAAAGTTCTGATTAGAAGTAAAGGAACAACAAAGATAAAAAAGAGGAAAGTGATAATGGATTTGACCCACCCACTGATATCCTGAATGGAGACGCACAAACAAATAATGCTATGTTGATTTGAACCATAAATATACTTAACACATGGCCCCTTTCATTATATATCAGTCTGAAATTAGATCAAGTTAAATTGTAGAAACAAGATGCAGAAAAAAAAATTAATAGCGACTTGAAATCTATCGGCTGCCACAATATTTAGTGGAGATTTAACAAAATGTTCAGATTTATAATCCTCATTTGATACTATATCTGCTACAAACCCTTCATGGTGTCAAAAAAGATTTCAGCAAATAATTTCTTTTAAAATACTCTTTTTCATCAAAATGAAATCTAAATTAAAAGAAAAGTCACAAGTTTATTTTTCCTAAAGAAGTGGATTGATGAAAAGTGCACAAATTTAATATATATATATATAATTTTGATGGAGATTACACCTAAGGCAAAGAATCATAGATTAGCCATTGGATATCGAAGTATTTTTAAAATAAGTGGAATGAAGGCAGTCTCAACACAGAAGTATTACCATTATCTACAGCAAATGACATATCTGAGCGATGTACATACCATTTCTCTGTCTGTTAATCTTTATGATACAACGTGGATATGATGAGCAAGGTAAACATGAAACCAAAACAAAACCCAAGTTAGCTTACTTTATCAGTAATGCTATATTTTCACATTGAAAAAAAAAAAAACGAAAAATAGAGGTGAAAAGCTGAAAAGAAACCACAAGTACCTTCGTAGTATTCTACGTAAATAATATGAATCCATGTGTTCTGACAAGCTAGACATAATGTTGGAGCGCCACCAAAAGTTAACAGCGACAGTTAAATTATCACTATCTATTTGATGAAACCTGCAACAATAAGAATATCAATCAACTAACCTGATGATTGACTAGGAACAAGGTAGAGTACATAAATTATAAATAAATTTACTTTTGTTTCTAATTAGTGAAAAAAATAAAGTACATGAAGAAATTAAGGTAATAACAAATAAATACTTCAATAATAATTAAAATACTATAGACTTACTATCAAAGAAATAGTAGCTATTCTAAAAGGATCAAACCGGGGTCCAGTAAATGAGCATATAGCAAATATGCAGCACGGGTAATTAAAGCATACCCTGTTTCAACAACTAAGTTAATAATCCATCTTAACTCCTGATTAGCACACCGATATCCACACCATTTGCTCTCTTGATGGATAGATCACTCGGAATATGTGATTTGCTTTCTAACTACATGTTCTATGATTCTCTGAAAATATTTTCAAAGACAATCAATTGATACAGAGAGAATATACAGGTGAGTCTAAATGTGAAGGTTTTTCTTATCCGTCTAAAATATTTATTGGTCCAGAAGCTTTTGGAAGGTCAAAAGCAAAGTTCTAGATTTAAAGAAAATGTGAATTAAATTGTGGAAATATCCTGAAGATATATAACTCTAAGATAGGAAAAGCCCATAATAGAATGAAATGACATTATAAATTCATGAACTGACCAAAGCATATGACACAAGTGCAGCTCGTTTTTGTTGTGGAATGTATACCAACTATGCAGTTAAGCATATCCTCAACAAATTTATTTCCTTTAGTATCCAACAACCATGAATAAACCAGATATCAAAATTATTGACGGGAGTAACTAACTTCTGTTTTCTCTAATTCAATGCCATGACTGTCTCAAATAAAACAGGACTGAGAATAAGAAACTATATTTATTGAAACACTATGTACACAGGAGTGGATTGATAGAGAACAGAATCATAAAAAGAATTCAGATCAGTTTTTTACTAAAGAAAAGTAAAGGAAAGGCTCCCAAGGCCCAACAAAGGAAATCTAGTCATTTACATGAGAACTTAAACCTTACCAGCCTTCCGGAATAAAAAGTGCATCACCCGCATGAAGAATAACCTTCTGCGAATACTCGATGGAGTTCTCTGCTCTTGGATAAACTGAAAAATCAGGATTTTCTAAAGCAATAGCACTGCAGAAGAACAAAAGTGAAATAAGATCACATACACCAAAAACAATAATCCAAAATTTAAAAGAAGCCATGCACAGGTTATAAGCAATAATATAATTTCATACTCACATTAGACAGAAAACAAGCAAAATGTAAATTCTGCGTAAAGTAGAATATACCTATGGTTTGAGGCCTCCCCATATATAGGCAATGGGTATAGCATAGGACTCACAGAAGGAGGCCACAGAATGACTGTGAAGAAAAAGTTTGTTAAAAGAATTAAAATCTGGTTTTGATATGGAAAGCATTCTAGGCTTCAAGTAAAAATTAGGTTGAGAAAACAACCCCAGTACATGTAGGCACACCAATTGCCAAATTGAACCAAAATGCACAGACAATCACAATGTACAAAAATAAACACGTAAATCAATTGGAGAAAGATTGAGTATACAAGATGAAATCATGAAGGAGCCACAAGATTCAAACTAACTTCACCTTGTTTGCGGCCAGCAACTATACATAGAAGGTTATGGTGTGGATCATAGTGAGTACTTGATTTAGCTTCAGCATTGTTCATCCACAGATTGATAGAAGCTATTATCTTTGTCTCCAAAAATGCAGGCTATGTAGATTAAGCAACAGAAGAAAAAGTTAAAAATAAAACTGCAAATAGTCAAGCAAACTTGTAAAGCAATGCACTAAATAGCAAGGAGTTTTAAAGAGAAATGTAGATACCGTTTGAATGTCGTCATTTAGAGCTTCCAATTGAACTCTCTCTTCATTCTCAGCATTCATGATCGGTACCTAAATTACAAGTGTCCATTTTCATCACAAATTGCAACAGCACTACACCTCAAACAGATAAATAACATTATAATACTAAACAAAATAAATATGGCCTCAAAATCATTAGACAAAAGAAAATATATATTTGTTGAGCAATGACAAGAGAGATATTTATCAACATAAAAACCTTAGGTAGCAACCTGTGCTAAATAAAGTTGTTGAGGAAGAGCATCTCCGGAAAGCAAACTGGGTCTCTCTGTCTCCGACTCTGACTCTGATTCTGTCTGCTGATGTCTTTCTGATTCAACATAATCATCATGACCATCATCCATCTTGTGTTTATGTTGCTTGCAGAAACCAATAAAGGTAGAAAATGGTATTGGAACCTACAACATGAAGGTGAAATGGAAATGAACAAGTGATCGCGAATGTCGTTCAAAAGAAGGGAACTTTTCTCAAAGCTCCAGAGATATAGCCTCACTCTCTCATGGCTTCTGAGATCACCATAAAAGACTGGTGCAGTTCTGGATAGCATAGCCTCCACGATGGATGACCCAAGCTGTTCCTAAAATTAAATTCCATCCATGAACATAACAACATAAGAATCAAAAATTCAAGCTTGAAACAAATCAAGAATTCAACTTACCACCGTATAAATTTAAAAAAAAAAAACATCAGTATTCAGTATATAAAATTCGAATGACTAACTGCTCAAGACAATCAGAAATTCATATTTGAACTAACGAGTAACAAGTTAATTACTATCTCCAATTATTCAACTAAAAGTGAAAAACGTTTTCGTATAAATTATTGTCAAAGTTACAGAAATAAACTACATTGTTGTTCGATCATTTAGTTATCACAAAATATAACAATGTTGAAGAAAAACCTGCAAATAGTCAAGGCCGCCTTCAGTGGGATTCCACTTGGAGAAAGCTTTCCAGTTCTTAATGATTCCTTTAAACACCTTAAATTAAAACAAATATAACTAATTTAATTAAAGAGAGATGAAATTCCCGAGAAACAAACAGGAAAAAAAAAAAGCGGGAAACGAATACTAGTTGGAGAAATGATGAGATTACAGCTGGAAGGTTGTTGGACTCAATCTGAGACGCAAATTCTGTGGCAGAAGGAAATTGATCGAATTCGAAGCTTCGAATTTCTCTCGACTCTTCCATTTGTTTTTAATTTGATTTGATTCAAGTGTGAACCGAGTTGAGTTTAACCTAGTCGGTTATGAATTCTGAATCAATTTGACGCGCCAAGGGTTCTATGTTTGGGCCGAATGGTAGCTTACTGGGCATGCTAGTTACACTCTTAAAATACCAAGCCCATCAAAACAGTTCCAATATATATATATAAATATATATATAATCAAGTAAATTTTCTTTTTTAAATATTACGAGAACTATTAATAGGACTATCGGAACATGTCGAGATTAATTAATACATGTGCGGTTCGGGTATTTATTTTGATAACGGTAGAAAACTACTCCCACAAACCAGAAATAAAACTCCACATACATTACTTGTAAAATACATATTGTGGGATTTGATCAATCCCTCACTACTAATGTGAAAGGAAGGGAGGTACACTGTCGGTGATGTGTGTGTGTTTTTTTTTTTGAAAGGTATCAATTAACTTTTTAAATAGTAATGTATACTAATATTTTGTATTCAATAGGTACAAAATTTGAAGGGAGAGGGGACCGAGTCTAACTAACTACAGGACTAAAATACCGAAATTCCTGCCTTTGTTATTTCTTACCAATACAAGACCTATCAAGTATATCAACACCTCAATTAATCAATAGAAAACTCTGAATGTAAAAAAGTTTAAAGAAAACCAAATGCACACAAGTATGAAACGTAAATCTGCCGAAATTTGTCTAACACTAGGATTTTTTCTTAGCTTTATCCGCCATGTATCCACTCTTTCTATAACCGTAAACGAAATCGAATGCGTATACGAGAACGTACTTTCTGAAGGTGATACCATTTCTGGAAATTTTGTTGTCATGGATCACGAAATTTTCTGGCCCAACGATCATCCTGGACTCGAATTCACCGTAAGCTTTCTATATACATTTGATTTCTATATATCAATAATGTTAAGCATCCCAACTTTTGAATATGCGTGGATTTGATTTATGAGAACGTTAACGTAATGCAGGTGACATCTTCACAAGGAGACATTGTGCATTATTTGAAGGGAGCATCAGAGGATAAATTTGAGTTTAAGGCTCCTTATCGTGGAATCTACCAATTCTGCTTTAAGAATCCATCTTCAACTCCAGAAGCAGTGTCCTTCTACATTCATGTTGGACATATCCCAAATGAGCAAGACCTGGCTAAAGATGGTCAGTTTCAATATTATAATTCAAATCAATCTTTGCTTTTTGCACAAAATCAAGTGGTTAATTGTATTTGTGCAGAGCATGTGAACCCGGTTAGTGTTAAGATCGCTGAGCTGAGACAGGCGCTGGCATCTGTGACAGCGGAGCAAAGATATTTGAAAGCACGCGAATCACAACATCGATATAGTTATACTCTCTTGCTCTCTTAGTATAAAATATAACAAAAGATTTAAATGTGGAATTGGAACATGTTCTTTTTATTGAAATTTAACATCCATGGGTTGTGAGTTGTGACGTTGCTCGTGCTTGGTGACATTGCAGTGAATGAAAGCACCAGGAAACGTGTGATTTTCTACACATTTACAGAGTACTTCCTGTTAGCTGGGGCAAGTGCACTTCAAGTAGTATACATTCGTCGTCTATTCAGCAAAACATTTGCTTACAATAGAGTTTGAATTTCTCCAATCTCCCTAGTCCATTTGTTTATTTATATAGTGAAATTTGAGGAATCACATGATGTGGGCTGTTCATGATACTCGAATTTTTTTCTATAAAGAAATGATTGCTTGCTTCCCTGGTGAGTGGTTGTTTTCCAGTTCTAATTATGACAGAGACACACAAAATGTATCAACCACCGTTGATTATTTTGCAGTTTGTGTGAATTAAACGGGTAAAAATGTTGGTATACCCTCTCATGATTTGATCCAACAACTCCCAGAAAAGACATACAAAAACGGCCGTTATGATTGTTAACGTGTTTAACTATCATTTTGGCAGAGAAATGAATGTCTATCGTGATTTTTTTTTATGGCTACCTAATCAAGTTGTCTTGTATTGTCAATGTTTGTTTAGCTGTTGTTTTTCGTTTTTTGAAATTTGAATCGAATGTGTCGAGAGTCTTCGGTCGGATCTGCTGAGATCGACCCATATATGTATTGTTCGAATATCAACTCCCATAATATCGTAGAGAAACTCCTCTTGAGCATGCTTGTAAAATACATGAAAGAATATATCCATACTACCACTCGACCCAAGTGATAATGCCATTTTTGTTTAGGCCGTGTTGGGTAGTCACAAATTCTTAGGTTTAGAGTTTAGACATGTAATTTATCACTATAATTTTTTAAGTAAATCTATTTAATGAGTGAGATTGGTTCGGCCCAATTCATGAGAAGTCTAATTGGATTATGGGCTCTTTCTATATAAGGTTAATATATTGTTCATAAATCTTTTGAATATCTTTTTTTTTTTTTTTAGTATTACGATTACATTGGGTTTTTTATTTTTTATTTTTTAGGGGAGAGGTCTCGAACCCGTAACCTTATGATACAGGTGTGAAGGGTTTTACTACCAGACCAACCTCGTCTCATCGATCTTTTGAATATTCTTTCTTCTTGTTTTTCTTTAATTTGATCCGATTTAATTTATTAAATTTTGACCATTAAAGGTAAGGTTAAGGATTTTGCTATATGAACCATTTTATAGCTGCACTAAATTTTACTATTTTATAATCATATAATTAATATAAATGTTTAATTAATATAATTGTTAGGCTTTACAAGTTAACATTAATTTTATAATCTAACTTACAGCTTCTTTTATCACAAAATTCGTATTAAAACTTCTCTAACTTTATGAGTACCACGGTAAACTGAGCATTGGAGTTATTGGCCTCTTCACGTTACAAAATTCATGCTCACGTGTTCATCGAATGCATTTGGACTTGAACTAAATTATTTAATTTTAAAAAAAAAAATTAAATAGTTCGAAATTTGAGGAGAAGAATACGATTCGAACCCACGACCGTAGTCCGTAGGTGTAAAGGGCATTTCAATATGCCAACGTCATCTTCATGAACTAAGTTATGTCTATACTTACCTTTGATTCATCCATTGGTCCAAATGTCAACTAAGAAAAAGGCACATGCTGCCCCTATATATGTATTTCAATATCCATGGTCAATAGTCACACCAACCAAAATTGATCAATTCATGCAAGAATCATCATTGCATTATTATAACTTTTGCTATGCCTTTCAAAAATCTGAGTGGATTATGAAAATATATTCTTTTAAACATCCACTTATTTTTTGCGAAAGAATCAAGCAGTTGTCATGGATTTGGAAAAAAAAAAAAAAAAAATCCATTTGTTGTACACTTATAATACTAAATCAACCGTAATTAACAATTATTCATGACAAAGTAAAAATTGGTTGCGTGAAGATACATGGCAGCAAAGATTATGACGAATTCAAACAAATACAAAACACAATCCAATTCAAAATTTGAACCGCTCAAGCCACCATAAATGGAAAACTAGTTTTTGGTTAATTAAAGAAAAAATATATATTATTAAAAGGGAAAGTTGCAAAAATCAAATATTCAAAGTTGTGCTAATGGAATGGGTAAAAGGCTAAAGGGGGTATCTATCTGGTGACCCAGTTCTCTTTTTTAGTCCGTAACTCTCGCGCTCTCTCACGTTTGAACAATCAAACCGTGGGGACCACTTTCACGCGCTTTCTTATGTGCTGGGCCTCACCGCAAATATTTATTTATTTTGTATTGATTTATTCTATTGCCACGTGGATATTTGGTGACATTTTTGCAATTTGTCACTACTTTATGTTACCCTATCCTGTCACCTTGAATGGTTCATCTCGGACCAAATGTGAATCCGGAGCCCATGGCTACTATATATTATTCAGCAATTTGGAAAAAAATAATAATTAAAAATATGTTAAAATTAGTATATTCAATCGCTGGGTCAGTAAACAACTTGGTAAATTAATTCAGTATTTTATGAAGTAACTGATTTAAAGCAATTAAGATTATACCAATAACACAGTATTCATTTATCACTTAATGAATATAGAATATGAGTTGTCAAATTTCATGATTTGCACCGTAATTACAGATCACATAATACATTATTTGGACTCACTGAATGTTTATGAAATGTGAGTTGTATTTACAATTTTAACACTTAATGAATATGGAACGTGAATTGTAAAATTTCATGATCTACATGATGTTGCAAATCACATGATACATTATTTGGATATTCTAAATTTATAATATTATTAGATAATACCGTGTTGATGTGAAACATTAGAACTAAAAAAAATTAAGACGTCATTAAAAAAATGAATACTTGATTTATTGATGAATTGTTTATTTTTATTTTTTTTAATACAACTACTGTCAGAATACGGTGAGATTAATCAGACTCTACAAGAACAGTCTGGAATACTACTCCTACTATCGGGGAGATGTTACATATGGATTACAACTCTCACAATCGGAGAGAGGATTGCTCCCACAAACCGAGAGAAAACTCCCTACACATACTTGTAAATGTACATGGTGGGACTCGAACCCTTGACCATTATGTGTGGAAGGGAAAGGTGACGTACGATTTATTGATGAATCAAACATTATGCAAATAATGAAAAAAAATTCCTAAAAATCAGCTAAAAGCAACAAAACACTGTGAAGCAACCCCGTAGTTCCGGCAAAGACAATATCACGGGAATGACGGGAGGTCACGATTTATTATATACGAAAATTAGTGAGGCAGAGTTATGGCGAGTGGCGACTTAGAGGCAAACCATTAACCATGCAATCTTTAATTAAAAATACATTGCCGCATTATATTATCTTTTGCAATTATGTTTTCCATTAGCCAAACATGCATTTTTTAACGTTGAAAGAATAATTAGAATGATGAGATGAGGTTAGTCCAATGGTAAGACCCCTCATACATGCACCATAAGATTACGGGTTTAAGTCCTCCTCATCCCAAAAAACCCCGATTTATGTAAAAAATAATAATTGGAAATAATGAAATACACTCCTTAATTTAATTTGATATCCAATATGCGATTTGTATAAATACTTCATTAACCGAAATATATTTATTCATCACACATACTTATAAAATGTATACAATAAAACTTAAACCCAATAAATAAATAAATGAAATGAGAAGAGAAATGCAAACTACGGTCCACTCTAAGCCAAATCTAAGAAAAGATGTAGAATATTCAACTCAAATAATATTTAATTTTTAAAATAAAATATTAAATCGTGTGACAAAGAAGCAAGGGCTGTGTGTATGTTTCTTACTTGTCACGGTTGGCGGTCGTGTGACGACGTGGACATTACCAAAGAAACTTCTACAGACTACATAATTTTCTACAATCACAATTCACAAATATCATTCCTTAATAATAATAATAAAATCTTCTTTCAAAATAATATTAATAATAAATCATGAAGTCATGGGTTCTAGTTATGTTTATTCCTGAATAAACTCCAAATTATTGTAATTTTTAAAAAAAAAAATCAAAAGTAATTTTTAATAATCATATAATAAAGTGGATTTTCGTAAAAAATATTTTTCATTTTTCAAATATTGTATGTCGTAAAATGGATAAAAAATAGTTCACGGAATTGGGTGTACTTTCAAAAACATTAATGTTGATTAACTCTCATTAGTCATCATTATTTTATAATTGAATGGAGTAGAGAAAGTCAATATTTTCAATAAAATGTAATGCTTCAGCACAGAAAGTAATTATATACAATAAGAAGATTGATAATTTCTGTTCCTCTTCCACTAATACGTGTACATTTGACCGTAAAAAATACATTTATCGCATCCTTAATTTTGAGTTAGAAAATCTGGCACTCATTCGGAGGAAATGCTGCCAAATAGATAGCTTCAGGGCTATGTAGCACAGATACGGATATGGATACATGATACGGATACGGCACTATATGGGGATACGGTAAATTTTTAAAAACTAAGATATGGATATGACAAGATACGTCAATTAAAATAATATATATTTATATTTTTTGACAATAATATATATTTATATTTAAATAATAATAATAATATATGAAAACATATTTGATAATTCATTCAAAATAAAAACATATTCAGAATCCAAATAAAACATGTCACATAGCTACATAAGTCATAATAATGTAACATATTACAAGATCCAAATAAAACATGTCACATAAGTCGAACATATTACAAAATCCAAATAAAACATACGTCACATAAGTCATAACATATTACAAAATCTAAATAATACATAAAAAAATTCATAAAACATATTTTAATTTCCTAATTAACTTCATTATCATCATTCATATTGTTAAAGGATATAAATAATTTGCCTCTAACTCTGGTTCATCGAAAGAAAGGTTTGCAATCTCAAGTATCCCGGTATTCTCCATGTCAATGGAATCAAAACCAAATTTCCTTACAATTTCATTTTGACTCCTAAAATTTTGAAATTATAATTTGACCCCATTTTATACTAAAATAATTATAATATTGCCCCAAATGTATCCTCTAAGTATCCCCCAAGTATCCTCTAGTCAAACTTGTGAAAAAATCAACAGATACGCCATTTGGCGTATCGGATACGTATCCTGGAGTATCCGGGAAGCATTCAAATTTAATACGACTTCGATACGAGTTACCTCTACCAAATGGAGTATCCGTGCTTCCTAGCTTCAGGGTCTCTCGATGTCTCACCAAACTTTTCAGTTTTCTCCACACTTGAGTACAAATTAATAAAAGTAAATTGTTTGTAGAGTGGCAGATTTACTTGTAAGTTTTCTTATTTATCTATAGTTCTATACTAATATATTCTCTTGTCTCTAGTCTCTACCAGTGTGTCTGTCAGGTTATTACTTCCTCTTGATGGTATCTTAAATTAGGTCTCTTGTCAGATTCGAATTCACCTATATAATCCATCAATAAATTCATCTTCCCGACGATATGGGGTTGGTCTGATAGTAAATTCCTGACACTTGCACTATAAGGTTGAGGGTTCGAGTCCTTTCCCCTAAAAAAACCCAGTACAAACTGCGGGTTCGAGTCATCCCCTCCCCCCCCACCCCACCCCACCCCACCCCACCCCCCACCAAAATAAAAACATATTCAGAATCCAAATAAAACATGTCACATAGCTACATAAGTCATAATAATGTAACATATTACAAGATCCAAATAAAACATATCACATAAGTCGAACATATTACAAAATCCAAATAAAACATATGTCACATAAGTCATAACATATTACAAAATCTAAATAATACATAAAAAAATTCATAAAACATATTTTAATTTCCTAATTAACTTCATTATCATCATTCATATTGTTAAAGGATATAAATAATTCGCCTCTAACTCTGGTTCATCGAAAGAAAGGTTTGCAATCTCAAGTATCCCGGTATTCTCCATGTCAATGGAATCAAAACCAAATTTCCTTACAATTTCATTTTGACTCCTAAAATTTTGAAATTATAATTTGACCCCATTTTATACTAAAATAATTATAATATTGCCCCAAATGTATCCTCTAAGTATCCCCCAAGTATCCTCTAGTCAAACTTGTGAAAAAATCAACAGATACGCCATTTGGCGTATCGGATACGTATCCTGGAGTATCCGGGAAGCATTCGAATTTAATACGACTTCGATACGAGTTACCTCTACCAAATGGAGTATCCGTGCTTCCTAGCTTCAGGGTCTCTCGATGTCTCACCAAACTTTTCAGTTTTCTCCACACTTGAGTACAAATTAATAAAAGTAAATTGTTTGTAGAGTGGCAGATTTACTTGTAAGTTTTCTTATTTATCTACAGTTCTATACTAATATATTCTCTTGTCTCTAGTCTCTACCAGTGTGTCTGTCAGGTTATTACTTCCTCTTGATGGTATCTTAAATTAGGTCTCTTGTCAGATTCGAATTCACCTATATAATCCATCAATAAATTCATCTTCCCGGCGATATGGGGTTGGTCTGATAGTAAATTCCTGACACTTGCACTATAAGGTTGAGGGTTCGAGTCCTTTCCCCTAAAAAAACCCAGTACAAACTGCGGGTTCGAGTCATCCCCTCCCCCCCCCCCCCCCCCCAAAAAAAAAAAAAAAAAAAAAAGGACGTAGGCTTGAAACACGTAGTATGTACGCTTTCCAAAAAGCGATATTTGCACCCTCTCTAATTGCTTGTGGGTTTCTCTGCAAATATCCTTTGGGATATGACAAACCTTCAAATGAATTTGCTTCAAGTAAGAAAGAAAATTCATGAATAAAAATATGGAATTTGGGTTTCTGGCAATTGAGAGAATTTTGTTTATTAACAATATGATGTTTAAATAATTCTCTACACACTCTTTTATAGAGTTTTTACAGACAGTTTTATCTTTTCAAAAAAAATGCATTAAAAGAGAGAGACATGTCTTTAGAAAATTACAGCAACAATTAAAAGTGTCTATTCATTAATAATTGAGTTGTCTTTTTCAAAAAAATTATCAATATATAAAGACACATAATCATGAATAGTTGTGTTTTTCAATAAACACAGGGTATGTAATCTGTTAACTGCCAACTGTTTCATTAATTTAAGGAAAATGCTTGGGTACTGACTGGTTAGTACCTAAGTATACTGACCACCCAATGGAGTGTTGTCACGTGGCTAAAACTCTTTCATTTTTTACATTTTTCTCCTTGCTTTGGGTTACGTAGCAACCAACCATTGGGTTGGTCAGTACCTTGGGTTTAATACTTGACCAATATTAAAATTCTAACAATCCCTTACATGGTCAAATATTAAATAAAGAAATACTTGCCAAAAAATAATAAAGTGTTTATGCATAAATAAATGTATCTTTTGATTTGAACCTTACCTTAGTGAAAGTATCACAAGGTGTTCGTTGAAATCATGTAGCATAATGCTTTGAACCAGCTATTCATTTATAACAAAACCAGTGAAACCACACACATTTACACTAGTCATCCATAGATTCTTCATAAATCTCGCTTAGCACTGTTATGGCCATATGCTTACCCTTATTCATGAACTCTCTTGAGAGAAACTCTAACTCTCATGTGAGGCGGTATCACCTCTAAGTTCATATAGGTGAAGTTGTTCCAGTATCTTTGTTACATTTTAAGACACTTGCCACACATATACTGAACTTCATTAAGAGTTATAAATGCTCAACCCTCAAACTGTAACAATCAGCATTACTCATACTAGATGGGGTTACATCAATTTAGTGTCGAAAACTATCCACGTATCAATGACATCTACTCAGCCTAGATGGGGTTACATCAATTTAGTGTTGAAAACTATCCATGTATCAATGACATATCATTCCTTAATAATAATAATAATAAAATCTTCTTTTAAAATAATATTAATAATAAATCAAGATATCATTGGTGGATTCTAGTTGTGTCCATTTCTAAAAAAAACTCCAAATTATTATAATTTTTATTTAAAAAATCAAAAGTAATTTTTAATAATCATATAATAAATCGGATTTTCGTAAAAAATATTTTTCATTTTTCAAATTTTTTTTTTTTGATTGGAATACAACAACAGGATTACAACAACTGGAATACAGATCCAGGGCATGATGACATGATTACATGATTACAACAACAACTGGGACCTATCGAGAATCGACTTCCAAGTGCAGCCCAGACTTAAAGCTCCCACGGACGGGGAGAGAGAACCCACACGAAGGAGGGACAACCACCCACACGAAGGAGGGACAACCACCCACACAAAGTGGGACAACACCCATGTTTTTAAATGGGCCAAGGAAAATTGGATGTACTTTCAAAAACATTAATGTTGATTAACTCTCATAGCCATCATTATTTTACAATTGACTTGAGAAGAGAAAGTCATTTTCAATAAAATGTAATGCTGCCGCACCGAAAATAATTATATACAATAAGAAGGCTGATAATTTCTGTTCCTCTTCCACTAATACGTATACATTTGACCATGAAAAATACATTAATCGCATCCTTAATTTTGAGTTAGAAAATCTGGCACTCATTCGGAGGAAATGCAGCCAAGTAGATAGCTTCAGGGTCTCTCGATGTCTCACCAAGCTTTTCAGTTTTCTCTACACACTTGAGTACAAATTAATAAATGTAAATTGTTTGTAGCGTGGCAGATTTACTTGTATGTTTTCTTATTTATCTATAGTTTCTATACTGATATATTCTCTTGTCTCTAGTCTCTACCGGTGTGTCTGTTAGGTTATTACTTCCTCTTGGTGGTATCTTTTTTTTTTTTTTTTTTTTTTGATAATACAAACAACTACCGGGACCGGCGAGACAGGGCTCTACAAGCGCAGCCTGGACGGCAACTCCCATGAGAAGGGAGAGAACACCCACAGAGTAGTGGGACACTACCCACACAAATGGTGGGAAAATTGGCACAAAGCCCATGCACCCAAAAGTCCTTGAACCTTGGTGGTGGGGGTTCCCATTGGAAAGGCCCACCACATTGGCAAGGCACCATGTGCCCTCTTGGTGGTATCTTAAATTAGGTCTCTTGTCAGATTCGAATTCACCTATATAATCCATCAATAAATTCATCTTTTCGACGATATGGGGTTGGTCTGATAGTAAATTCCTGACACTTGCACTATAACGTTGCGGGTTCGAGTCATCGCTCTTCTCCTTCAAAAAAAAACCTCTAATTTATGTAATAGTGTAATACTTAAAAAAAAAAAAAAAAAATCCACTTCCCCCTCAATATATATTCATTTCTCTCTTTTTATACACACAAAAATTACAAATACTAGGGGTGCATTTATTAATTAGAAATTCTAATAGGGAATGAAAACTTTATCACTTATTTGTTATTACAATATTTACTAAAAATGGTTAAGAGTTTATTTATGTGAACCTCACACACAGATCATGATTTTTTATTTATTTATTTATTTTATTATTGTTTTTTCCCCCCTGAAAGGAGACACCATTGTGGTTTATAGGTATGTCGGAACCTGGCGAGATTGGGTTCTACAAGCACAGCCCGCACAAGAGAGGGGTCTCCCCACACTTTGCGGTTTAATGAATAAATGTGACCATATATTTACACTACCATGATATGAACCCGGGTGGATGGTCAGTTTGAAATCTCCAACCACCAAGGCCAGGAACCATTAGTTAAATTAAATTCATTACCGTAAAAAAAACTTGATTCCCCCTCCACCTAAGGGATTAAGTGCTTGTTTGGTTGAGCTTTCTACTGCCTCAAAAGGTTTACAAACGTTTATTTGAGTTTTTTTTTTTGAATTGTTTGATTGAGCTTTTGAGATTGTCTAATTTAAATTGAGTAGAGGCTAGTAGAGTTGAAACCTCTACTAGACAAAAACTCATTGGGAGGTACTTATCCATATAGATTTTTTTTTAAAAAAAAGTCTACCAACCAAATATTTATAATATTTTTTTCAAAAACCCTATTTCTAATAGATCTACTACAAGTAGATTTTTTACCAATAAAGGTTTTTCAAAAGTCCAACCAAACAAGCTCTAAGTATCCTTTATTTCCAGATTCTCTTTCTGATGAAAGTTGATTTCCTTTAATTTTCATTATTAATCGGTAAATGTGCCATTATAATAGTTAAATCTTCATATTAATGTAGGCTATTTTTGGAAATTCGTCGAAGAGACAAATGTTTTCGGATTTGGGCTTATAATATGTCGTTGAAATCATCTCAATAATATGCAAATATATTTTCCAATTTTGATCGTTTTCGATTTCGGTTTTTGTATTTTTTTTTTCTTTTTTGATAGTATTTTCCATTCAATATCAAATCAAAAATTATATATACATGTATATATATAATTAGGAGGAAAACATCAAAGAAACACAAATAAATGGAGCTCGTATTTAACAACAGAGTAATGCTAGGCTCCTAAAATATTTGTTCAAATTCATATCTAAATAATGTGGCATATAAATTGTTAATACCGTATAAATCATGAGATGATGTGTTAGTTACAATTCATATATCGGATATGAATTTAGATAAATTTTTTGAACAATGTAGCACAAATTAACATAACTTCATTACTTCAATAAACAAATAAACTCCAAATCTAGGTAAGCAAATGGGATTAACAGGAAAAATAAAGTTGAATTAAAGTTTGTATAATTTAATAAAAAAATAAAAATTGAATGTGATCTTTTTGAGTTGTTGGATTTTTCAGTAGCAACACTTTAAAGAAAGGTAAATGATATGCCTTTGTCGTTAAGAAATAAGCGAAAGTGTTGGGACACTAAAAAATGGCTTGTCAAGTGACACTAAAATAACAAAACAAGCACCGGACCGGAGACAGACGCGCACGCACGCACTAGCTAAACTCAACACCTGAAAGCTGAAACCGGCTTGCTTCTTTTCGTTTTTCAAACTTCAAACAACAAAACTTGCTTGCACTTCCAAACCTTGCTGAGACACTTAAGAGCCAGTCACGTCTTGTGCGTCGATCTCGATGCGCCACGTGGAAGACCTGGCAATCGTGGATCCCACGCTGACGTGGCCGAGGGCTAGTGTGAAACGAGAGGGTTTTTTTTTTTTTTTTTTTTGGTAGAGAAAGTGTATGCGAAGAAGCAATATATATTATATTGTATTAAGAGAGAGAGAGGGAGAGAGAGAAAATAGAAAAGATATAGAGCGAGAAACAAGGCGCGGAGAGGCCGTCCGAAAACAGCAGAACTTTCTTTCAATAATCATTTTGCCCTTTCTTTCTCAACCGAAGTCGCGTTTTATCTCTGTTAATTTTATCCTCTTTTCTAGGGCTCCAAAAAACCTCCTGCAATTTTTTTTCAAAATTAAAAAAAAAGGCCATTTGAGGAGAAAAGAATTAAAAAAACACAACATAAAATTGCTAGATCTTGCTCCGATCGATCTTCTTGATACATTTTTCCAGCTGTATGTAATTTAAAAAAAAACGAATTTTTTGTGTGGAGAAAATTGTAGGTAACCGAGATTAGAGGAAAATCGGGGTTGGGTTTGAGATCCTTCTAGATTGAGGAGGATCTGTGGATAGAGAAGTTGTTTGGATAGATCGTCGGATGAGAGAAGAAGCGAATCGGAAGCTAAAACGATGAAATGGGTAACATTGCTTAAGGACATTAAGGAAAAGGTTGGTTTAGCTCAATCTCCTTCAACTTCTGCTTCTACTAGTGCTGCTGCTACTTCTTCTTCTTCTCCTTCTTCTTCCTCCACTCACGATTACAATGCCTCCTCCACTACTCACGCCTTCGTTTCTTCTCCTTCAAGGTTCGCTTCTTCTTTCTTCTTTTCATTTTTTATTTTATTTCTCTGATTCATTTAATCTGCGTTGACCGTGCTTAACATTATTGTAATTTTTTGTTTTTTTATTGGTTGTATCCAGTGTTAATAGCTATTGATAAGAGTTTTGTTAGTGTATCGAGTGCTAATTACGTTGAATTGAATTAGCATCTAATGCTCACCTGTAAGGTGCTCAAGTGTTAGTGGTCTCTAGTTTTGAAAAAAAGGTAGATACTTGTAGGAATTCATCGGATGCTACTTGGATTGAATTTCGCAAAACCCTGTTTGTGTGAGCATTGTCCATACCTCCTACATTATAAGGTTTAATTTGTAAGTGGCGGTTAGCATCAGCTCTTTTGTATTTGAATTTGGATATTGATGCACTTATCTTCTGTCCTTTGATTATTTTCGTTGTTAGAGATTCTGTGAATGCAATTGTAGACTGCGATAGAAATGCGGATTAGGACTTGACCGATAAGGCAATAATAGGATTAGAAAAGTAGGGAATAGCTAATTTCAATTATTAGCGCGCTTTCCATGTTGTATTTATTGTCCATAAGTAGGGCAGGGAGAAGACACGTTTCTTATTTAAACAGACTGAGATGTATTAATGTTAGATCACCGTGTTCATGTGCATGTTAGATATCTAATATAAATTAATAAGGAAAAAAATGAATAAGGTTATATGGTTGAAGGTTCTTTACAATATAGCACGTAAGCACTGTGTTCATGAGGAAAGCATCACAGGAGGTGTTGAGATGCACAAGTAAAATAAGGTAAAAGATGAGATTAAAAAATGAATTGACTTGTGAGATGCTAAGTTCTTAGAGGTAGTGATTAAGGATCTAATAATACTACCAAGGAAAAAAAAAAAAGAAACTTAATTTGGGATTATTTATCTATTTAGTTATTTTGTTGTTCTAATTTTGTATTTTGGTTATTTGGAAATTAGGGCTTTTTAATTCAATTTTTTTTATAGCCTTTTGAGTTGGGCATTATATACAGGCCCTTAAGAAATCAGGTTTAAAGAGATATTTGAGGAATATGAATTGAAATTTGAAACCGTAGTCTCTCATTTCTTCCTTTCCAAAGTCTGGTTCTATCTTATCTATTTCTAGTTTTTTTTATTTTTTATTATTTTTTAATTTTTTATCACTGATTTCTTTCTTTCTCAATTCTAATTCTCATTTCCCGTCTCATATCCATCGGGGGTTGAGATTGGTCCTAGATAACAAAATTGATCATTTACCATTAACTGCATCAAAGAGAACTCTTAGTTTAGGTTTTGTGAAGACCATGTATGGCCTACACTATGATGGCCCTAAATGTTACTGGATGGAAGGGAGTTTTGTTGTTTTCCTGTTTATAGTTGGGAATTGGGATCCAAATGTTTTGGGTGAGCTTTTAATGGAAGTCTACGTGAAATGTTATCCTTGGTAGGATATAGTCACATCCATCATTTTGCAATTTACTAATGTAGGCTGCTTGAGGCCTGACTCTTGCTTTCAATGTTTCTTACTTCTGGCAGTAGGGAGGATAATTAACTTGTATTTTGTGGGTTTCAAGAGAGTAACCCAGTTAAATAGTCTTATTGTCCTGTAAATATTTGGCAATGGCGTTTCTTATTGGAGGATGGCTTTAGTAACACAGATCTCTCCGTAAAATTTTTCACTAAGTGTTGATATTTTATAATGTGGATGAACTACTGTTCTATGAATCCTGTTGTTAACGTATAAGCTACTGAGGGAAATAAGCCTTCTGCATTATTGTTGTCAGAAAGAGTTGTTGAGAGGATGTAGTACAAACTTCAATAATTGAGTTCCTTCCAAAACTATGGTTGTTGCTTTGGATGATGATAGTGTCTTGATGGTTCAATCTTGTAGAATCTTTTCTTAAGTATACCTTAAGTTTTTGTGTTGTTTTCTTTGCTTGGTGTGATAAGTTATAAACCTCAATGTTTTGTTAGATATTTACAATATTAAGCAAGGAGGTTTGCTTGGTTTTGCAGCTTATGATGGATTCTGAGTAATTGATATGTCTGTAAGATAGATGGTTACCGATTGAATACTTAGGTTTTGACTAAAATAAAGTTGCTCTTATACATGGTCATCCAATGGTGCCCAAGTGATCATCAGTTTTCAGAGTCATGCGGTTTGTGTTGTATATGTGATGTGATATCCCTTTTTGAAAGCCATTTGGGATGTTCCTTAAGTTTGACACAGAACCTGTGTATGTAAACTTTTTACTGTTGCCTGCATCCTGTTTTGTTATAGGAAGGTGTTAACAATGCTGTGATGATGGTGTTGTTAGTTCAATTACCCTTAATGTGTCAATTATGAATATTGAAAATGGCTCCTACTGAATTTGGATGAATGTGCTTTACAACATTTTCTGATGACACAAGATCTAATCATTTGCTTTACTTGGTTGATGTCATTTTTATTTGTCACACAAGAGCTTTTAAGACACAAAATACCTGTCTTTTGGTTGTTTGTATCCATTTGTATCTTCTGGCCATTGTGCTCAAAATGTAATACCAATAACTAGTCTGCGTTGCTCCACTTTTACTTCTTGCGCTTCATAGCACTTAAGTACCTGAAGAAAACTGGGGATAATATGACTGCTTCATATAATTTGATTGATTGTCATATTCAAACTTTAAATTGGTATGATCTTTCTCCCCAATTTACCTCCTTTCATTTTTCCTGTGACAGCAGAGACAAACATGAATTGGAATTGGACTTTAAAAGATTTTGGGAGGAGTTCCGTTCATCCAGCTCGGAAAAGGTTCTTGCTAATCTATATTTTATTCTAATTTAATTTTTCTGATAACAAAGATGATGTTAGTCACAGATTATGTAGGTAAAACATCATTGCTAATTGCTCTTTCATTGTGCATGCAGGAGAAAGAAGCCGCCTTGAATTTGACTGTAGATGTTTTTTGTAGATTAGTAAAGCAGCATGCTAATGTAGCTCAATTAGTAACCATGTAAGAACTCCGTTATTTTGTCTGATTTGCTCCTTTGGGCAGAAATATTTTTGCTATCACAGTTGAAAATAGATTTTCATTGTTATTGTGTATTTTTATAGAGCCTTATTATTATTATTATTATTATTATTATTATCATCTTAAACCTTTATCTCTTAAAACAAAGAAAGAAATTGATTTGTCCATTCACTACTCGAGTTCTTTATGCAATCGCCATTCTTCATTTTGTTTCTTTTCCAGTGACATAGTCATTATTTTAGAATTTTTATATTATTTATTATTTAAATCTTATATGTGAAGTCCTTGTGCAGGATCACATTAAAAACACTCAACTCATGTGCAAATTGCATAGAATTACTGATTTATACTTATTTATGGGATGTTGTTCTTGCCTTCTTCAATGCATGTTAGTAATAAGACTAGTCATGTATTAGTTTAGATGAGATCACTGTCCTCTTTACTCTCTCTAATCGTGAGCATATCAACCAACTTTGACAACTTTGATGAATCACAGGTTAGTTGAAACACATATATTCTCTTTTGTTGTGGGAAGAGCGTTTGTAACCGACGTCGAGAAATTAAAAATCAGCAGCAAAACAAGATCTTTGGACGTAGCAAAAGTCTTAAGGTTTTTTTCAGAGGTCACACAAGTAAGCCTTTTGTGGTTTGAATCTGGTTTTTTTTTTTTTTTTTTTTTTTTTTTGTAGATGATTTGTTATTTGAGGTTATATTCATGTATACTTTCTACAGGATGACATCAGCCCTGGTTCAAATTTGTTGACCGCGGTAGAAGTCCTTGTATCTGGGGTATGCTTTATTAAACTTACTACCTTGATAGAATCTTTCATGGTGGAACTATATTTCACATTTATATCCTGTGTCATTGAATATCCCAATTAGAAATATTTTTGATATTCCTTCTTCTGATATCATTCATATTTGGTCAATATTATATCATTGGAATTGTTTACGGTGTTTGTTACATTGACTTGTCAAACTATTACAACTTTGAGTAACAACAAAATTATATTGCAAATAGATACATCATAAAATTCACGAGATTATATTGAGATATGAAGAATTTAGATAGATATGCACATGACCGGACACTTTTTATTTTATTTTATTTTATTTTATTTTTTTATGCCATTTGATGTTCACATTATATAAGAACTATATCTTTTCTTAATTATTTGCAGCTTACCGATAAACAATCTCTTCTGGATTCTGGGATATTTTGTTGTCTCATACATATTCTCAATGCCCTTCTGGGGCCCAATGAAGCTTATAAACGGCAGAAGGCTACTGATCATGAAGAGTCGCTGCTATCTGAAAAAAGTAGCGGTGGTGAGGTCGAACAAGTTCGCCGGCTTGAGGTAGTGTTGATTGCATGCCCTTCTAATTAAATTCATTTACCATAAGGAATATTATGCCATATTTCCAATTATAAATTTTACCTGGAGCTTTTCAGCGGATTCATTTATATTATTTTGCTATGTAAACTGTACTGTACTTTCAAGCCTTCTTGAAAATATGCATCTTGTCTTTTCAAACTCAACTATTTCCCTTAGGGGCATCTCAATAATATTTTTGTAAACTTGTAAAGCAGTAGTGTGGTTCTATAATTTAGAGTTACAATAGTGCTGACAGAAGAGGGCTTGCTTATATTCTGTGTAATTTGTTGTGTCTCATATGGTTTTATGTAATGTGGATGAGAAACGTTTTGTGCACTGAACAAATTGGAGATGTATGATGTGTCACAAGGTGGTCTTCTATTAGTGCATTGCTGATGATCTCAGTCCTGATTCTGACTTAACTCTAAATTGTCGCCGTCTGTTTGAATATTGCTCCTGAATTGGGGCTCTTAGATTTAGGTGTTTCAGAAGTCAACAAGCTGTGCACGGGTTATTTCACTAGAAATCTAGGACTTGTTCTACCCTAAATGGTTTGGACGTGAGTTACAGTCCCAATTTATCCTTTATGCTGGTAATTAGCATCATTGTTAACATAGGTTCCTTCACTGCAAATTAATAAAACAAATAATATAATTTTATCCAAGAACTATTATTTGTTCAAAGAAAGCACTGAAATTCTAGGAACAGCTGTGTTGCTTGCAATTCAAGCTCAAGTCTGTGTATTCTTTTAATATGAGCCTGAACCTGATTCACTAATCTATAACTTAAAGGACTCTGCCAAATGTAGATGTTATTATGATTCAGCAGTTGTGGTTATAATTAACTAGATTAATGCAGGTAGAGGGCAGTGTTGTGCATATTATGAAAGCATTGGCAAGCCATCCTTCAGCAGCCCAGAGCTTAATTGAGGATGATTCTCTTGAGTTGCTGTTTCAGATGGTTGCCAATGGTTCTTTAACGGTCTTCTCTCAATATAAGGAAGGTCTTGTTCCACTGCATAGCATACAGCTTCATAGACATGCAATGCAGGTGAGTTTATTATATACATTTGCTATGCTATGTACTCTTCATCAAAATGCTATATCTTTATGACCCACATAATAAACTTGTGTAAGCTTTATGGTCTGACTGTCAGATTTTTGTTACCTTTTGAATGTTTTCCAGATACTGGGTCTTCTTTTGGTCAATGACAATGGAAGCACAGCCAGATATATACGCAAACATCATCTGGTATGCCATTACATAAATATTAAACTTTTCTTAAAAGCACCGGGGATATAGAATTATTGGCTTTAATTTGTGGTGCTCTGCGGATCCTACATATGTTATTACTAGTTATAATTAGGGGTGGGTGCTAGTCGGATTGGCTTGGTTTTCGGCCAAAACCGTTCATGGCTCGCATATACTCGGTTTTCATTTTTTTTTTAATCGGATTGACTCGAAAATACAAGTTGACTCGAACCTGTTTTTTCTGGTTTGATTCAGTTTGGTTTAATATAGCTTTGGGATTTTTGGGCCTAATGAACATTTTACCTATGTTTTTAAGTGTATGAGCCTTTTGAACCATAAACCAGTGTCCCTAGTTGATAAGATATTCACAAATTATAACCTGTTTATATACAATTCAACAACTTCAAATATTAAAATTAATGGAAGTCCAAACGGTCCATAATACATTCCATCATAATTAAAAATATAGTCCATATTACACATAATAAGAACAATCATAATCGAATGTTAATAACACACAATATATATATATATATATATATATATATATATAGAATACTTCTCTAATCAGGACCGCCCTGACTTTATAATGACTATAATTTCAGGACGTCCAACCGCAGCCATACATTCACAGTGGGCCCACAGCCCCATATTAACAAATACCCACAGCCAATATGAATATGTGGCTGTGGTTGGACGTCCTTACTAGAGAACCACCCTATATATATATATATATATATATATATATATATATGGGTTGGGCTAAACCAATTTAAATTTGAGTTGTGACTAGGGATGGGCGTGGGGACTCATTGGGGCTAGGGGATATATATATATAGGTTGGGCTAAACCAATTTAAATTTAAGCTGTGACTAGGGATGGGCGTGGGGCCCGGGGGTCCCCCGTACCATCTCCCCCATTCCTCCCCTGGGGGAACTAGGGATGGGGGTGTTTGGGGGGAGGTTCCCCCACCCCCACCCAGTCCCCCATTTCCAATCCAGAATTTGGAATTCGGAATTCGGGTATGACCATCCCATTATTTCGTTTCACCTTGTTTCAGTATCCAATCCAAAAAATAATCAAAATATCTAAAATATATATAATTGGTTTAATTTAATCCAAAATAAATACAAATACTTCTAATAATAGAGTATTATACGATAAAAGTCAAAACAAATTTATAGTTTTCATCTTTGATCAATTCAAAATATAAGAAATATAAGAAGGCACACAAAATCTAAGCAATCTTAACTCTCAAGTAGTCAAATTCCAAGCAATCTCAACTTGTAGTAGTCAAATTCCAAGCCAACTTCATATCTCTTGTCAACCATCTACAACACTCGATACCTACAACATTCAAAAAGTGCATTACTATATTATATACAACTTTCAAAAGAAGGTATATTTATTTAATCATATTGCTGAAAGGTTTAATTTATTTAATCAAATATACAATTTGATTACCTCAGTCATGTCATTCTCTTCTTCATCAACATGCATTTCACCAACACTGTCAACAATATTATCTAAGAAATGATTAAAGAAAATTTAATAAGTAATGTTAATATGTTATACAAATGAAACAAGTAAAAAATGAAAAGTTATTTAATGTTTTACATACCTCTTTTTCCTGCCCGTAGCTAATTTTGAGTGCACATTATAGCTTCCAAAGTTGATGGAAGAAGTCTATTACGATGTGAACTCACAATTTTACTACTAGTACTAAATGAGAACTCTGAAGCAACCGTCGAAATTGGAATATCTCTAGCAATCCCAGACATAATAGGATTTTTAATCCCATTTGTTTTCCACCAACCCAACACATCAAAGTCTTGAGTCCCAAGTAAAGTTTTTTCTTCCAAATAAGAATCAAATTCGGATTTTTCATTTATAGTACTAGCTTCAGTGTTCCCTAAAAAAAAAAAAGCTCTCACCTCCAAAATTAACATTTGAGTTAGAAATACCACTAGTATCAACATGAGAAATTTGTAACACAACTCTTGATTGATAATCTTTAAATTTATCTTCACAAAGTTTGCAAACATTTGCAACCTTGTCCGAAGCTCTATCTTCTCCATCTTCTCCATAAATGAGAGGAAAGAAATACTCAAGGAGTTTTAATTTAAACCTTGGATCCAAAAGGCTTGCCATAGCCATTCCCATTACTCCACGTACAACTTTCCGGTATGGATCAAACTTTGCAATCATATTTGATGCCATGTTGCTTATCTCAACATAACTAGACGTAGGCCATTTTCTCAATGATAACTTAATTTCACAAATTTTGGAAAAAAAAGATTGCTTGTGGGATATTTTGTTCCTGAAAACATTTCTGTTACATGATAAAAAAATTTCAATTTATCACACATTTCTTTGGTTGAATCTCAATTATTCTCTTCTGGCAAACTTCTATATTGAGACACGCGATGTTTTAAACGATAAATCACATTTTTGTAATTCAAAGCAACACTAAGCATCAAATAAGTTGAATTCCATCGAGTTTTGCAATCAAGAACTAACCTTTTATCATAACCTAGATTCAATTGTCCTGCCGCCTCCTTAAATTTCTCCATTCTTTTCGGTGTTGCCGTCTACAAAGCAACACAATCTCAAATCTTTTCAACCCCACAATCAACGACTTCCAACCCACTTTTCACAATCAAGTTTAGAATATGTGCAGCTCATCGCATTTGAAACAGCTGTCCATATATGATTAATGAATTCGGAGAAAGTTTATCCAACAAAATATCAATCATGCAATTATTGGTAGAACAATTATCAAGCATCAAAGTTGATAACTTCCTATCAATATTCCAATCTAACATACACTCCGTTAATGCATTCGAAAGGTTTTCAGCAGAATGAGGACATGACACACAAAAACCTAATAAATCAATTTTAAAAAAATTAAAATTTAATAAAAAAGTTCTATTGAAAGACTAAAACACAGTTTGTGTGTGCCGCGACGGTCATGTAGCCCTTTTATTGGTTTGTTGCAGTTCACATATCTGAAGTGATTGCAACCCTATTGAATTAAAAAAAATTGTTCTTGTGCATCCAAATCACGTTTCAAGCTGTCAGCAAGTGATTGGCATAAGCCTATACCTTCGTACTGCATCCTAAGAAAAGCAGCAAACTGCATGCATGTTGCCGTTTTGTTTTCAGTCGTGACCATGTTGTAACTACTATTTACGTCAGTTATTTATACTCCTCACTCAGTGAAAATTGTAATGTATAGTATAGGAAGGCTTTTCATTGTTGTTTCTAATCTTATGAAATTTGTAATTAATGTATAGAATTATCACTTGCTACAGCCATGTCATGTAATTCAGACATGCTTTTATTATTATTAAAAACAAATATATAGCTTCTCATTTAGTATTATACGCCTTCTTTTATTTAATTTTTTTAGTATTATAATGACTTGCTTGGTTTATGTATTCAACATATTTCAAGAACGTCTCACCTTGTATACTTTCACATGCAGATTAAAGTTCTTTTAATGGCTGTGAAAGATTTCAATCCAGATTGTGGTGATTCTGCCTACACTATGGGAATCGTGGACTTATTACTTGAATGCGTGGAATTGTCATATAGACCTGGTAATTTGGCTTAAGCTCTTTCCTTACTGGGTAGTTCAAGAATAAGTAGAGAGCGAGGAGTTCTCATGTGTTTGTTTCTGGAATAAAAAATCCTTCTTTTTCTTACTATAGTAGCTCTAGAATTCTGTTTTCATATAGCTGTAAAGTTGTTTGTTGTCTTGTGTTAATGCTGATTTTATACAATTTTGGATTGTAGAGGCTGGTGGTGTCAGGCTCAGAGAAGATATACATAATGCCCATGGTTATCAGTTCCTTGTTCGGTTTGCATTAACCCTGTCCTCCATGTCACAGAATCAAGCCACTGAGTCTCTCTATTCCAAGTCTCCTTCAGAAGAAAATTATGTTTCAGATGATTCTCATTCATTACATAATTTAAGGAGACATGACTTCACAGGGAAGGAGGATCCTTCACTGCAAAATCTTTCACCGACATTGTCTAGGTTGCTTGATGTTCTCGTTAATCTAGCTCAAACTGGTCCAACTGAACCTAAAGGGTCCAAAGCCTCTCATTCCAAGGCTAGTGGCCATAGCAGAAACCGTACATCTTCAACTGATCGGTTTGGTGATGAAACTTGGGAAGAGGGAAATAGTAAAGTGAAAGACCTTGAAGCAGTGCAAATGTTACAGGACATACTACTCAAGGCTGACAGCAGAGAACTTCAGGCAGAAGTGTTAAATAGAATGTTTAAAATATTCTCTAGTCACATTGAAAACTATCAACTGTGCCAGCAATTACGGACAGTTCCACTTTTTATCTTAAATATGGCTGGCTTTCCTCCATCATTGCAAGAGATAATCTTGAAAATTCTTGAATATGCTGTGACAGTTGTGAATTGCGTTCCTGAGCAAGAATTACTGTCTCTTTGTTGCTTGTTGCAGCAACTAATAACGTCAGAATTAAAGCAGACCATACTTTCTTTCTTTGTAAAACTCTTATCGTTCGATCAACAATACAAGAAAGTCCTGCGGGAAGTTGGTGTGCTGGAAGTTCTGTTAGATGATTTGAAGCAGCACAAGTTTCTTTTGGGTCCAGACCAACATAATGGTAACTCTAATCAGTTGGAGAGAAAATCCAGTTCAAGCAGCTTCAAGAAACACTTGGACAGCAAGGATGCCATTATTTCTTCACCCAAGCTTTTAGATTCTGGTTCAGGGACGTTTCCTATTTTTGAAGCTGAGGGTACAATTGCTATTGCATGGGATTGTATGGTCTCTTTGGTGAAGAAAGCTGAAGGTAATCAAACATCATTTCGTTCAGCCAATGGAGTGAGCACTGTTCTTCCTTTTCTGGTGTCCAATATTCATCGTTCTGGTGTCCTTCGAATATTATCATGTTTGATCACTGAAGATGTCACGCAGGTATGCCATTTTTCAGATTTTTTTCCTATTAGTTTCAGATTTAGATGGAAGTTACCTCTGAGATTTTTATATTTGCTGTATAAATTTTTTGATATATGCCTTTTTTTAAGTAATAAGCAACCTTGATCATACTTTAGGCAGTATGATGTAGAAAACAACTGGATTTTTGCTTGCTGTCATGAGAAGATTGTTACACAGGTATTTTTGCCATTGTTTTATTGTTTTTGTCCAGTGTTACTGAAATATCACCTGGCTTTTTTTTTACCAGGCTCATCCAGAAGAATTAGGTGTACTAGTTGAAGTTCTGAAAAGTGGAATGGTTACAAGTATTTCGGGACATCAGTACAGGATTCAAAGTGATGCTAGATGTGACACAATGGGAGCATTGTGGCGGATACTGGGAGTTAATAATTCAGCTCAAAGGGTCTTTGGTGAATTCACTGGGTTTTCTCTTCTGTTAACCATGCTTCACAGTTTTCAAAGTGATGCAGGAGACACAGATGAATCTTCTTTAGGTGTTTACATCAAGGAGTTCACATATTTATTGCGCCTGATGACAGCTGCAGTGTGTGATAACACTGTTAATAGGACGAAGTTACATGCTATTATAACATCCCAAACTTTTTATGATCTTCTATCTGAGTCTGGCTTGTTATGTGTTGAGTGTGAAAAACAAGTCATACAGCTATTTTTGGAACTTGCTCTTGAAATTGTGCTTCCACCTTTCTTGACATCAGAGAATGGCACATCATCTGATATGACTGAAACTGAGTCATCTTGTTTTCTGCTAACTACCCCAACTGGTTTATTCAATCCTGACAAGGAACGAGTATACAATGCTGGTGCTGTCAGAGTTCTAATCCGTTCATTGTTACTTTTTACTCCAAAGGTGCAGTTAGAAGTGCTTAGCCTCATAGATAAGCTAGCTCGTGCTGGCCCATTTAATAAGGAAAACCTCACCTCTGTAGGTGCGAAACTGATCTCCTAGCACTTTTATTTCCTTTACCTAGTCTGTGACTAGTTTCTTTACGATTTTATTATTTTGATCCATTTAGGTTGCGTGGAACTATTATTGGAGACAATTCACCCCTTCCTCTCAGGCTCATCTCCATTACTTTCTTATGCTTTGAAGATTGTGGAAGTTCTTGGTGCATATAGGTAGGAGTCGTGGCCAGTTCCTGATACCATGGCATCTGCCACTCCATTTCATCATTTTTCTTTGTCGTTTAATTTAAAAGGAAATGATAATTTTTGCTGTAGGTTGTCTGCATCAGAGCTTCGTGTTCTTACTAGGTATATTCTACAAATGAGACTGATGAACTCGGGCCGTAATATTGTGGATATGATGGAGAGATTAATTCTCATGGAAGATATGGCCTCAGAAGATGTTTCTGTAGCACCCTTTGTAGAGATGGACATGAGCAAGGTTGGACATGCTTCTATTCAGGTGTCTCTAGGAGAAAGATCTTGGCCGCCTGCTGCTGGTTATTCCTTTGTTTGTTGGTTTCAGTTTCAGAATTTGTTGAAAACACAAGCAAAAGAAGCGGAACCTTCCAAAGTTGGTCTTTCTAAGAGGCGAAGTGGCTCTAGTGGGCAGCACTCTGATCGGCATATGCTCCGGATATTTTCTGTTGGTGCAGCAACTAATGAAAACACATTTTATGCAGAACTTTGTCTTCAGGAGGATGGTGTTCTAACACTTTCAACCAGCAACTCTTGCTCGTTGTCATTTTCTGGATTAGAACTGGAAGAAGGTCGGTGGCATCACCTTGCTGTTGTTCATAGTAAACCAAATGCTCTTGCTGGACTGTTCCAAGCTAGTGTTGCTTATGTGTATCTCAATGGAAAGCTTAGACACACAGGGAAACTAGGATATTCTCCATCTCCTTTTGGAAAACCTTTGCAGGTAACAATTGGCACTCCGGTTAGTTGTGCAAGAGTTAGTGACCTGACGTGGAAGCTTCGTTCTTGCTATCTTTTTGAGGAGGTGCTCACATCAGGTTGTATTTGTTTCATGTACATTCTTGGTAGAGGATACAGAGGGCTCTTCCAAGACTCGGATCTTCTGCGATTTGTACCTAACCAAGCTTGTGGTGGTGGTAGTATGGCTATCCTAGATTCATTAGATGCTGAATTGAGTTTGGCTTCTAACACACAGAAGCTTGACACTGCTAGCAAGCAGGGGGATTCTAAGGTGGATGGCAGTGGGATTGTTTGGGATTTGGAGAGATTAGGGAACCTCTCTTTGCAGCTCTCTGGAAAGAAACTTATATTTGCATTTGATGGGGCATGTACAGAAGCTATTCGAGCAACCGGGACTTTTTCCATCCTCAATATGGTTGATCCTATGTCAGCTGCTGCTTCTCCTATAGGGGGTATGCTGTCCCTTTCTTTGACTTTCACATGTGATTCCTTTATGCATAGCAATGGAGTCTGTTCCTCTGATAATCAATTTTCTTTAAGCATTTCTTCCTCTCATATATTCCTTTGTCTGGATCTTTTTGTAGGTATACCACGTTTTGGACGTCTTCATGGGAATATCTATATCTGTAGGCAGCACTTGATTGGGGATACCATTCGCCCTGTTGGCGGGATGGTTGTTGTCCTTGCTCTTGTTGAAGCTGCTGAAACTAGAGATATGCTTCACATGGCCCTGACATTACTTTCTTGTGCACTTCATCAAAATCCTCAGAATGTGAGAGACATGCAAACATGCAGGGGTTACCATTTGCTATCTCTCTTTCTGCGTCATAGAATGTCATTATTTGATATGCAATCCCTTGAGATCTTTTTCCAGATTGCCGCATGTGAAGCTTCATTTTTTGAACCAAAAAAGGAAGTTACTCGGGCTACATTGTCACCTGCTACAAGTACTCCAGAAGCTAGCTTTGAGGATCTTACTTTATCAAAATTCCGTGATGAAATGTCTTCAGTTGGATCTCATGGCGATATGGATGACTTTTCTGCACCGAAAGATTCATTTAGTCATATTTCTGAACTTGAAAATGCTGATATGCCTGTAGAAACTTCAAATTGCATCGTTTTGTCAAATGCAGATATGGTTGAGCATGTCTTGTTGGACTGGACATTGTGGGTTACTGCCCCAGTTTCCATTCAAATTGCACTGCTGGGCTTTCTTGAGCATCTGGTGTCCATGCACTGGTACAGGAATCATAACCTTACTGTTCTGCGCCGAATTAACCTTGTTCAACACTTACTAGTGACTCTACAACGAGGTGATGTTGAAGTTCCAGTTTTGGAAAAACTGGTTGTACTTCTTGGGGTCATCTTGGAAGATGGTTTTGTGGCATCTGAACTTGAGCATGTGGTTAGATTTGTGATTATGACATTTGATCCACCTGAACTGAAGCCACAGTGTCAGATAATGCGAGAGTCAATGGGGAAACATGTAATTGTAAGGAATATGCTGTTGGAGATGCTTATTGATCTTCAAGTAACCATAAAATCGGAAGAGTTGCTTGAGCAATGGCATAAGATTGTTTCATCCAAACTGATAACTTATTTTCTTGATGAAGCTGTTCATCCTACAAGTATGAGATGGATCATGACTCTGCTTGGTGTGTGTCTTGCTTCTTCACCTACGTTTGCTCTTAGATTTCGCACCGGTGGAGGTTATCAAGGTTTGGTGAGGGTACTCCCAAGTTTCTATGATTCACCAGATATATATTACATTTTGTTCTGTCTGATATTTGGCAAGCCTGTTTATCCAAGACTACCGGAGGTGCGCATGCTAGACTTTCATGCTTTGATACCAAGTGATGGAAATCATGTGGAGTTAAAATTTGTGGAACTCTTAGAGTCTGTGATCGCTATGGCAAAATCTACCTTTAATAGGCTGAGTATGCAGTCAATGCTTGCCCACCAAACTGGAAATCTCTCTCAGGTTGGTGCTGGCCTTGTTGCAGAACTTGTAGAGGGCAACGCAGACATGGCTGGAGAGCTTCAGGGTGAGGCTCTGATGCATAAGACTTATGCAGCACGTTTAATGGGTGGGGAGGCATCAGCTCCCGCTGCTGCGACTTCGGTCCTGCGATTCATGGTTGACCTGGCAAAGATGTGTTCCCCTTTCTCTGCTGTCTGCAGAAGGGCAGAATTTTTAGAAAGCTGTGTTGACCTTTATTTTTCTTGCATTAGGTTTGTGTTGAGCTACCAACTAATGTAGACCTTTCCAGAACCATCTTTGCAATATTTATCTTGATATATTTTAAAGTTTTCCTAAAATTTACATGATATCTGATTTCCCCATCTCAAATAATTTGGTTTTTTTTTTTTAAAAAATGATCTAATTGTACTGTGTCTTGCAGGGCTTCTTATGCACTGAAAATGGCAAAAGCACTCTCCGAAAAAACTGAAGAAAAGAATGTGAATGATTTTGATGATACCGGTAGTTCTCAAAATACATTCTCCAGTTTGCCTCAAGAACAGGAACAGTCTGCCAAGACCTCTATCAGTGTGGGAAGCTTTCCACAAGGGCAGGTAAGTACAAGTTCTGAAGATATGTCTGTACCCTCAAATTATACGGCTGATGACAAAACAGAGATCAAGTTTACCATACCCCAACAGGTACTCAACAAATCAGCGCAAGAAGATGTCCTGGCTACTCAGAGCATAGATGGCGATAATGTTGATCAGGTTTCCGTCACTTCGAGCTCCAATGATTTCAGCTTCCGCAATGTTAAAGGTGCTATCGATCCCATTCAACCAGCAGATTCTCAAAGTTCTGCATCTCTCAATTTGCTAGATTCTCCCATTTTATCTGAGAAATCTCATTCCAGAACTCCAGTTATTGCATTGACATCTTGGCTAAGTTCACATAGTAATGAATCTAAAACTCCTTTAATTGCCACTCATTCAATGGAGTCTTCTGCATCAGCTAGTGAATTTGATCCGTCTTCAGACATGAAATCTAGTTCTCAAGGAGCATCAGCTGCTAATACATTTTTTGCAGTTAGTCCAAAGCTTCTTCTTGAAACTGATGATTCTGGCTATGGCGGCGGTCCTTGTTCTGCCGGAGCAACTGCTGTGTTAGATTTTATGGCGGAAGTTTTATCTGATTTTATGACTGAGCAGATGAAAGCAGCACAGGTTGTAGAGGGCATTTTTGAGATGGTTCCTTTATACATTGATGCTGAGTCTGTGTTAGTTTTTCAGGGATTGTGCCTTAGTAGATTGATGAATTTTCTTGAAAGGCGTCTGTTGCGTGATGATGAAGAAGATGAGAAAAAGCTAGATAAGAGCCGATGGTCCTCAAATTTAGATGCATTGTGTTGGATGATAGTGGATCGTGTTTATATGGGTGCTTTTCCTCAGCCAGCTGGTGTACTAAAAACATTAGAGTTCTTGTTATCTATGTTACAATTGGCCAACAAAGATGGCCGGATTGAAGAGGCTTCTCCTGGAGGAAAGGGTCTTTTATCTATTGCAAGAGGAAGCAAGCAACTTGATGCTTATATACATTCGATTTTAAAGAATACGAATCGAACAATTCTGTACTGTTTCCTTCCATCATTCTTGGCCACCATCGGAGAAGACGATCTCCTTTCACGCCTGGGTTTGCTTATTGAACCTAAGAAGAGGCCCTCAAGCTCTTCACAAGATGATTCAGGAATTGATATCTATGCAGTCTTACAATTATTAGTTGCTCACAGAAGAATTATATTCTGTCCCAGCAATCTTGATACTGATCTGAATTGCTGTCTTTGTGTAAATTTAATATCCCTTCTCCATGATCAAAGGCGAAATGTACAGAACACAGCAATTGATTTAGTAAAGTATTTGCTGGTGCATCGCAGGGCTGCAGTAGAAGATTTGCTTGTCTCAAAACCAAATCAAGGACAACACTTGGATGTACTTCATGGTGGATTTGACAAATTATTGACTGGAAATCTATCTACCTTCTTTGAGTGGCATCAGAACTCTGAACAGATGGTTAATAAAGTGTTGGAGCAGTGTGCTGCAATTATGTGGGTACAGTATATTGCTGGATCAGCAAAATTTCCTGGAGTAAGGATAAAAGGCATGGAGGGCCGTCGCAAGAGGGAAGTGGGGAGAAGATCAAAAGATATTTTAAAGTTGGATTTGAGGCACTGGGAACAGGTAAATGAACGGAGATATGCTCTAGAATTGGTTCGTGATGAAATGTCTACTGAGCTGAGAGTTGTCCGTCAAGACAAGTATGGATGGGTTCTCCATGCTGAAAGTGAGTGGCAAACGCATCTGCAACAGCTTGTGCATGAACGGGGAATATTTCCAATGCGCAAACCTTCTGTGACTGAAGATCCTGAGTGGCAGCTTTGTCCCATTGAAGGTCCATACAGGATGCGCAAAAAGCTTGAACGCTGTAAATTGAGGGTTGATAGCATCCAGAATGTTCTTGATGGGAATTTGGATTTTGTAGAAGCAGAGCTGTCCAAGTTAAAGAACAGGGGTAGTCCTGAGGCATCTGATAGTGATTCTGAATCACTCTTCCATAATTTGACTGATAGTGCCAAGCAGGAGAGTGTTGGTGGTGAGTTGTATGATGAATCATTTTTGAAAGAATCAGATGATTTCCAAGATATGGCTTCTGCCAAAAATGGCTGGAATGACGACAGAGCTAGTAGTATAAATGACGCAAGTCTTCACTCAGCACATGAGTATGGTGGTGGCAAGTCAAGTGCAGTGTCTGTTCCGATATCAGAAAATGCACAAGAAAAATCTGACCTAGGATCTCCGAGGCAATCTTCATCTATCAAAGTTGAAGAAATAAAAAGCACAGAGGACAAATCAGATAAAGAACTGCTTGATAATGGGGAATATTTAATCAGACCTTATCTGGAACCGCTTGAAAAAATACGCATTAAATATAACTGTGAAAGGGTAGTAGGTCTCGACAAACATGATGGTATATTTCTAATAGGGGAACATTGTTTGTATGTAATTGAGAACTTCTATATTGATGACTCTGGATGCATTTGTGAAAAGGAATTCGAAGATGAACTTTCTGTTATTGATCAGGCTTTGGGTGTAAAAAAGGATGTTAATGGCAGTATGGAGTTCCAATCCAAGTCAACTTCATCTTGGAGCATGACAGCAAAGACATTGGTTGGGGGAAGAGCATGGGCGTATGGTGGTGGTGCATGGGGAAAGGAGAAATTGTGCACCAGTGGTAATTTGCCTCATCTTTGGCGTATGTGGAAGCTTGATAGTGTTCACGAGATTTTGAAGCGTGACTACCAGCTGCGTCCTGTTGCTATTGAGATATTTAGCATGGATGGATGTAATGATCTGCTGGTGTTCCACAAAAAGGAGAGAGAAGAGGTGTTCAAAAATTTGGTTGCCATGAATCTCCCGAGGAACAGCATGTATGAAATTTACTCCCTATTGCCTTTTTTTTTTTTTTTTTTTTTTTTTGCTTTTTTTTTTTGCTTTCTTTTTTGTATTTATATTTAATAGTTTGTCGATAGGATGAAAACAAGCCATGCAGTTTACGTGGTTTTCTTGATTATTTGGTTAGTGAATCATAGGTCCAATATCTGATTCTAGGCTCAAAAACAGGCTTAGTTAGGGAATTAATAATAAAAATGTTATATAATAGGCCAACAACTAAATAATTATTAAATTATCTTTACTCTTAACAAACCTTCACCTTTCATTGAAATTCTCTTGACTTTTCTTATGGGTGTTGAGGGGGTTGGACGGATATTCACATTTTATGGTGGTTGGTTTTTCCATTAAATAATTATAATGATTAGCTGTTTACCAGTAGAGCTGGAGCTTGTGATCTTGAGTGAGCGGAATTAAGCCAAGCCTTAGCTTTACATAATTACTTTGAATCTGAGTCTAGCTCGAGAGGCCGAGTTTATTGAGGCTTGAGCTGATTGACTGGGCTTGGCTCAGCTTGGTGCTACTCATATGCAGCTCTGATTATGACTTGCATGAACATAAATCTCTGCTGATATGATCTTTTATTACAGTTTAATTTTTGTATATTTCATAATATTATATAGGAATGCCTGCTACAGGACTTCACATTGATGTTGTGGGTTTCTTAGACCTTTTTTTTTTAAAGGATCGGTATGAAGTGATGTTGGCTTGCATTTGACATTAGAGTAGTGTTAACAAATTTTAAATTAGTAGCATATCAAGCATCTATTGGGGCAATCTAGGTAGGCAATGAAATTATACTGTGTACATTTATTTGAATATAAATATATGAATGCACATCGTAGAGGATTAGCCAAAACTAATGAAGAGCGATTGGGAGAATGGAAATCAATATTTAATATCAACTCGATCATCTCCCACCCGTTTGAATTTTTTTTGAATGAAATAAGAGAGCAAGAAGCTCCTTCCCAAAAAAGATGAAATCGATAACAGCATAGCAAGCTCCCTCTATTGAATTGTTGTTATTTTATTATTATTTTTAAGAAAAATGTTTCTTGCTCTCTTTGTCATATCATTTGGCATACTGCTTAGATGCTAACACGTTTGCTTTTGTATCTTGGAACATAAGATTGACATCATCATATTCTCTCTCTTGCAGGTTGGACACAACCATTTCAGGGTCAACTAAACAGGAAAGCAATGAAGGCAGCCGTCTCTTTAAACTAATGGCTAAATCTTTTTCAAAAAGGTGGCAAAATGGAGAAATTAGCAATTTTCAGTACCTCATGCATCTCAACACCTTAGCTGGACGTGGATACAGTGACCTTACTCAATATCCAGTCTTTCCTTGGGTTCTAGCGGATTACGAGAGTGAAAATCTTGATTTATCAGATCCAAAAACATTTCGTAGGCTTGAGAAACCAATGGGTTGTCAGACACTAGAAGGAGAAGATGAATTTCGGAAAAGGTAAGTGGTTTTTGTATCACCATGATTTCTTCTCATGGAATATATGTGTGATTTTATTAATGTTAGTTCCTTAGTTTATCTGCGGTTAGATACATCTTTTCCTTTTGGGCTAAAATGAAATTTGAAATTGTTTTCTCCTTTAGCCCAAAAGGGAAAGGTGCTAAACTTATTATAATGAGGAGACACTCACGAATAAGTTCTCTCTCTCTCTCTCTCTCTCTCTCTCTCTCTCTCTCTCACGAATAAGTTCCTTAGGGAATGAATCAAAATCAGCCTTGTTTGAAAAATTATCAATTTAGTCCAATGTTTGGAAAATTAAGCAATCTAGTTCTTATTGTTTCATTTACTATCAAAATAGTCTTTTTGGTTTCAATTTGTATTAAACTAGTCCTTCATAGACCATTACCATTAGCATGCCCGTTAAATTGATGGTACTTAAATAATAAGGATGACTGTGAAATTATCACTATACACACATCCATACATACATACATATATATGGTGCACCACTGCTTACTTTTTGCATATAATTTTCTGCTTCAGATATGAAAGCTGGGATGATCCGGAGGTTCCAAAATTTCATTATGGTTCTCATTATTCTAGTGCTGGAATTGTCCTGTTTTATCTTCTTCGCTTGCCTCCATTCAGTGCAGAGAATCAGAAGCTTCAGGGTGGACAGTTTGATCATGCCGATCGTCTTTTTAATAGTGTTAGAGACACTTGGTTAAGTGCTGCTGGCAAGGGCAACACATCTGATGTGAAAGAATTGATTCCAGAATTCTTCTATATGCCCGAGTTTTTGGAGAATAGGTTCAATCTTGACTTGGGAGAGAAACAATCGGGGGAGAAGGTTTGTATTGGTTAAACTTTGCAACATTGATCACTATCATAATTCTTTGTTTGATGATGGGCAATGAAAAATTTGTTTCGTAAAAGCAATTTCATACAGAACATTGACTATTGCAATCATATGTGGTTTTTTATTTTTTTAGGTTGGTGATGTTATATTACCTCCTTGGGCCAAGGGCAGTGTTAGAGAGTTCATAAGGAAGCATAGGGAAGCGCTGGAATCTGATTATGTTTCAGAAAATCTGCATCATTGGATAGACCTCATCTTTGGATATAAACAGAGAGGAAAGGTGAGTCTCAATATTGCTTTTTATTGACAGATTCAATTGTCCTTTTATAAGCTCATTCTGACCTATCCTTCAACTCCTTAATCCTTTAGGTGAAAAATCAATAATAGCACTTCTTTTAAATTCTTAGGAAGACATGGAATGTCTGCAATCATTTTATTTTTATTTTTATTTTATAAAATCCTACTTGAGAGTTATTTTAAACCTGGTAATTATCATGCCTAGTTGAAGGCCTCTTAATTTTGCCTTGATGCTTCATTTGAATGCCAAGAAATTTCCAGGAAAGAAAAATTATGCTCTGTATCTTACTCTTACTGCATCTGCCAACGCCAACCTGTTGCATCATTTCTTGTTTTGCATTGATATTTTTTCCACTCTTACTTAGCAATGTTTCTTCTTTCTTTTTCGCGTCATTATTTTTTATCCTCATCTATTTTTGGTTGAAAACTTCGCTTCCTATGACTTGTGATAGATTGGATGGTTTGATGCATTGAACTCTTTACTCACACATAGGTTGACCCCTCCTATATTGCAATTTATTTTCCTGGTTATATATTGATGTATTTCCTTGTATGATCGACAGGCAGCTGAAGAAGCTGTAAATGTTTTCTATCATTATACATACGAGGGGAGTGTGGATATAGATTCGGTTACAGATCCCGCTATGAAAGCCTCCATTCTAGCACAGATTAACCATTTCGGGCAAACTCCCAAGCAACTATTCCCTAAAGCCCATGTCAAAAGGCGGATTGACAGAAAGCTTCCTCTTCATCCTCTCAAGCACTCAAGCCATCTTGTTCCCCACGAAATACGCAAGAGTTCGTCGTCCATAACTCAGATTATTACTTTACATGAAAAAATTCTTTTGGCAGGGTCAAACAATTTGCTTAAACCTAGAACATATACAAAATATGTAGCATGGGGTTTTCCGGATCGTAGCTTGAGATTTATGAGCTATGATCAAGACAGACTCCTCTCTACCCATGAGAATCTCCATGGAGGATACCAGATTCAGTGTGCTGGTGTCAGTCATGATGGTCAAACTGTGGTCACTGGTGCTGATGATGGGTTAGTTTCTGTTTGGAGAATCAGCAAGGCTGGGCCCCGTTTGTTACGAAGCTTGCAATTGGAGAAAGCTCTTTGTGCCCACACAGCCACAGTTACATGCCTTCGTGTCAGCCAGCCTTACATGCTTATTGTCAGCGGTTCAGATGACTGCACTGTTATTATATGGGACCTTAGCTCCCTGAGTTTTGTTAGGCAGCTCCCTCAGTTCCCTGTGCCAATTTCTGCAATTTATGTCAATGATTTGACTGGGGTAATTGTGACAGCTGCTGGAATTTTGCTTGCTATTTGGAGCATCAATGGGGACTGCCTTGCAGTGGTAAACACATCTCAACTGCCATCTGATTCTATTCTCTCGGTGACTAGTTGTACATCTTCTGATTGGCTGGACACAAACTGGTATGTGACTGGACACCAGAGTGGAGCAGTTAAAGTATGGCAAATGGTTCATTGCACTGAGCAAGAGAGTGCCATTGCCCAAAGCAAGTCAAGTAGCAATGGGACAGGAGGGTTAAATTTGGGTGATAAGGCACCAGAGTTCAGGTTAGTCCTCCACAAGGTACTGAAGTTTCATAAGCATCCGGTTACAGCCCTTCACCTCACAAGTGACCTTAAGCAGTTGCTGAGTGGGGATTCTAGTGGGCATCTAGTGTCTTGGACACCTCTAGATGAGAGCTTGAGAGGTTCATTTAATCAGGGCTGATAACGGAAAACATAATTTTTGTGATTATTTAAGCTCTTGGGGCAGCCGTTGATTCTTTATCAAAACCGCATACGGGTTTTGAGTCCCGACTGGAGGGGTAAGAATCAATTGTGTATTCATAATATTGGAAAAGGGAAAACAAGACAACAGGGCTGGCCTGGGATGATACTGTACAAGAAGGTCAAGGAAGATGGAAACTATGAAGGATGTTGATAAATGTTGAAAAAACTAACAAGCATGAGGCCTAGCACGTGCTTGTGCGTGGTGCTCGTGAAATGAAATGGTAGGCCGTTCATTGTTGTATCCTGGGGATTTGGTGGAGGATGTTTCCAATTTTGAAAGAAGACATCAGTCTACTAGTTTTGTTTTGATGTAAATAGATGGAGTTACTAACAGACGGTGTGTTATGAAGTTGTATAGCGGAAAATGTGCCATGAGTGAGGGTTGGGAGAAATGATCTGTTCAAGTTTGGCTAATTCTTTTTGCATAGTTCAATCGGGCACTCTATGCCCATTTATTGTGAGCTTATGCGTGTGTAAATTTTTCCCTTTTGGGGGCATTCCTACTACTTAAAAGATGTTCCAAGATGCATGTGTTACAAATTATTTGGTTCTCAATTTTTAAGAAAAGCATCAAAATGGTCTTTGTTGATGAACCCTTAGTCACCCATAAAATGTCTTATGGAGATTGGAGATGCAAAACTTGGCCATTTTCTCAACTCACTTCCCCTAATTCCAAAGATAAACCTAACTAACTTGCCACTTCTCCATTTTTTTTATTTATCTGATTAAATTTCTATCCAAAAGTCAAGAAAGCTGAAATCTTAACTAAAAATGTGGAAATCTTAAAAAATGCTTGTTGCACTATTATGATTTTTGTGAGAATGGGTCTTTTATTTATTTTTTTTATAATAAAAATCGTTTATATAATGTAGGTTTAGAAATCTAATAATTTATGAGGTGTGCTAGATACTCTCTCAACCCACCATCTTTTTTCCTTTTGACACTTGTTCTATATTGACTTTTTAGAAATAAATTTTAGAGCTATTATTAATGAATTGTAAAGAAAGATATTGTATTCACTTGCTTTCTTTCTTGGTTACAAAGAAATAAATATAGGAGATAGGAAAACAGTCCTCCTCTAACTAGGAAACAATTTTAAAAAAAAAACAGAAGGTATCCTAGAGATAAGAGATAAACAATTAACTCTTATCTCTTTATTTAAAAACAAACTCTAAACAATAATAGCTAATTAATTAATTCCAGCACCCCCCACCCCCCCGACCTGATGGGTAGAAAATATTAATCATGCCTAGCTTGGAGCTTAATTCCTCAAAGTTAACTCTAGGAAGAGCTTTGGTAAGAATGTCAGCTATTTGGAAGGTTGTAGGAGCAAATGTCTCTTGGTAATCAATCACATACGATTGTGTGAACCCTTTAGCGACTAACTTGGCTTTGAATCAGGGCCAGCCCTGGGGTGAGGTAGGGGGCACCTACCCTGGGCCCATCATGTCTAGGGCCCTCAAATACATGATATGAGTTGTTGTTATGGGTTTTTCATTTTTGCTATGGGTTAAGTTGTAAAAAAAAAGAGCCCAAAAAAGGCCATATTATTTGTTTTAAATAGAAAAGCTCAACATTACCCAAATAGAAAAGGCCATATTATTTGTTTTAAATTAGAAAAGCCCAATTCGTTGTTTTTTCATACAAAACCCAATTTGTTGGGGTTTCATACTTTCCTTATCAGTCTATCTATCACCTATTCACCTGTTACCTACATATTTTTCTCTACCCACCAAACTACCAAAGACAAGAAAAACGGCAACAATCTC
The DNA here is from genome assembly GCA_030490815.1 of Acer saccharum. NCBI lineage: Eukaryota > Viridiplantae > Streptophyta > Magnoliopsida > Sapindales > Sapindaceae > Acer > Acer saccharum. Next base: position 31,283,611 of record CM059870.1, on the reverse strand, counting down.
TTTGACTCTTTATGGCTTTCTCTCTCACCTCTTAAGTATCAAACTCTTAGATTATTCAGGTAATTCCTTTCTCTTATTTGCTTTTGATTTTTGTAATTTTTATAAATTGTAGTCTTTTTTAATCTGTATTTCTATCTAATCTTCTTTGTTCTCTGATTTTTTTTCTCTTATTTGTTGTTTAGTTTTTGTTAATTTGATTGTGTTTGTCACTTTAAATTGAATAACTACTGTCTACTGAATAGTGAATACTGATCTTCCGAATTCCGATTTGTTGTACTTCTCTTTTTCCTTATATTTTTATTTATTGATTTTTTTGGGGTGAATTTGTGATGGGTGAAACTGAAAAGACTACTGGGTGAGTTACTGAGTCAGGTGTTAATTAGATCATGTCTTTTAGCTTTAAGTGAGTCACCACGAACTCCCCTTCTCCAATTTCTGGTTTTCAGTTGCTCGTTGTGGCCTTTTGTTATGTTTGTTTTCTTTCTCGGCATTGTTTTTTCTTGTTGTGTTGTTGTTTCCCTAGCTTGGTGCCTTTTAGTGGATTCATGCCTATTAAAAAAAAAAAAAAAAAAAAAATCATTATAAAGATTAAAGAGTAAAGACTAAAGATATACACTCACAAGTCACAATATATTATATATATAATTCCAAAGACCAAACGACACTAGATTTAGACATTCAGTGATTTGTCTTCTCCTATTAAGTTGTTTCTAATTGAGAATTTGAGATCAAAAGCAGGCATGAGCAGTGTCAATCTCATAAATAATTATTGTCATTTTCAATAATTATTGTTCAGTGTCAATCTCATGTATATAATTATTAATTAATATATAATTTGATTGTATTTTTCAGCAAAAAAAATCAATCTTGCGGCATTGCGGGACTGGTGCGACTTGTTGAATGAACATGAATCCAGTTGCTTGAATGTTTGACATGTTTTATTGTTCCGTTTCGGTGTTTCACATTGATTGTTATTTTATTTATTATTATAGTTCTTATTGTTTTATTGTCCTTTGTTTGTTATTTTAGTTATTAGTAAAATGCTTCCTAAAAAAAACCATTTGGATCTGAAAAAAGAAAAAAAAAAAAAAAAGACAAAGAGTAGAACAATTGATTTAATCTCAAAAGGGTGCTTTAGAAAAATTCTTTACTAAGAAAGTAGAGTCCGGTTGTTCACTTGAAAATTTAGTTGAAGGTTTAGCTAATGATCATGATGTGAATGATATTAATGACAATGAAAATTTGGGTAATGAAATTGGAAATGATGAAAATCAACTGAATGATAATAATGTGATTGACATGAATGATAATGATGAGAATTTGGGCAATGAAAATGAAAATGAAAATGATGAAAATCAACTGAATGATCATGATGTGATTGACAAGAATGATAATGAGAATTTGGGCAATGATATAGAACAACCGACTCCTCATTTGGATATTTATGATCCTAGAATGTGGGCAAACCTTGATAATAAAACAATTGATTTATTAGTGGAAAAAGGTCCAATAAGAGAACTGAATCTCAGCTTTCCTTTGAATGGTAGATCTAGACATTTTTCATATTCATATTATACTAAAAAATTACCGAATAGAGAGACTCAAGATAGGAAATGGTTAGTGTACTCAAAGCATGTAGACAATGTATATTGTTTATGTTGTAAGTTATTTAAGTCAATGAATTCGAACAGTCTTTTAGCACATGAAGGATTTAATAATTGGAAGCATCTTAGTGAAAGGCTTAAAGAACATGAGAATAGTATCGATCATATCACTAATATGAGCACTTGGATTGATTTACCACTCAGATTAAAAAAGAATGAAACAATTGATAAAAATATACAAGAACAAATTACAAAAGAGAAAAATCGTTGGAAAGAAGTTCTTGTGAGAATTATTATTGTTGTGAAATATCTTGCTAAGCATAATTTGGCTTTTCGTGGAACCAATGAGAGAATTCATGAAGATAATAATGGTAACTTTTTGGGTTTAATTGAAATGATAGCAGAGTTTGATCTAGTAATGCAAGAGCATATTCGACGCATTGATGATAGTGAGATTCATTATCACTATCTTGGTCATAAAATTCAAAATGAATTGATTTCTAGATTAGCCTCTAATATCAAAAGTGCAATCATAGAAAAATCAAAGAAGCAAAATATTTTTCAGTGATTCTTGATTGTACTCCTGATATAAGTCATCAAGAACAAATGACTGTGATAATAAGATGTATAGACATGTCCACTAGTACCATAAAAGTAGAAGAGTACTTTCTCGGGTTTTTTAAAGTGGATGATACATCGGGGATGGGGCTTTTTAATGAATTGCAAGCTGTACTAAAATCTATTGGTCCTGATATTAATGATGTGAGGAGACAAGGTTATGATAATGGATCTAACATGAAAGGGAAACACCAAGCTAGGTGTGCAAAAAAGATTACTTGAAATAAATCCTAGAGTGTTGTATATGCCATGTGCTTCTCATAGTCTTAATCTAACTGTGTGTGATATGGCTAACTCTTGTGTTAAAGTTGTTTCTTTTTTGCAGTTGTTCAACGAATATATTCATTGTTTTCTAGTTCTACTAAAAGATGGAAAAATTTTCAAGATCATATCAATGACTTAACTCTCAAAATATTGTTAACAACGGGAAAGTCGTATTAATAATGTTAAAGCTATAAAATGTCAAGCTCCCCAAATAAAAGAAGCTTTGTTAGTATTATTTGAAAGTAGTGATGATGCCAAAACAAATAGTGAAGCTGAAAGTTTAGCAAATAAACTTGAAAATTTTGAGTTTTTATTAGGTATGACTATTTGACATGATATTTTGTTTTCTATAAACATGGTTAGCAAAATTTTACAATCTAAGGATATGTGTATTGATATTGCTATAGAACATTTGAAGGAAATCATTTATTTTTTTGAAAATTATAGAGAAAATGGATTTACATCTGCCATGATTGATGCCAAAAGTATTGCATCTGATTTGGAAATTGAACCAATTTTTGTTATAAAAAAAAAACGTCAAATTCGTAGAAGGAAACAGTTTGATGAGAATGCACATGAGGATGTAGCGCAATCGGTTGAAAAATATTTTAGAGTGAATTATTTTATTGTTGTAGTTGATGTTGCTATTGCTTCCTTGAAGAATAAATTTGAACAGTTGCAAATATTTGAAGATATTTTTGGGTTCTTATATGATTCAAAGAAATTAGTTTCATTAGATGATAATAAATTGAAAGAATATTGTGTAAATCTTGAACGTGCTTTAAAACATGATACATTTGTAGATGTTGATTCAAATGATTTATTTTCTGAATTGAAAGTGTTACAAGTTATTTTGCCAAAAGATAAAAAGACTGCCATTGAAATACTTGAGTTTGTAAAAACTTCGGATTGTTGTCCGAATGTATCAATTGCATATAGAATATTGTTAACTATACCTGTAACTGTGGCATCTGTAGAAAGAAGCTTTTCTAAATTAAAATTGTTGAAATCTTATTTGCGGTCAGCTATATCACAAGAAAGGTTAAATAGGTTGGCAATCTTGTGTATTGAAAATGAAATGTTAGAAAAGATTGAATTTAAAAATATCATTAATGAATTTGCTTCTCAAAATGCTAGAAGAAGACATTTCAAATGATGTTTTGATACTCTTTATTGTATTGTGATTTTGTTTTGTAGGACTACGTGATAGCTTGAATATTGTTGAAGAGTTGCTGAAATATTTTGGAACTTTACAAATGCTAAGGAGCGGTCGATCTTTTGGATATTTGCAAATGCTTATGAATTGTATATCTTTTGCAATTTTGTATGCTATTAGCAACTATTTTGATGTATGACATTGATAGTACTTCTAATGAATTTATCATTTTATGATATTATTTATCTTTAATGAAATTATCATTTTTGGGCTATATATATGAAAACGGGTTATATATTTGTATATATATTGAAAAAACTATGAATATACACAAGGGGCCAATTTTTATGATTACGCCTAGGGGCCTCGGAATAGTTAGGATCGGCACTGCTTTGAATCTCTCCACACTCCCATCAACTTTGTACTTTACAGTGAAGATCCATTTACACCCCACCGAATTCTTCCTTTTTGGTAACTCAGAGATCTCCCAAGTTCCATTCTTCTTTAGAGCCCTTAATTCTTCCCATACAGCTGCCTTCCATTCGGGTACTGTAAGAGCCTCTTGAATACTGTTAGGAACTTGCACTTTGAGAGGTTGAGAGCAAATGACCGAAATTTTGGTGACAGCCCTTCATAGGATATGAATTTGCATATTGGGTATATTGGGTGATCTCTGCACTCCCTTATTCCTTTTCTTAGGGCAATGGGCTGATCAAGGTCTGAAGTCTCATTCTTGTCACTGGGAAGTTTCGAATCTGTGCTGTCTGGATTAGTCTCACTCATTGGTTCAATATCTTGGACTTGTTGATTCGGTTCAGCTGACTGACTTTGCTCGAAATATGGTTGGGCCATAATATTCTTTTGAGACTTATTTCTCCTAGAATAAACAATCCACTCAGAATTTCTATCAGACTCAATAACTTTTTTTGGTTGTGTTTTAGGACTCAAAGACTTGTGAGGTGAGTGGGATTCTAGGATTTCAACAGGATTCAAAGACTTGTGAGTATCTAATAAGTTGGGTTCTAGATTTTCACTAGGATTCAAAGACTTGTGAAGAGTGTGAGGATTAAACTCTACTGATTTGAATTGATCAAATGACTGAGACTATGGTAAGTAAGTATCTGGTACTTCCCAAGATGTAAATTCTCTCTCACCCTCCCCCTGAATTTTGAATTTGGGATAAAAAGATTGGGTTTCCATAAATGTGACATCCATAGACACGTAAGTTTTTTGTGTAGTAGGATTGTAAAACTTATAGCCTTTTTGGGTAGGTGAATATCCTAAAAAAAAATACATTTAATGGACTTAGCATTGAGTTTCCCTCGGTTTGGTTGATGACTATGAACAAACGCAGAACAACCAAAAACCCTAGGTAGAATTTTAGACAACAGGTGTGTATGAGGATAGAATTGAAGAAACTTTTGACATAGGGTTTGTGTTAGGTTGATAATTAGTGTTGACATTAATTCCATATCAAAACGTGTTTAACTTGTAATGTTTAGTGGTTAGTAATTGAAGAATTTCGAAGACGAAGGACGTCTCAACCACAATTCGTTCAAGTTGCCGGCTTTTAAGAGATTCGGGCATTATCGGTCTACAAAGGTATTCAAAGACCTCTTATCTCTTACAAGGCTAGGCACACACTCACACATATCATTCTTGTGTGTCCCTTCATGATTTAATTTCATTTACATTTCACTTTCACACATTTGGCAAAATATGCTCATGCATTCATATTTAGTTAATAAACTTTGTGTTTTGCATTTTTTAGGACTATGTCCGGAAACTAGCATATGTGTGTGTATTTGTGTTTGTATATTTCCGTATTTTGTGTTTAGGACTTGAACATATTCTTATTCAATACCTTATTGAGTTCCGATCGTTTCGGTTACTCATTCATAAGGTTTCGAGTCCAAACAAGTTGACTATGCTACTTTACGTTCTCTTTCGTTGAGTTGACTTCATCGATGATTTCCGAGATGATTTCTCAACCGTTTTTCAAAGTTGTATATTCTTCGTCGTGCGTGAGATAGTCACGGTTCGTAATCCGAAAACGGATTTGAATTCGGAGTTCGGATGCCCGAGATACGGGCCGACAAACTGAGGGAGTGCGCGAGAGGACAGCCCAGGCCGTGGGCCACATGGGCTGGCCGTGGGCCCCACGGCCTGGAGTAGCCTCTGCTCCCTTGTGGGCCACGCGCCCCCCATGGCCAGGGGGTGACGTGGCACCACCTGGTTGGCCGAAATCTTCCCTCTCTCTCTCCTATTTCTTCCCTCTCTCTCTCTATTTTGAAAAATTGAAGAAGAAAATTTCAGTTTCCCGTAATACATTCTCTCCAATATTTCCAAACTTCAAAACACCATATCTTCCTCATCCGGAGTCGGATTTGAGTGATTCAAGTTGGAGAGTGTTCGTATTTGAGTCCTCTAATATCTCCAAGTGGTTTGGTGGCTGTTTGATCGTGATTTCAAGTGGTTGAACACTGATTTCCGAACCAGCTGCAGAATCCGAGGTATGAGTCTCAACTTTGGGATTTCTTGTTTTTTGACCTTCCATTTGCTTGGGGTTTCTTCTTCTATATCTATGTTATTGTTTGGTAAAAGCTATTTGGAAAGATAGCTTGATTATCATTCTAATTGAAACTCAATTTGTGGACTAATGTTGACTAGATTCTATGATTCTAGGTTTTACATATGTTTGTGAGTTGTATTGTGATTAGAATGGCATCTTAGATTGTTTGATACTTAATTGAATTAATTTTGTGTTAAAATGACTTTGAGATTTGATTTGATCCTTTGATTGATAAAATCTAGGATTTGTGTATTTGTGTGTGATTTAGAGAATATAGGTTTTGATTGATGTAAATCTCAAAACCTTGCTCTATATTTTTGTCTAGTATATTGATTGATTTTAATATCATATATCTAGCATTTAATTGTATATTGATAGCATCTTGAATTTGTATTTCATGAAAAATATTGTGATTCAAGTGTTATGTGTGTGAATGAGACTTTGAGTGTATGTGTTAGGTGTTTCACTTGCTTAGGTTTCTATTCATGTATTTTTGCATCTAGACTTGATTATTTGTGATTTCACATGTTTAGGTCTATTTGTGCCATAGAATGTATTGATCACATGTTCTATGTTGTATTGAATGTTTGCATCATTTGCATTCACATGATCACACTAAGAAATCCTTGTAAAAGGCATGAAGTCTTGGTTAGAGTCGGGGTGACTCGGATAGCCAAGCAAGAAGTCTTGCCTAGAGTCGGGATGACTCGGATAGGTAAGCAAGGAGTCATGGCTAGAGTCGGGAGGACTCGGATAGTCATGCATGGGAAGCTCCCTAGAGGCAAGAGTGCCTTGGATAGGGAGTTGGCTATTGTATTGGTAGGCCTAGGCGTATGGTTAGACATAGAGTCCGATAGAGCGGGGTACACGGGAGGTGTATGCACTCTTGAGGAATTTCTAATCTACCATCGATGTTGGTTGTGTGTGTTGTCCAATATATGGTGGTTCCGCATCATTGAGGGATTTCATACTTTCCAATAGGGTTGGGTAAGCTTAGACTTCACTAGGTTGGGTGAGCTAAAGATTGGTCACTTTGTGAATATTCTATGTTTGCTTTCCAATAATATAGTACCCAATGGTTGTAGTTCAACCCGTGGATGTTTCCTCTTTGGAGGTTTTATCACGTTAAAAAATCTCTTGTGTTAATTCTTCATATCTCTTTCTCTTATATTTTAATTGTATATTTTATTGTCTTGATTCATAATATCCACATGTAATGTATTGTGAAGCAAGTCTTTGTATAGTGTGATTAGTGTATTCATTCTATAGATCAATTTGTATCTTTGATTCTTTTGTATATTGTAACTTTTGTTTAGTGACATTTTGATCACTCTTGTAACACATTGAACATCTTATGAAATACAAGCTTATTTTGTTGTTATGTTTATTTGCTATTTTACCTCACATAACTTGTTGATATACTTAGACGTTGCTCTTATGATTGTATTATTGTATTGTCTATGTATGTCTTCCTTGGCTTATTGTGTTGTGTGTAAGGCTACCTTGAGGGACAAACGAATGTTTGTTCAAGGGTTTGAAAAAGGTGTAAAAACCTATTCACCCCCCCTCTAGGTATGCTTTAAGCAATTTAACTTCGTTTATGTACATTCAGTTTGAAAGTTTAAGACTTTAGATGGTTGCCTGTTTATCAGGTATGCTGCAGTTAGAACAGCTTCCCTCCCAAAATTGTTTAGGGACGTTAATAGACAACATAAGAGACCTAGCAATGTATAAGAGGTGTCGGTTTTTCCTTTACGAGACTCCATTTTGCTAAGGAGTATTGACACATGAACTTTGGTGGATAATCCCTTCATTTAACATATATTTGTTCAAATCTAAATTAAAGTATTCTTTACCATTATCGGTTCTTAATACTTGAATTTGGGTTTGAAACTATGTTTTTATCATCTTGTTAAAATTTTGGAAAATTTGACTTACCTCTGACTTCTCCTTCATGAGGAATATCCATGTTATCCTAGTATGGTCATCAATAAAGGATACAAACCATCAAGCACCTAAGATGGCCCCAAACGTCACTGTGGATTATAGAAAATGGATGTAATGATTGGTATGTGTGTTGTGGATAATGTTGTCGTGTATGCTTTGAAAACTGACAGACTTCACACTGAAATTGTTGGGGATTTTTATTATTGAATAACGTAGGGAAATTTTTACCGAGATACAAAAAATTAGGGTGACCTAAAAAATAGTGCCATAACATTATGGCACTATCCTTATTAGACATATTTTGACTACTAGACTGACTCTTGCACGAAATAGACTTGATGATTTGAGATTATTTATTCTGATGATCTTCAACTCTAAGAATATAAAGTCCCGAACATACCTCAGCACTACCAATCATCTTCCCTAAACCCAAGTCCCGAAATTCACAGTAATCACGATAGAATTTAGTAACATAGTTCAATTCTAGTATGAGTTTACTAATCGACAGCAAGTTGCAATCTAGGTTAGGGACTAACAAAACAGAGTGCAATGTGAGGGTCTTTGAAATAATAACAGAACCAGTTCCTACTACCTTTGAAAGGGAGCCATCCGTAATTTTCACATTAACGTTGTCATTGCATGGCTTATAGGTGTGTAATATACTAGAATCTCCGGTCATGTGATCAGATGCACTAGAGTCCACTATCCGAGAACTACAATTTACTATTTTTACATTCAATGCATTTACAAACGTACCTTTCTATGCTATATAACCAGTTCCAATGATTGGTGGATTCTGCGATGATTGAGTGAATAACTTCTGTAGCAATTCCATCTGCTCCTTGCTAAACACATTAGATTCGGTTGTGAGGTTTTCATTTCCTGCTACCATATAGCCCCAGCTGTCCTTGTCATTAGTGGCTCGAGGCTTCCAATCTGCTAGCTTTCCATGAAGTCTCCAACAAGTTTCTTTGAGATGTTCAGGCCTTCTACAATGCTCTGATACCATACTCGTACCAAGGCCTCCCTTTCCTAGGTCAATTATCATTCAATTGAAATGGTGCTCCTCTGATTGCTAATGCCGAACCTTCATTAATTGGATTGTTGGTTTCGATTTTAGCCTATGACCCCATCATCACCTTCTTTTTGCTCTCCTCTCGACGAACTTCCAAGAAGACTTCACGAATTTTAGGAAGTGGCTTGGCTCCTAGGACTCTCCCCCTGACTTCATCCAAGTTCTGGTTTAAGCCAAGAAGGAATTTGAAAACTCTTTTCTGTTCTACAATCTCCTTATATAGTACCTTATCTTTGGAACACGCCTATTTATGTTTTTCAAACAAATCGTGTTGTTGCCAATGTCACATCAAAGTATTGAAGTATTGTGTAACTGTCGAATCTCCTTATTGAAGATTGTGCAAGGTGCTTTCTATTCCAAACAGTTTTGAGGTGTTGTCACTACTGGAATAGGTCTCTTTGGCAGCCTCCCATATCTCCTCGACTGTCTCATAGAGCAAAAAAAATTCCCCGATGTCATTGTTCATGGAATTAATCAACCAAGACATCACCATGTTATTTTCGGTTTTCCACAGTTTGTATCCTGAGTTCTCCTTCTCTGGTGACTTTGCGACTTCGGTAAGGAAATCATCTTTTCCTTTGCCACAACATCATCACTGATTAGGACCATTGAAGGTAGTTTTGCCCATTTAGTTTATGCCTAGTGATGGGTAAATGAGGAAGGCTATGAGTGTGATTAGAACCCTTAAGATTATTGGATGTGGGTGGTTCTGATGAGGAAGTGACTGAAGAATCAGGATTAGTCATTCCGTCTTTTGTCATGTGAGGGATTTCAATTTCAGAGTAAGCTCTGATACCATAAAGAAAGATATTGTATTCACTTGCTTTTTTTCTTGGTTACAGAGAAATAAATATAGGAGATAGGAAAACAGTCCTCCTCCAACTAGGAAACAATTTAAAAATAAAAACAGAAGCTATCCTAGAGAAAAGAGATAAACAATCTACTCTTATCTCTTTATTTAAAAACAAACTCTTAACAATAATAGCTAACTAATTAATTCCAACAAATTGTTTTTGTATGTTATTTAAAATTCAACTATCCACATCTTTCCAAATTGCCATTTTTTACACCAAATTGTCTTTACCAAATATGTGAAGCAAAAATATTTAAAGGTAAAATGGGTTGAAATATTTATTAAATTTATTTTATATTTATTTTAAAAAGAAAATTAGCAAATATATAATTAACCATATTAAAATCATTAAAATACAATAAACATCGACATCTTACATTTTTTTTAGAATATTTGAGTTTTGATATTATTAACGAAATTTTGATTTTTTTAACTATATTTTTCAAATTGTGTAAAAATAATTACTTTATAAAATATGATGAACTTATGATAGTATAGATAAAACGATACTTTTCCAAGTATAAATTGTGAGGTATATAAAAATAATAATATTAATAATTAAGAAAAGGACATCTATGATAAAAGGGGCAATTTGGGAAGATATGAGGATTTGAATTGTAAATAATATACAAAAACAATTCATTAATGAAGATTATAAAACTTATTTTCAAAAAGTAAATGATGGACAAGTGTCAAAAGGAAAAGGAGAAGAGAGAGTGCCTTTTTTTTTTTTTTTTTTTTTTTTTTTTGAAGGAAAAAACTTTATTAGGAAGAACTTAAAACAGAAATGTTATTCAAGACATACTTCTCCACGCATGGAGGATAATCCTCCATCCAGAAAAGACAGATTATGGGCTACACAATTAGCCTTTCTAGACACAAAGCAGACAGTACCTCCCTGCACACAATGAAGGCGAGGTACAATATTATCGATCACTAAGCCAATATCAGTAATATTTGTGCTTCCTGAGTTCACTAGTAGGAACCAAACCCATATCAAGAGCCAAATCAATTCCCCTAAGAAATGCCACTACTTCCACAACTTGAGGAGAGTAACTTGCCTCCAACCTTTGGGCACTAGCGGCCATAACCGATCCCATGTGGCCCAGAATAACCAAGCCCATACCTACACTATGACTATTCACATCAATAGCTGCGTCAGAGTTAATTTTATAAACTCCATCCTGAGGAGGAATCCAATTTTGATTCTTCTTGTCACCAATAACCACCTGGGTGTTCTTATCCTCCCATGCAATGGCATTTTGATAGTCTGCCAAGAAAGTATCTGACCAAGATAACACATCACCCTTATTTTTACCTCCCACACCATGAACTCTTTGGTTTCTCAGAAACCAATTTCGCCACAGAACAACAACAAGGAGTGACAGTTCATTCTCAGAAAAGCAAGAGAAGAGGAAAACTGATAAATCTAAAGTATCATCACACTTCATACCTTTAATTACACCAAAATCCTTCCAGATTGCTTTTAGGCTAGAACAACCCCACACTGAGTAAAACCGTAGTTTCATGATGGCGGTGACATCTCAGACATAAAACATCAACATGAACATTTTGCTTTGCAAGGTTCACATTAGTTGGAATCCAATTCTTATAAGCCCGCCAAATGAATACTTTAACCTTCAGAGACAACCAGGCTCCATATTTTTTTCCAAGGAGTATCAGACCGCGAAATGCCTAAGCTATTAGTAACTTGCAACAGAGCAGTTCCTAACTTATAACCACTCCGCACTGAATATTCACCGTCCGAAGTATAATGCCAACACACAGAATCCGACCTAAGATTACTACTAGCTGGAATTGAAAAAATAGCTTTCGCTTCATTCTCATCAAAATGTTCTCGAATTAATTGACCATTCCATCCCCCTAATGCCGTCCTCAATTGGCTCACCTGCACAATATCCTTTCGAAGTTTATGCGAGTAGATCCTAAAATCCATAGGACGAGGGACCCACCTATAATCATAAATGGAAATAGTTGTCCCTGACCTAATCCGCCAACGTGTTCCTTTCCCCAACAGTTGTCGTCCCCAATAGATGCTTTGCCATAAGAAGGACCCCTTTGAAACCTTTTCAGTAGACAAAAGCGATGTGTCTGGGAAGTAGCACTATTGGGATTTATGCCCAAAAGCTTATAATTTGTAAATGTTATAAATTCATTAATAAAAGAAGTAGTTATTTCATTCAATTAATATGCCTCGTACGTTTATATTATATGTGTTAAACATCCAAGATAGCTAGATATAATCTCAAACTGAGTATATGAATGTCATATACAAAGGAATTCATTTTGAGGCATGCAATCTAAAAAATTCGTAGAAAGCAAATAAAGCTGGGTACTTTATTTGTGGTTAATCTACAACTGCGGTCCATTCCGTAATGTACGGTGGTCTTATCCTAGACTACTCATATAGTGATATGAGATTGGAGGCACCTTATATAATGTGATCATATAGGACTGGGTCACGATCTATATGAATTTATCACTAAGATCTATTAGTTGAAAAGATTCATATATATTGACAAATGATGGCTGTATATGGGTGATCTAAATCCTGAGTGTCTTACTGACTCTTTTAAGTTAGATTATATTTCTTGAAATACTATGGGTGAGATCGGGGTAGCATTCCCGAGTAATAACTCCGTATCTTGGAATCACAGTTTGACTTGTGGCTGGGAAGGTATGCACACAATAGTGGAATCCACTCTTTCTTGCGAGAAGTAGATGAATAGTTCCCTTAAAGGTTGATTCAGGACTTGAACGATTAAGAGCGCTCTCCTTCTTTTGTAAAGGAATGAAGGATATAATCAATCATTAGAGAATCAATGGCACTTAAAGGAAAAGATATAATTAGAGAGGTATAACGAACTTTATGACCTAGCTCTAATTATGAACTGCTTGTGGAGGATCATACCATATGTAATAGTTATACCGATGGAGACTAACAATTTGGTTGTGTAAAACATCTACAATTACGAGAGTACAACCTTGGGTTTTTAGTAGAATAACTCCGAGGTTAATAATTGTGAAATATTAATTAAAGTTTAATTAATTTTTATAAGTATTATTGGAGCTCAAAACTATGGATCCATTGGGTCCCCTTGCTAACCCTTTACGATTGATAGTAACAAGGCTCACGGAGAATTGGATGGTCCAATTAATTGTGTTACGAAAGTAACTTAAATATATTCTGGGAAATAATTGATGTGGTTATTTAATTAATATATTATTTAATTGATGAATTAAATATTATTAAATAATATGATTATTTAATTGACATATTAATAATTAAGAACAAATGTTATTTGAAGGTTTCAGTTTCGAACCTTGACAAGAGCAAAAGAATAAAATAATAAGAGATTATTTTATTTGTTTTAAAGAGGTCAATGATAAGTCTATTTTTATACTATGCGTATCCCCTAATTTTCTATGTTTTGATCTCGTTTTCCTTAAGTTTTACCATGTTTTAATGTTTAAATAATGTGTTTGCAGGTCATTTTGTTCTAGGAGGAGTCTACGCGCGATAACGGAGATTTTCCGGGCAAGTACGAGACTATCGGGTTTAAAAGAGCATTTTTTCTAGTTTTCGTTAGAGTGTATCACGTTAGACAAACATCTATATCACGTTCGTACTACGTTTTTGCTGAAGTGAAGGGCTGCCAACTTTCGTGATTGAGACGTTAGAGTGTACTACGTTAGACCAAATCGCGAACCGCGAGTTTCGGCAGTTTGTCCAAGATTGGTTTCGTCAAACAACCACGTTAAAGCGTACTACGAGCGTACTATGAGATGACAGCCACTGCTTGCTTTTCACCACTTTTGGGACCCACTCTTTGACCTACCTATATATATAACTTTATCAAATTTTCTAAGTATGCTTCATAATTTTCTAGATCTAATTTTTGCTCCATTCACACCATTCATTTCATCTCCAAATATTCTTCCCCAAATTCATCAAATCCACCATCTCTTCACCATAATTCATAATAAACCCATCACCTTCACTACATAAACCTTCATTACACTTCATACCCATCATCAATCGTGACTTTGGAGCATCAAAGGAAGCTTGGAGACATCAAGTCATTGGAGCCTAGCTTGCAAAGAAGAAGTTCTTTATCTTAGTGAATTTCTTGCAACTTCTTCTCTTAATCTTGTGTATTTGTTATGGTTTATTTCAATTTACTATCTCAAATGACTTGGATGTGTAATATGAGCTAAACACATATATGCTAGAGTTATGAATACACCAAACCCTTAATCTTTTGTAATGATTTGCCTAATTTCTCTTAAAATGTTTGTGTTGTGATATGGATATTTGGTGTGCTTAATGCTTTTACTTGATTGATCATCTTGTAATTGATTCATTGGTTGTGTGAATGAACCGAGAGGTGACGCGCTAAACGTGCTCGTCACGATATCCACTGTATTTGACCGGAAAGTCGAGAGATCGCTAGGCCGGCATATAGGGATCATGTGTGTGTCCCACTGTGCTAGATTAGCCTGAGTATATTATGTATGTTTGGGTGCGATTTCTATTGCTCGAAAGAGATTAGGAGTTAATTAGAGGGGGCACGAACCTATAACGATTACTTGTGTAATAGGGGAGATTAGGCGGATTGAATTCGTAATTAGAAGGGTGCGGTAGATTCTAAATTCTAGCATTATTTCATCGAATTACAAATATCGTTTTCTTGTGTGATTTAATTATTTTGCTTAATACATGCTTAAAATTAGCTTTAGATTAATTTAGTGATAAGTTTGAAAATCATTTAAATCTTTGTTCAAATAGTACGCGTGCCTTCGAACGCCAGTAATCATTAAATCCCTTAGTCTCTGTGGGACGATACCCTACTCTATCTACTCTATCATTGCAATACAATTCGGCCTCGTACTATTGCGAGCGTGACGGTTTGTAGCGATCAATTTTTGAATTCACTAAGATGAAGAACTTCTTCTTTACAAGCTAGGCTCCAACGACTTGATGTCTCCAAGCTTCCTTTGATGCTCCAAAGTCACGATTGATGATGGGTATGAAGTGAAATGAAGGTTTATGTAGTGAAGGTGATGGGTTTATGATGAATTATGGTGAAGAGATAATGGATTATGTGAATTTGTGGAGGAATTTATGGAATATGTAGTGATGGCGTGAATGGAGCAATTTTGAGATCTAGAAATTATGAAGCACCAAACCCTTAATCTTTTGTAATGATTTGCCTAATTTCTCTTAAAATGTTTGTGTTGTGATATGGATATTTGGTGTGCTTAATGCTTTTACTTGATTGATCATCTTGTAATTGATTCATTGGTTGTGTGAATGAACCGATGGTAGATTCTAAATTCTAGCATTATTTCATCGAATTACAAATATCGTTTTCTTGTGTGATTTGATTATTTTGCTTAATACATGCTTAAAATTAGCTTTAGATTAATTTAGTGATAAGTTTGAAAATCATTTAAATCTTTTGTTCAAATAGTACGCGTGCCTTTAAACGCCAGTAATCATTAAATCCCTTAGTCTCTGTGGGACGATACCGTACTCTATCATTGCACTACAATTCGACCTCGTACTATTGCGAGCGTGACGGTTTGTAGCGATCAATTTTTGGCGCCGCTTTAGATCAATTAATGGATGGCGTGACGCCATTCATTTATTTTGCTTAATAACATCTTTGCAAGCTAGGCTCCAATGACTTGATGTCTCCAAGCTTCCTTTGATGCTCCAAAGTCACGATTGATGATGGGTATGAAGTGTAATGAAGGTTTATGTAGTGAAGGTGATGGGTTTATGATGAATTATGGTGAAGAGATGGTGGATTTGATGAATTTGGGGAAGAATATTTGGAGATGAAATGAATGGTGTGAATGGAGCAAAAATTAGATCTAGAAAATTATGAATCATACTTAGAAAATTTGATAAAGTTATATATATAGGTAGGTCAAAGAGTGGGTCCCAAAAGTGGTGAAAAGCAAGCGGTGGTTGTCATCTCGTAGTACGCTTTAACGTGGTTGTTTGACGAAACCAATCTTGGACAAACTGCCGAAACTCGCGGTTCGCGATTTGGTCTAACGTAGTACACTCTAATGTCCCAATCACGAAAGTTGGCAGCCCTTCACTTCAGCAAAAACGTAGTACGAACGTGATACAGATGTTTGTCTAACGTGATACACTCTAACGAAAACTGGAAAAAATGCTCTTTTAAACCCGATAGTCTCGTACTTGCCCGAAAAATCTCCGTTATCGCGCGTAGACTCCTCCTAGAACAAAATGACCTGCAAACACATTATTTAAACATTAAAACATGGTAAAACTTAAGGAAAACGAGATCAAAACATAGAAAATTAGGGGATACGCATAGTATAAAAATAGACTTATCAGTCAAAGGTTCAAACCCTAGTGGTAACCGAATTAAAAAAGGATTTAGAATCCTATTTTAACTTGGTTTACTAAACCCTAGGATCCTAGTATGTAATATATACTTATCAGGAAAAATAAACTTATTGAAACCTTAAGAGAGATAGAGAGGTGCAGCAATAGTAAGACGGAAAAGATTTTTTTTTTTTTTTTTTTTTTTTTTTTTTTTTTTTTTTTGCTCATGCCTTGGCCGAACTCAAGCAAGGAGACAAGGCATTGTCTTCCGGATCTCTCAAGCCTCCATTCAACTGCTTCCGAAATCCATGACATGTCCACACACACAGTTGTTAGATCGTGGGACATAGCTCGGAAGACTTAGTGGTGAAGGATCGAAAAGAAAACGAATAAGTGATCTTCAAAGGTATGAAAACAAATCTCTTCCTCATGTTCATGTATACAAAAGGTCCAAAGACAATAAAATTTTAAAACTTATCGATCTTAACTCTCTTGATTTTCCACTGCGCGACTTACAAGCACCTCGTAAGAACCCTTGCTGCCAGAGTCTCAGGGTATCGAACCAACTGCTAGGCTTGTTTAGCAAGCATTGCCTGATTAAAGACAACCATATTCCGGAAGCCAAAACCACCACTATCCTTTTCCACCGCACGGATTTGACTAAGAGGCCCAATAACTTTTCCGATTTTCGTTTGTACTACCCCACCAAAACTGATTGCTCATCCTTTGAATCTCATCAATGAGCCCTTTTGGGAGTCTAAATAAGGACATTGAGTAGGTCGGTATTGATTGAATAACTGCCTTTATGAGCAGTTCTTTGCCACTCATAGAAAGAAGCTTACATCTCCATCCCTTAATTTTTTCCCAAATTCGATCCTTGATTTTATTTAACAAGTCACGTTTATTCCTACTTGCAAAACTAGGTAGCCCAAGATATTTGTCGTGGCACCTCACTCGATGAACCCCAAGAACAACAGCTAACCGATCTCCTTTCGCCTTTACAACAGATCTACTAACACACATAGCCAACTTTTCATAGTTAATAATCTGACCCGAGGCTCATGAATACACCTGCAAGTCCTTATAGCCGCACAATCCCTAAAAGTAGCACTTGAGATTAAAAGTTCGTATGGGAAGAAAAGATGTGAGATGATTGGACCCCCTACTACACCGGAACCCTGTATAATCCTTACGTTCCATAGCTGAGTTAATCAAGCTCGAAAGGCCCTTAGAACCCAGTAGATATAAGTAGGGAGATAGCGAATCCCCTTGGCGGAGGCTTCTAGTCAGAGTCACCATCCTACAAACATTCCATTAATAAAAAGCGAAAACCTCACAGATGAGAGAAAGCCTATCATTAGCTGAACCCATTTTATCGAAAATTCTAGCTTCAACATTACCGTGGTAAGAAAGCCATATTCTACTCTATCGTAGGCCTTAGACATGTCCAGTTTCAGAGCAATGGAACCTTTAACCTGTCTTTTAGTCCTTAAGGCATGAATACACTCAAAGCCAATGATTGCATTGTCCAAAATAAGCTTACCTGGGATAAATGCACTTTGAGTGGGAGAAATCACCTCACCAAGCACAACTCGAAGCTTGTTAGCCATCGTTTTAGCCACAATTTTATATAGCACATTACACAGACTTATCGGTATGTAATATGTCATCCGTTCCGCTGTCCTGGTTTTTGGGATGAGACAAATTAGCATATCATTTACCCTTATAAACGTCTCACCCTCATTTAGACATCTTAAACAAGCCTCAGTGACACTAGAACCCACAATTCCCCAATACTTCTGGTAAAAAAGGGCTAGGAGACCATATGGACCTGGCCCTTTGGATGGCCCTAACTCAAACACAGCCTTCTCAATTTCTACAGCAGTGTACAGAGCCGCGAGAAAATCACTCGATCTTTGAGTAAGATGCAACTGTAAGCAACTCAATACCTCATCCACATCACTGCCAGACGGCTCCCTAACTTGGAATAAGCTTGAAACATAACCTGTCACCATCGCCTCCAAACTATGATTGCTAACACACCAATCACCATTATCATTTAACAAACCATGGATTTCATTCCTTGCCCTCCTTATTGTTGCTTTCCAATGGAAGAACTTTGTATTGCGATCCTTCCCTTTCAACCACTCAATTCTCGACCTCTAATGCCAATACTTCTCCTCCTCCTTAAGAAGAACATCCAACTTACTCTCCGATTGTTGAATTTCTTTCCACAAACCTGGTTGATCCAAGTCCATTAACTTGCACAACTCCCCTTGGTATCTCAGAATTGATGACCTCAAAGACACACGATTCCTTGAATTCCAACCTAACAGCACTTTTGTACAATTCTCAATAGTCACCACCAGCTGACCCATAGTAATCACACCACTCAACTCATCCCAACTCTAGCTCACTAACTGACGGCAATCATCGCCGTCAGAGAGTGTCTTGGGAGAGTGATTTGAGAGAGTGATCTTAGCACTCCTCATTATTTATATATACTATTGTATAAAAATATCTTAAAGCCTAAATACTATTGTTCCAAACTTGTGACTTTATCTATTATAGTTATTTTTATATTTGTATTCTTTATTTCTTCTTTTTTTAGTTTTTCTAGTTATAATAAAATTATTTATTTATTTTTTATTAGTTTTGACATGTCTAACAAAAAGATATGAATCAAAATAAAAAAACTCAATTAAAAAAAATATAAATACTGAAAAAATTAGTTCAATCAACAAAAGGAACTCTTAATAAATTTGTTACAAGTAACTCAACATATACTAACTAAATAAAAAAAATTGTATATTATTATAATAATCGATAAATATGTAATTTGACCGGTCAACTGTTAAGCAAAGAGCATCTGAGTATGTATTTGTAATTTGGACAAAAGTTCAATCTAATGTGAGGGCATTTGATTGCAGTTTACCCAAAAAAAAAAAAAAAAAACTCATTTCCCTAGAAAAGTTCATACCAAATACTCTTTACCATGAATAGATCATAATACAAGTAAATAAGATAGAACATAAGAAAATAAACATGAAGCCTATAAAAATTATCAATACAGAAGAATTTTGAAATTGGATGGGAGAAGAATTCTACCATTTGAAGCAATTGTGATGAATTGAAGACTCACCATTAAAAATTGTAGCTCACAAGGTACCTTATATAATAAGTTGCATGATGCATGAATCGTGAGAGTATCAATTAGGCTGTTGATGCAGCTAAGTTGTCATCCGGCGCACGCCCTGCGCTTCTCATGCACCTACTCTTTAATGGCAACTTCTCTCTCACGCTGTTGCTACACTTCCTCTTCAACTTTAACTTATCATCCTATGTTAAACAAACCCCATGTCAGCCCACCTCTTCACATTCCCAAAAATTCTCAAAAACCCGTCAACACATGTTCTCTCAAAGAGATTTGCAAACGGCGCAACCTCAAAGAAGCATTTCAATGTTTAAATAATATGTACAGTGACCGGAATACACTTGTAATTTTCCCAGAAGAGGCTTACGCACAAGTGTTTGAGCTTTGTGCAAGCAAGAAAGCTCTCTCACAGGGCAAACAAATCCATGCCCTTGTGATAAAATCTTATCATGCGTATAAATCATTGTTTTTGGACACTAAGCTTGTATTCATGTACGGGAAGTGTGGTTCTCTTTTGGATGCGGAGAAAGTATTTGATAAAATGTCTCAGAGAACCATTTTTACATGGAATGCTATGTTAGGTGCTTATGTTTCAAATGGGGAACCTTTAGGAGCTCTTGAAACTTATCGAGAAATGCGGGTTTGGGGTATTTCAGTTGATGCTTTTACTTTTCCTTGTGTGCTTAAAGCTTGTGCTATGCTCAAAGATGTTGATTGTGGAGCTCAAGTGCACGGTGTAGTCACTAAATGTGGATATGATTCTATTCCCTTTGTTGTCAATTCGCTTGTTGCTATGTATGCGAAGTGCTATGATCTTGATAAAGCTAGGCAGTTATTTGACAGAATGGGTGAAAAAGAAGATGTTGTTTTATGGAATTCTATGATTTCAGCATATTCTGCATATGGCCTGAGCATAGAGGCATTAGGGCTCTTGAGAGATATGCAAAAGACAGGTCATGTTACAAATAGTTACACGGCTGTTGCCTCTCTTCAAGCCTGTGAGAATTCTTTGTTCAGAAAAACGGGCATGGAAATTCATGCAGCTATATTGAAATCAAGTCAAAATCTTGATGTTTATGTGGCAAATGCTTTGATTTCTATGTATGTTAGATGTGGTAGAATGACTCAAGCTGCAGGAGTGTTTAATCGATTGGAGAACAGGGATAGCGTGTCATGGAATTCCATGCTCACTGGTTTTGTGCAGAATGGTCTTTATAATGAAGCTATGCAGTTCTTCCATAGTTTGCAAGGTGCTGGCAAAAAACCTGACCAGGTTTCTGTGATAAGTGTTGTTGCAGCTTCAGGGCGATTGGGTAATTTATTGAATGGAATGGAAATGCATGCTTATGCAATAAAGCATGGGTTCGTTTCTGATTTGCAAGTTGGAAATACTGTTTTAGATATGTATGCAAAATGTTGTTGTGTGGATTATATGGGCCGTACTTTCGAGCAGATGCCTGATAAGGATTTCATTTCTTGGACAACAGCTATAGCTGGCTATGCTCAGAACAATTATCATGTAAAGGCTTTAGCATTGTTCAGGGAAGTTCAGACAAAGGGGTTGAATGTGGATGCTATGATGATAGGAAGCATCTTACTGACTTGTAGTGGATTGAAATGCATGTCCCAGGTGAAAGAAATACATGGTTACATTGTGAGAAAAGGTTTATCTGATCTTGCTCTTCAAAATGCAATTGTTGATGTATATGGAGAGTGTGGAAACATCGATTATGCAATAAAGATGTTTGAGTTCATTGAATTCAAAGATGTCGTGTCTTGGACAAGCATGATGTCTTCGTACGTCCATAATGGGCTTGCTAATGAAGCTCTTGAACTATACTGCTCAATCAATGAAACTAATCTTGAACTAGATTCTGTAGCACTAGTGACCATGATATCTGCTGCTGCTAGTTTATCTGCCTTGAAGAAAGGAAAAGAAATTCACGGTTTTATCCTCCGCAAGGGGTTCATGCTAGAGGGATCTATTGCAAGCTCTCTTGTAGATATGTATGCTTGCTGTGGGGATATAGAGAATGCATATAAACTATTTACTTGTATCCAAAATAAAGATCTAGTTCTATGGACAAGTATGATCAATGCAAATGGATTGCATGGCCGTGGCAAAGCAGCCATTGATTTATTCTATAAGATGGAAGATGAAAACCTGATCCCTGATCATATAACCTTTTTGGCACTTCTTTATGCATGCAGCCATGCTGGATTGATCGATGAAGGCAAAAGATTTCTTGATATTATGAGACATAAATATCAATTGGAGCCATGGCCAAAACACTATGCCTGCCTAGTTGATCTTCTGGGCCGAGCAAACTGCTTAGAAGAGGCATACCAATTAGTGAAAAATATGCCGTTTGAGCCTACTGCTGAAATTTGGTGTGCTATTCTTGGGGCTTGTCGGGTTCATTCCAATAAAGAACTAGGAGAAATTGCAGCACAGAAGCTATTGGAATTGAATTCATTGAATCCAGGAAATTATGTGCTTGTATCGAATGTCTTTGCTGCGAGTGGTAGATGGAAAGATGTTGAACAAGTGAGAATGAGAATGAAGGGAAGCGGGTTGAAGAAAACTCCTGGATGTAGTTGGATTGAAATAGGGAATAAGCTTCATACGTTCATTGCAAGGGACAAGTCTCATCCAAATTCTGATGAGATATACCAAAAGTTGGCCCAAATAACTGAGAAATTGGAGATAAAAGGAGGCTATGTGCCTCAAACTAAATTTGTTTTACACAACGTGGAGGAAGAAGAAAAAGTTGAAATGTTATTTGGTCATAGTGAAAGGCTAGCCATTGCATATGGTCTGCTTAATTCACATGTGGGAACTCTTATTCGAATTACAAAGAACCTTCGTGTTTGTGGCGATTGCCATACTTTCTGTAAACTTGTTTCAAGATTCTTTGGTCGAGAACTTGTCGTGAGGGATGCCAACAGATTTCATCACTTTAAGGATGGGGTCTGTTCGTGTGGAGATTTCTGGTAATAGTTACAATTATTTTGAAAGATGGAATTAATTTGGTTCATATTTGCTGTCATTGGAACCGCTCACGCATTGAAGAGCCATGTTTCCATACATCACCCAGTGGAGACTGCAAAGGACCCTCATTTTGCCATGTAGCTAGATAACTGGGAGTCTGGAACTGGCATCATCCGATGCGATTACCTCCATGATAATTCTGCAAATTAGCTAGAGCTTAGTTTGTTATAGTCATATGTTGGAATCAAGTTCAATAATGTAGTCCCAACATGAGAGAGCCATTGAAGAATTTGTTTATCGTCAGCTATTAAGGTTTGCTGGTCAATGGTCCTGTATGCATCAAAAATGGAAAAAAAAAAAAAAAAAAAAAAAAAAAAAAATCTGTAAAGAAAATTAGACAGCCATGAAGCTGTACCGTTTCTCGTGTTGATACCGTCTCTATAGGCAATTACTCATTGCTGTATATTTTAAGGGAACTCTCCTAATTCCTAAAAGTCTAAAACAAATAAAGTAACGGAGATTTTTATCTCTATAATTCATTCATTTCTTCCTAGTTCCTAGCTACAAATACCCGAATGCCTGTGGCTGTATTATAATTCTACTTCAAATCTCAAATGGGGACTGGGTAGGTTCCCTCCCTCGTTCTCCAACCCCTTCTTCCATCCCCTTTGGGGGAGGTATCACCGCGTCCATATTTTTTGTATGTGTATCTCAAATTAGTATTTTTTTTTTTATTCAAAAAAAAATCCAACTCTGTACTTGAATAAAACTATTAAAAAGATTAAAGTATAAATGCACCTCATATATCAAACAGGAAATATTTAATATTTTCAGCATGTATTGATCGAAATATTAATTATTTATCAATTAAACTTAAATCGTAATTATTTAAATTAAAATATTTAATAATTATTATAAAATTTTAAAAATAGAAAATCATTTAATTTAATTAACAATAAGTTAAAATTAAAGTTAAATCATTATTAAAAAATTAAGGAGGCATAATGGGTAGGAATGGCAATGGGTTGGTTTTTACCAAACCCACACCTGAACCCGTGAAGGATTTTACCACCCAAACCCGTGAAATTAAGTGGGTTCGGGTTTTATCCACGGGTTTTAGGGGAATCCATACCTGCCCCATGAACCCATGAATTTTAAAATATATATATTAAATTTTTTAATTAAAGAATATTTAAATATTAAGGATTAAAAGGAACTTGAAAGTAACGGAGAAGGATAGAGCAAGTGATATTCAATTTATTTCAAATTTACATTATCAAAAACTCAAAAAGACAAAACCACTTATATAGAAATAAAGGGGTGAACCTTTTTATTCATGTTTTTTCAACAATACACATAAAATAAAAAATAAAATAAAAAAATTAAATTTTTTTTTTTAAAAAAAACATGAATAAAAAAAGGTTCACCCCTTACCCCTTACTTGTATATAAAAAACATTTATAAATAGAGAAAATGGCTAAATCTAGCCAAATAGATTATGGGAAAATTGTTTTTAGCCTTGTTTCATATTTTAATTGTTTATAATCATTTTGCAATAAATTCTTTCAATCCCTAGCTAAAATTACAAAAATACTCCAGCCAATTAATTTTTTAATTTTTTTTTTCTCTTTACTCTTCTTCTCCTCCACGACCTCTCTTCTTTCTTCTTTCCTGCTCTTTTTTTTCTTCTTTCTAGTCGTCGACTTCTTCTTCTTCATCTCTTCATCTCTTCTTCTTATTAAATTAAAAAATTAATTAAAAACTAATATTACAAATTAAAAAAAAAAAAAAAAAAAACACTCACATTGACATCAATATCGGTATATATATATATATATATATATCTTCTTCTCCAAAAATAAGATCCCATCTTCTAATCTTTGCTACAAACTAGATCCCATCTTCAAAACCCATCAGATCCCATTTCAAATCCAATTAAACTCTCTCCCAACAACAATATCTTGTTCATTTTACTTCTTGTTTGTACTGAATCTTGAGGCTGGGACCTGTCTTCTGCTATTGAAGTTTATTTTCGATGGAGTATATAACATTATGTAGAGTTGTATTTAAGAAATAAAATTTAATTACATGCAAACAAAAGCAACAACAAAAATAATTAGGGAACAACATTATCTATTATCAAATTCATTGGGTTTGAAAAAGTTTGTTATACAAAAAAGATTTCAAATCCCATAGTAAATATGCAGCATCCAATAGCGGGCCACAATAAGGTAAGAGAATCCAATAAAGAATTTTCTTGGTTTGATGATTATGCTTTAATGGAGTTGAAACTTGAAATCTGGTTTTGGTTTCAGGGAGAGAGAAAAAGGAAAGGTCGAAGAAGATGAAATAAGAGGCATTACAGTAATAACGCAAAAATTAAGTTATAAACAATCAAAATTTGAAAATAGGTTATAAACGTTTACTCAATGTTCCAAATGATTAGAAATGAACTAGTCTCTTATAAATAATTGGAAGCAAACTTGGAAGGGACTGAATATGTTTATTTTATTCCCCATTTTTTATTTCAAGTTTCACTTAAAGTTTAAAATTTTAAAATTCTATATATTTAATATTAATCGGGTTCGTGGTTCGGGTGTGAATTTTTTTCAAACCCCACCCCTGAACCTAAACCCAAACCCGCTTCGGGTTGTATTTTTGCATCCAAATCTGTGGGTTTTGATTTTGTACATCCAAACCTATCGTGTGAAGGGTCGGGTTCGGACGGTTGCCCACGGATGCGGGTCTAATTGCCATCCCCAATAAGAAGCCTCTTATGCTTTTGATTTTATTATATATTTTTTTTCTATTTTTCTCATGGGACTGAATGAATGATGGATTATTATTGACAGTGGTGTACATACAAAATTTCTTCTGAGTAGTTAACTCAACCCAATATTTCTGCCCCTCAGGTGACTAGTTTTTATCATTTTGATGGCCTCTCGTTGAGGATATCAGGTCATCATCAATTCAAATTCAAACCAGAGGACCACTTTATCTCTACTCCGCAGGCCTACTCCTAGTCCTGGAGGCGCATGCCTTTCCTATCTTGTTGCTCTGCCTAATTGCAGGCGCATGCATGCCTTTCCTTTAGACCCACCTGCATTTTTTGCCCACATGCCCAGGAATTCTTTCCTTTTCGCTTTCTGCTTTCTCTTGTTTAATATTTTTTATTGGACGCTTTTCATATATGGCATTTCCCAACGTTTTCACTATGTTTGGTTTGAAGAAATTGGAGAGAAAGGAAATGAAAGGATTTGGGGGGATTTCTAATTTCTTGTTTGGATGGTTAAATGAGAGGGAAGAGAAAGGAAATGAAGGGAAATGGAAGGAAATGGGGGACATAATTTCTTTCTATTTTACACATGCACTTTGGTTTCCATCCAAATTTGGAAGGAAAGGGAGGGGAAGGAATCCACCATTAATAATTTTTTTTAAATCCCAAAAATAACCCTATATATTGTTGGTATTGATATTGATATTGTTAAAAGAAGAGTATTTTCGTAAATAAAATAAAACCATTATCCTTTCTTTTCCTTTCCACCTATAACCCTTCAAACAACAATCATTAAAACCACTATTCTCTCCATTCCATTCCTTTCCTTTCCTCACTATCATTTCCTTTCATTTCCTCAATAAAGTTGCAAAATAGTGTTTTCTTAATGTTTAGTTTCTAAGAAATAGCCTTTGGATAACAACGTTTTGAATAAAAAACTTTAAGGAGGGTATTGAGGGAAATTCCAGGTATGGGGTTTTAGAGGGTAATGTGGTAAATTGGGTTGTAAAAAAGGCTAAAAGTGCAATTCTGGTGAAGCGGGCTATTTCCTAGAAACTAAACATTAGGAAAGGCTATTTTCTACCATTTCCACTTTTTTATTTTTTAAGTTAATGCCTGCTTTGAAAATGGTTTCTTTTATTAGCAAAAAAAAAAAAAAAAAAAAAAAAAAAAAAAAAAAAAAAAAATCCTAACCAAGAAAATTTAGAGTGTGTTTGGTAGGGAGGAAAGAAAATAGGAAGGATAAAAAACATGAGGGAAAGAAAGGAAAATGATTTTCCCTTGAGTTGTTTGGTAAACAGGAAGGAAAGTAGGGATCTTATTTATCAATTTTACTAATTTACCTTTGCATTATAGTTTATATATTAAAAAAATGGACAAATTGGTAATTTTTAATTAAAAGTATTTTGATTCCCTCCTTTCTCTCCCTTTTCCTCCCACTTTTGGGAGGATTAAAATTGGTGGGTCCCACCCACAAATCTTTCCTTCCATTTTCCCCTTCCTTCCATTTTTCTCTCCATACCAAACACATACTTCCCTATTTTCTTCTCCTTTTTCCCTCTACCCTTTTCTTTCCTCTCCCTTTTCCTCCCTACCAAATACACCCTTAATGAGTAATGCAATAAATGGAAACAAGATTTCTGGTGATAGAAGGACTATCATCAATATTCAATATAGACACCTATCATTAGGGTGTATAAAATCTCAAGATTGATTGACAGATTTGAATTTGAAATCTACTGTCGATTGAGACGTGTGGTTATCACTAAATCATAACTTTATTTATTATTATTTTTTTAACCTCACTTTATTTATAGGGAAAAAATCATTTTGGTCCCTAAGTGATTAGAATTTTTTTTTTTAACACTATTTGCGTTTTTGGTTCCTAAAACCCTTAAATTATCAAAAAAATATATCAATTAAGTCCCTCTTTTAGGTTTCCGTTAACCAAACTTGACTCGTGAGGGGATAATTTTGTCAAAGATATTTATTATACAATATTTTGACATATGTATATGTAATATATTGACACGTGTCTAATAAATCAATAAAATAATATAAGAGAAAAAAAATCAAAATTAATATAAAAACATAAAATGATACCTTTTTTTTAAAAAATGGGGGAGGTTGATTATTTAAAATATCTATATATATATATATATATATATATATATATATATATAATTTTTTAATTTTTAAATAATAAATATAAAAATAAATTTGACAAGAAATCATTTTAATATTAAACGATTTTGTTTTATTTTATATTTTCTTTTTTATATAGTAAGTAAACTGTAATTTTTTATAAAGCAAAAGGATAAATGTGTAATTTAACATCAATATTTTATTATTAACATTTCACTTTCTGTTAAAAGTTTTGTCTAATGGACTAAATTGATTGATTTATGATAATTTAGGAGCTACTAGAACCACAAAATACACATTGTTAAAAATAATTAAAAGTTAATCACTTAGGGACCAAAATTATTTTTTCCATTTTTTTTACTATTTTTTAGAGGGCCTTATTTTTATTGTTAAATATTGAGTAATGAGTAGTATCAATTTTTTCATATTTTATCGTGTGTGTGAATTTATTTATATACAGTTGTGTATGTGCAAACTTCCATAGTTCCATTGTTTTAAAAATAAGGCTAATTGGCAAGAATATCCCCTGAACTATACCCGAATTGATAATGTACCCCCTATACTTTTTTTTTCAACAGTAAACCCCCTGAACTATCATAAATTTGCAATAGCCAACGGAAACCTAACGAAACCCTAATTCCGTTAGGGAAAATTACACTAAGGTCCCCTGTTTATTTATAAAATTATATTAAACCGGAAAAATATAATAATATGACACGAATACCCCTCTGACCAATTTTTTTTTTTTTTTGAAATTAAATTTAAAATTTAAATAATGGTTAAATAATAATTAAATTCTAAATTTTATTATAAAGGCAATTAAATAAATAGAGAAATGGAAAAATTAAATTGATATAACAATTATTTAAATTATCTTTTTATTTAAATATCCCTAAATATAAAACCCAGATAAATATTTAAATTATTTAAGAAAAATAAAAATAATGGTTAAATAATAATACAATTCCCTTTCAAATAATAATAATAATACAATTATGATTTTTTTTTTTATAAAGAAAATAAAATCTTTAAAAAAATTAAAACATCTTTAAAATTTCTACCATCCATCTCAGAAATGGACGGTGGAGAAATATTTATTAAAATAAATTCAAATAAAAAAAGCATTTTTAAAATAGACTGATTGATCTCAATTACAAAATAATAATAATAATAATAATGAAGATATGAAGATCCATTAATGTTCTTTTTTTTTTTTTTTTAATTGGATTTCGTTTATTGGTTTGTGAATTGTGTTTTTTAAATTAATTTTTTAACTTAATGAACATAGAGAAGAGAAATCCTTAAAATAAAAAATTTCAAATAAATATTTTTAAATGAACATCGATCCATCTAATTAAATGAACATCTGTTTCTCCATCCAATCTTTAAAAATTTCCCTTCTCTAAAAAAATAAAATATTTAAATTTGCAACACCTAGAAACCAAAAATTAAAAAATTTAATTTTTAATTCTTCTATATGTGTTTTTAATTGGATCGATGTTCAATTTTTTAAAATTTGTGTTTGTATTATTATTATTATTATTTTGTAATTTAGATAAATCAATCTATTTAAAAGAAAATTCTTTTTTTTTTTGTTTGAATTTGTTTTAATAAATATTTCTCTACCATCCATCTATGAGATGAATGATAGAGATTTTAAAGATGTTTTAATTTTTTAAAGATTTTATTTTATTCATAAAAAAAAATCATAATTGTATTATTATTATTTTTTGAAAGGGAATTGTATTATTATTTAACCATTATTTTTACTTTTCTTAAATAATTTAAATATTTATCTGGGTTTTATATTTAGAGATATTTAAATAAAAAGATAATTTAAATAATTGTTATATCAATTTAATTTTTCCATTTCTCTATTTATTTAATTGCCTTTATAATAAAATTCAGAATTTAATTATTATTTAACCATTATTTCAATTTCAAATTTAATTTTAAAAAAAAAATTGGTCAAGGGGGTATTCGTGTCATATTATTATATTTTTCCTGTTTAATGCAATTTTATAAATAATCAGGGGACCTTAGTGTAATTTTCCCTGACGAAATTAGGGTTTCGTTAGGTTTCCGTTGGCTATTGTAAATTTATGATAGTTCAGGGGGTTTACTGCCGAAAAAAAAAAGTATAGGGGGTACATTGTCAATTCGGGTATAGTTCAGGGTGTATTGTTGCCAATTAGCCTAAAAATAATAATAATAATAATGTTAATTGCACTAAAGCCTCTAAAGTTAGACAATATCTCAATTTTCACACAGCGGCAAACTTTGTCCTAATTGCATGAACTTCCCCTTGAGAGTTGACAGTTGAGACTTTGAGTCTTTGTCTCTTTACCGACTTTAAAATGTAAAAATTCTAAATTCTCCCTAACTTAACCTTTTGACTATCCCTTTTATTATTATGGTAAAATTATTTTTCAAACAATTAGTTAAGAGCATCTCCAATGCAAATATAAATTTTTGAGTTTCTAAATAGACATCAGTATTTCTATTTATTATGGGCCCACTTTTGAAAAAAAATTAGAGGAATGTATATTCATATCTCCAATGCAATTATCTAAAGTCAAATATGCATCAATTTTATGTCCAATCATAATAAAACAATTATTACACTCTCTCTCCTCTTTTATTTTACAATTAAATGAGGTTTAATCTTATTGGTGGAAAGAGTTGAAAGCTTTCATTTTATTGGTAGAAAGAGTTAGAAATCCCAGTCAGCATTTCTAGGAGAGTTTCTAGAATTAGAAACTCAACTCAATATTCTCTAATTTTTTTTGAGCCACATCATCTCCATATTTAACTTAGATAATAACATTGGAGAGAGTTTTTCTAACTTTTTTAATATCTATCCTATGTGGCACTCCATTTTCCCCAAATGCATAAGAGCATCTTCAATGGTAATGTGGCTTGCATTTGAAAAAATGGTGATATGTTAACATTGTCAAGCCAATTGCTTCATATGTGGCATGTAACTAAACTTGATAGACATTCAAATAAAAAAGTGATCTCCAATGTTTCACTTGTAAAATACATGTTTTTAATGACGTGTCAATTTATTATTAGTCTCCTTAAATGTACTTTAGAATTGTTGAATAAAATATGGTAAAAGACAAGAGTGGTTGCTGACTGGGCCAACAAAACGGCCGTCCAACAGACCGTCTGAAATCAGAGAATCATGTTGACAGCCTCTAAAAAAAAAGTTGCCACCTCATCTTGAAGTTGTACTAGACATGTTGCATTGGAGATGGATTTTTAAACAAAATGGATGTCCATCCTACATGGCATCTAATTTTTTCACAACCCACATTAGTATTGGAGATGCTCTAATAGCATTGGAGATGCTCTAAAAGTAAAAGACAAACATCATCTTAGTCCCTACCTAATTTGGAAACGTCAATGTTTTTACTTATCTATGCATTTTTTTTTGTCAAATGACTCCCTAAATTATGAAAAATTGCTCATTTATGTCTCTCTGACCAAATTTTTGACAGTTAATAGTCACATAATCAACTAATAGTCTATTTTGCCCTTAGACTTTAATTAAGCAATAACAAATTTGAAACAATAAATTGCAAAAAAAAAAAAAAAAAATGAAAAGAAAAGATGGATCTTAACCATCGATCTCTCACACAGATGGTGGAGATAAAAAAACAAAATTATAAAAAATTAAAAACAAATAGTAAAAAAAATAAAAAATTGTATATCCATTGTACATCTATAAAATGAAAAGAGGAGATAAAAAAAATGATAAATAAATAATTTAGAAAATAGATAGATGCATCTCCACCATATATCTCTTAGATAGGCGGCTGAGATAAAAAAAATAATAATTAAAACATAATTTTCAAAGTTAATAATTTTTATTTTTTTTTTTTTTTTTATTTTTTTTTTTTTTAAATGAGGTTGTGATATATCCCATATTGGATGTGAAGATCCAGTACGGGTTGGAACTCCACGACTCCACCTCTGTTTTTTTAATTTTGTTTTAATATTTTTAAATTCTGTTTTTTATTTTTATTTAAAAAAAAATTGATCTCCATCGTCCATCTCAAGATGAACGGTGCAGATTCATTTCTTTATTTTCTATTTTTAATTTTTTAAAATTTTTTATAATTTATAGTCACGTGAAAATACCAAAATATTGTTTTGTTTTACCAATGTTTAACTAACAAAACCACCTAAATGAGCTATTTTTCAAACTTTAGGAATTCATTTGATAAAAAAAATAAATAAATAAATAATAAAAAAAACACAAAGATAAGTAAAAGAAAATTTGACATTTCCAAAATTTTTATGGACTAAAATGAAGTTTGTCCCAAAGTAAATTACTTAATTAAAAAAAAATAAAATAAAAAAATCATCAGGACCTCAACTAGAGATCTAGATTGGAGGAGATGAACTATAGAAATAAATTACATTCTACAAAATAAATTACTTTAAGCATAAAAAAAAAACACCGAAAATACCCTAATATAAATAAATTTGTTTACTTAATAACCATTATATTCTACAAAGAATAATATTTAGGTACTGACATGTTTGGGTACTGACAAGTCAGTATCTAAAATACTAACCACATCAATGGGAGTGTAGTACGTGGTCTTTTTTATTTATTTACTTTTTACATTTATCTCACAAATTGGGCCATGTGCCACACCCTTATTGGTGGGGTCAGTATTTTGAATACTTAATGGTTAGTACCTATGCATAATTCTTCTACAAAATAAGAAGAAAAAAAAAGTGACGATATTTGCACCCCATAAAAACTGTATGTACAACCCTAAATTAGTATATTTTTAAAATTCCAATATTGACCTTAAGTATCATTATTAAAATAATTATAAATACTCTTTTATCAAAATACTAACTATTTATTAATTAAAAACTTAAAAGTAATTATTAAAAATATAAAATAACTGTTTTAATAATTAAAGGAATTGAAAAAAAAAAATCATCGTATCTAATTAAACATCTAAGCTTTCCCTTCCAAAAAAAAAAAAAAAAAAAAAAATTAAAAATCTAAGCTAAAATAAAAATTAAATTAAATTAAACAAAATGAGTTTTTGAAAATCTGGAAGGTGCTACGCCCTCCTCCCAGATTTTATATTTGTTTTTATTCCAATAATTTTATCTAAGTTAAAAATATAAAATAACTGTTTTAATGATTATTTGAGCTAAAATAAAAAATTAAATTAAAAAAAAAAGTTTATGTTGGAAATCTGAAAGAAGCTACGCCTCCTCCTAGATTTTTTTATTTGTTTTCATTTCAATAATTTTATTTTATTTTAAAAAAAATTTATTTTAATTATTTTAGAATTTGTTAATGTATACTGTATTTTATTTAATAATAAGAAAAATAAAACTAAATAAAAGGATATTTTGGTAATATGTGGGGTGTATTTACAAGTTATAACATTTGAAAAGAATTTAATGGGGTATAAATATAAAAAAGGGTGCACGTACGGGTTTTGAGGGGTGCAAATATCGTTACTTAAAAAAAAATAAAAAAAATACAAAATTTCTTTCTAACAAGCTCTAAAACATTTTCTTAAATAATCCCATCATACGGTTGTTAGAGTACCGGTCCACTCCAAATAATTTTTTTAAGCCACCTCTTGTGTTTTTGCTTTTTCACTTTTCGTGTTGCACGTTGGTGTACTTCAAATTGTAAGGTTTTTTATTCTGCAATTATCATAAAAACTTTAAAACAACACTAAGTACTTAAAGCAGCATCACCATCATATCTTTAAATATGGTTTTTATTAATCATTAGTTAACATGATTTTGGTCTTAAAAAATCCCAGTTCACTTCAACTATTTCATTTCTTGTTTTGTTCCTTCAATCAACTCGGTTTATTTATTTATTTATTTTGTTGGTTAAGGGATCAAAACTAATATTTGCTATCAAATTATTTTCTTGGGGAGTAATTATTGGTGAAATTAATCTTGTTTTATTTGTTTAGACTCGAGTCTATTATTTCATATTGTATTGGCAAAGAGGGAAAAAAAAAAAAAAAACATTTTACATAAGTTTTACCGTGATGTTTGTTTTAGTAGATTTTGTTATGAAAATGTACTGAAGTTTGACGTTGATACAAAGGTATATTTATTTTATTTAGAGCTTCCCCAACCCTGCACCAAATCCATCTCCATCTCCAAGTTGACGCGAAATCCCTTGAAAAACGGCATCCAACCCATCGCAAATTCCATCGCTATCTGAGGAAGATGAACAGTGCCGCACAATATATTGTGAGGCACTGTTCATCCAGCGCAAACACTGTGCACTTATTGCTTTTTTTTTTTTTTGATCCCTCAACTTTTATATAATCAAGTTTTGACCATATTTTTAAAAATATATTCTGATTATATCCTTTATTAAAAGGTTTTGTGTATTCACAGTTTTACCCTAATGAATTAAATTTATTCCAATTTGGTCCTTTTTATTATTTAATGATTTTGTTTTGATTTAATTATTATTTATATTAACATTTATAATAAACTAAAATGAAGTGTATAATTACAAAATTTAAATGCATTTTTTTTTAATAAATCACTTCATTCCTACATTAATTCATGAAGCAAAATACATTAATTGATAAAAACATTAAAAATGAAATACAAACTTCATAGTGATAAAATAAATTACCACTAATTGGAATACACTAAAATTAAGGAAAAATACAACATAAATTACAACAACGATTTAGTAGTCTAGAAGACCATTTCCAGATCCTCCGATATTATTGAAAAAATCACCCAAAGACTCAGATGAACTACCGGATCCATGGCCTTGTTGCCGAGCATGTTTTGCCATGATTTTTAATTGTTGTTGATGCACAAACTCGCGCTTCCTTGGATCAGTTATGGTATCCAAATCCATCATCACAATTTTGGTTTCCCGCAGCTCCAATTTTCTCTCCAAAATATCATTAGTTCTTTGCCTCTCCTGATTTTTTTTTTCAAAAACTTCCATGAGTTTATCTTGTCCTTCTGTAAAAGTGGAAACAATTGTTGAATTTTCTTCCGTAGCCCTCTTTTTTAGTTTTGCTTTCTTCACCCCAATGGGCCTTTGAGATGAACTACCCCCGCCGTCATCACTACCTATATTCAGAGAAAATGAAGATAGCCCGGGAGATGCAGTTGTTGGAGACTCTGGAGTTGGAGAGTTTTCTTGTGATGACGCATTATGACCACGTGGCCTTCACAATGTTGATGTTGCACTATCATTATCTGAAAATTTATGTATATCCTTGAGAATGGGCCACACATGGTCAAACTTGAAACCCCTTTTGTATTTCTTATCTTGGGCAAATAAGACTTTTGCCCGGTTCATCTGCAAAATGATACAAATAAATTTATTGTTCAAATTTAATATTAAATATAATTTCTCTACAACTTTACTTTGTACAAATACTCACCATATCAACTTCAGAGGCACCACTAGAATTCAGAGTTTCGATCTGTCGTAAGCATGACCGTATTTTCCCAACTGCGGTAAGGATAGTCGACATCCGACTTTGCAAACTTTCCCAGGTACGATGTTCAGTCATATAATCCGGTCTGGTGTTATTGTATTCAGCCTCAATTCGAGCCCAGAACATCTCCATGGATTGGTAAATGCCTATGATCGGATTTTGAGAAACATCAAGATATACGTGACACAGTTGCATGTCTTCTGCATGTGTGTATAAAGAACTTCGGCTTGTAGATATTTTTTTGGAAAAAGTGATTTGAAGGGAAAATTGATTTGAAGAGATAAGTGATTCGAAGGGGTAAGAGATTTGAAGGGATAAGTTTAATTTAGTGTGGGTTGATATTTATAGAAACTAGAAGGCACTCTTTTCAGATTTAATCCTACGGTTGAAAAGGTGAGGAAATCTATCCATTGGTTGGATTTGATGATGAGCAGATTTCTTATCTTCGGATTTCGGGAAAGGTGAAGATAAGAATAATTTTTGAGATTTAATCCTTCGGTTTTGGTGGTGATGCAATCCATCCAATGGTTGGCATTAAAAACCCAGATATCTTATCTTGATGTTTTGGGAAAAGTTAATAATAGTTTTCTAGAAAAGTTTAGAGTGGGCCCCACAACAAGTACTAGATGTCTAGGTTCAATGAATCTGGTTCAGAAGTTGGATTTTTTGAATTAAAGTGTTTTTGTCCGTATATACTTTTTCCACGTGGGCTTACAGCTATTGTCGGCCACGTTCTGAGCTATAACCAGCTGGATACAAATGTCATCCACTCGCCCTTCTAGAAGCACGTGTATTGCAAGCCCTATTTTAATTAACGAAAATATAAAAATTACGGCCATAATTAATGAAAATTACCAAAAAAGGCAAATTTGAGATAAATGCGGAAACAAATGAAACTAACAATTCTAAGCAAGCCAGAATTGATGAAAGTCAATTCGGACTTGGAAAACTCAACTTATTGCGAAAATAAAACTTTCCTAAAACAGCAAAAACGGTAATTTCGGAGCCGAAACGATGGAATTTGGCCAAAAAAGGCCATGCCACATCGCAAAGCTATGACTATTAAATATCAAAACAATTCGCTTAAACTGTTAACGTTTCATACCATTCCGACTCCGACGTTCTGAGCAAGGCCATTCCAACAGTTGGATTTTTTGAATTAAAGTGTTTTTGTCCGTATCTACTTTTTCCACGTGGGCTTGCAGTTATTGTTGGCCACATACTTAGCTGTTAACCAGCTGGATACAGCTTTCATCCACTCCCACATTCTAAGTTGTAACCAGCTGGATACAGCTTTCATCCACTCCAACGTTCTGAGTTGTAACCAGCTAGATACAGCTTTCATCCAATCCCACGTTCTGAGTTGTAACCAGCTGGATACAGCTTTCATCAACTCGTGTTTCTAGAAGCACGTGTTCACAAAGATAAATAGCCTAGACCAAAGTATGTAAAAAACTCATTCAATTCAACACCAAGCAAAAATGAATTTCGATATCGGAGGTCCATCTAATTTCTCATCTTCATCTTGATCTTCATCTTCTTTCGATGAGGAAGAGCAACTTCTAGCAAATCTTGAAGAGATTGATTCACAACAAGATGCGATAATTACCTAACATTGTAACAACAAACAGGTCATGGATCAGTATCTCAATCAACAAAACAACCCAGTGACCCGTGAAGGCTCAATTATTGGTCATAGAGTGATCAATCGAGACCGGGAAAGTGCTGATCGTCGTTTGTTCTACGACTATTTTGCTGAGAACCCACGGTATAATGATCAAATATTCTGTCGACGCTTTCGAATGAGTAGAAGTTTATTTCTTCATATTGTTGAAAAAGTGAAAGCTCGTGACAGCTATTTTGTGCAACGAAGAGATAGTGTGGGTAGACTGGGCTTGTCTGGTCTTCAAAAAATAACAGCAGTTTTTTGGATGTTGGCATATGGTTTACCGGCGGATGCTATTGACAAGTATATTAAAATAGGAGAGTTTAAAACAATTGAAAGTTTGAAGAGATTTTGTCGTGCTGTTGTGGAGGAATTTAAAGATGAGTATCTAAGATCACCTAACGCTACTGACGTTTCCAAACTACTCCGTATTGGTGAAGACCATGGTTTTCCAGGAATGCTGGGTAGTCTAGATTGTATGCACTGGAAGTGGAAAAATTGTCCAACGGCTTGGGCAGGACAATATACAGGTCGGAGTGGATCCCCAACTAATTCTAGAGGCTATAGCTGATTATGATCTGTGGATATGGCATACCTATTTTGGTTTGCCGGGTACGAACAATGATATTAATGTGTTGGAGGCATCCCATCTTTTTGCCAACCTCGCTCAAGGTATTGCTCATCCAGCTCATTATGTCATTCAAGGAAGAGAATTTAATATGGGTTATTATTTAGCTGATGGTATATACCTACCATGGTCTACGCTTGTACAAACTATTCATGATCCACGTGGTCCGAAAAATAAATTATTTGCTATGAAACAAGAAGGGTGTAGAAAAGACGTTGAACGTGCATTTGGAGTTCTCCAATCATGGTTTGCAATTGTGGCAGGACCGGCGCGTTTTTGGCATAAACATGTTTTACATGATATAATGACTACGTGCATTATTATGCACAACATGATAATCGAGGATGAGCGTGATGTTGATGCAGCAATTCAGGATCATACGGAAGCACCAACTCCGGAAGTTGAGATGGTGTTAGATGAAAATACCCGATTTCGAGAATTTCTTGCTCGACATAGACAAATCAAGGATAAAAATGCTCACGTTGCACTCCGAAATGTCTTAATAGATCATTTGTGGGAAGAATATACTAATTCAGATGATTAGATGATGATCGATATGTACTTTTATTTCTATGTTTTTTCTTTTTTATCTCATGAAATGTAATGTTTAAGTTATTTTAATAATAAATGCAATATTTTACCAAATTTAATTTAATTTCTATTAATGTATTAATTTCATAATTTCGTATTGTATTGTATTGTAATATTATGTTAATTATGGGGTGAAATGTTAATTGTGAAGAAATATTTAAAAAGGGGAAAGAAAAGGAATATTCCCTATAGAGATAAATTTGATACAGTGGGTTGGAGATGGAATAATGAAATAGAGTGACTGTTAAGCTATTTTAGTGTAAAACTTGCACCAAATCTACTATTTGGGTTGAAGTTGCTCTTAAGGAAATTTTCACTATATATATATATATATTTAAAATCAAGTGTAATAATTAGACAATTAGTTTAGTGGGCAGCAGTAACAGCACGCAAAATAAATTTTAGGGTATCAGAATGATCAGAGTCTGAAGTCAAGCCATGACCATTTACATGTTTTTTTTTTAGTGTTTTCATTTCATATATCACCTGCGGTGGCAGTAGGGGAGTAGCTAGGATCATATTCTTGGCTGAGCTGTCTTAAATTTTATTTCTTCAATTTAAACTTACTATTCTATATAAAGAATTATTATTTTTAACAGTCGATCTCAATGGTATAGATAATTTTCATTAGTAAGAATAAAGATACACTTAATTAGAGGGGCAAATGAATTTTTACCACAAACACATATATTAATAATACACAAGTAAAAC
Organism: Acer saccharum; assembly: GCA_030490815.1. Taxonomy (NCBI): domain Eukaryota; kingdom Viridiplantae; phylum Streptophyta; class Magnoliopsida; order Sapindales; family Sapindaceae; genus Acer; species Acer saccharum. The sequence goes on along the minus strand of CM059870.1, from coordinate 31,244,984 downwards.
CAAAAAAAGAGGGAATATATATATATATATATATATGTATGGTGTAATTTCACCAAAATACCTACTTTTTAAAGAAATATCACATTTTTAAATGTCATCGTCATATTAGCAATTTTAATCCCTTGTTTTTTCAAAATATATCATTTTAGTTCATTTGACCAAATTACTAACAGTTAAGTATGACTATATGTACAAAAATACAATTTTACCCTTGTTAGAATAAATACAAGCTGAAAAGGTTGCTTTTGCCCCTAAAAGTTTTTTGTTATTACATTTTTATTTTACAAAATTTCTTTCAAATACTTTTCATATTTAAATATTAAATAAAAATCAAATAAGAACAACAAAAAATTTTAAAAACCCAAAAAAATATGAAATGATTATAAAAAACAGGATTTTTTAAATATTTTTTATGCATCAGTAGAATATTAATTAAAATATGAAAAAAAAAAAAGATTAAAAAAACAGAAAAATGAAAAATATTTATTAAAAAAAAAAAAACTTAAAGAGATCCGTTGGATCTCCACCATTGGATGTGGAGATCCAACGGTGGAGATCATTGGATCTTCATCGTTTCAACAATGGAGATCCAGAGATATCCATTGTTGAAAATGGAGATCCACAGATCTTCATCGTTCGGTAAGCGATCGAGATCGAGACCATTGTCTAGATTTTTGATACCATCTTCACCCACGACGAGCTTCCCATCGGCTCCACAAAGACGTGGCTGTTGTGGGACGTATAGGTGGTGGAACATTGGAAACTGGGTCATTTGAAGCATCCAAAATGTCCATAGCAGTATCTTCTGCAAATTCCATTAGCATGACAAAGCCATTTACAATATCTTTATTTCCGAATGTTTATCATGTTGATAACTCTAGAGAAAGTTACCAAAATTCCCACCCATTTAACATCAATCATAGGAAAGTTAATAGAGTGTGATGAAATGATCATTAGTGCACATTTTTCATCAAAAATGACCATTTTGAAATGAAATCCTCATCTAATGACTATTTTGATAATACCCAACCAAATAGGTAGTCACCGAGATAATTATCCCTTTAAAATTTCCATGACACATCAATTGAGGAAAAGTAAATAATTTAATATGTGGAGATTTTTCCATTACAATCCAATTTTTTCTTTTCACACTCTTTTACTAAATACACTTTATCCTTAAAACTTAAATTTAAACACTTAACCTTGTTCCAAAACTGTCCTTTTTATTTTTTCACACTCATATTCTAAAAACACTATAATTTTTTTAATTAATTAACTTTATTAAAATACTTTGTTTTATTTTAATATTATTGCCCGTTATTAATTTTTATTTACTCATGATTAGATGAAAAATAATATGAAATTTTTAAGAATATGAAATTTTACTACATATATTTCTAAGTCGTAAGAATATGATATTGGATACTAAGAAATTGTTTTATAGTGTGTTTAGAACTATTTTGTCCTTTTTAGTAACTTTAATTAAAGTTAAAATTGTCAATATCAAAAATAAAATAAAATGGAGCGTAAAATGATATTTGGTGGATTGCAAATAGCATTACTCTAACTTGGCTAGGTACACTTTGGGTGCAACATCTAAATTATCCTTAGTTATTTTTCATTACACTAAGAGCATCTCCAATGAGGCTCTCTAAACCTCCTCCTTAGCTGAAATATCTGGTAAGGATGGTTTTAGCGCACTTCAAGGGGCTCCCTATTTTAGAGAACCACCAAAAGGCTCTCCAAATGTAGGGAGTCATTTCAAGCTCTCTCTCTCTCTCTCTCTCTCTCTCTCTCTCTCTCTCTTAGTATTTTAAAGTTGATTTATCTTCTCTCTCTTATTTTTACAATTTAAAATAAAATAAATTTATTCATATTTTAAATTTAAAAAATATTAAAATATTAATGACTAGCTATAATAGAGATGATGGTTGGAGTGAGTTGCTAGCTAAAATAGCTAAAATTTAGAGAGCATGGTTCGAGATGCTCTAATAAAACAAAACATCCACATTTCTTTCCTTTCATTTTATTTTCTGTCACGCCCCAGAATCCGAGTACGTGATTGAAATATTAAAATCAAATTGTGAACTAGGTAAGTGTAAGATTCTCTTATTCTATAAGTCTCAATTTCAATAAGAGTGGTGCTATTGGCACACCCCCTACTGGTCTATTTATGCCCTACTTTTTTAAATTTTGATTTAATTAAATAAAGTTAAATGGTTTTATTATTTTATTTTATTTATTTTCAAAACTATCCCTTTTTACTTATTTTTCAAACTTAATTCACCCCATTTTTGATCTATCTATCTATCTATCTATCTATCTCAAATCTCTTTATCTTTGGTCTCGTCTTTCTCTCACGAAATCAGTCTCTTAGTCTCGCGAAATCGTCACAACAGACATGGAACCTAATCGTTGGCTCAATCATGCGTCATCTTCTCCTCTACTGACATGAACAAGTGGTAGTGACGACGAAAGGTTATTGAACTTGCAAGAAGTGGAGAGCAAGGAAAAGAAACAGAACAGGAAAGAAAAAAAAAAAAAAAAAAACAGATGTTGAAGGATCAAGTCAAAAAAATACAGAAAGAAAAAAAAATGGATCTTCACGTCGTTTTCAGTTGCGGAAACTACATGATGCACTCTCCATCGTAAGCCCGGCCTTATCAACCCTAGATCATAGTTTCTATATCACAACTTTCTTTTTTCTCGGTCTTTTGAATTTTTATTCTTCTTCTTCTTCTTCTTCTTTTATGAGTTTTGACATATATAATTAGAGCTTGTTCAAAATTAAAATAAAGGGTTTTTATTTATTTATTTGTCTTGCATAATTATCTCAAAAATTTCTCCTTTGGATATCTGGGTTTCGTTTCTAGCTCTTTAAGAGATTTATCGATAAGGGTTTTATATGGAAATACCATCATCTTCATCATCTTCATGAGTTTGTTCAAATAGAAATAAAGGGTATTTATTTATTTATTTCTTCGTGTGTAATTGTCTTTGAATATCGGTTTTTGATTTCTGGGGTTTTGCTACAAGCTATTTTTAGAGATTGATAGACAAGGGTTTTAAATGGGAACACCATCTTCAATTGTATGTCTTTTTTAGTAATTTTGATAAAGGAAAAAAAAAATACTAAATAATTTATTAAATAGGGCATAAATAGATCAGTAGGTGTGCCAATAGCACCACTCTTTCAATAAAATAAGTTTTTACAAAACTTTCAACAGACTTTCCTTTGTATTTGGATCATTCCAAAAACATTTCACTTGTTAATTAATAACATTGATTCCAAATGGTTATAGGCAAATTTCCACCAAAATCCATTAGGTTCAATAACTCAACTCAAAACCATATGATTATACAACCATTTAGAAATAGTAAAATTCTCAAGTTTCACATCAAGTTCTTATATGCCTTACATGATTTTCTTTGGCATATTAATGAAATATACAATAGCTACCAAACATCAAACTTTAAGCTGTAAATAAACATACACATCGTCTTTCTTAGTTACCCAATATCCCCCCTAAACAAGAGTGTTGAAACAATATCACTCATTCCAGGTTACAAACTCAATTCACAATGCATTAGTTCCTTATGACTTTAAACCATTACAAACCACAATATACTAAACATTTATTTCACATTTTAGATATATCAATGCCACATATATGTATATTATGTAGCATACTTATTTTACAATTTCTTTTGGGCCTGAGTTTGAGATTTACAACGCAAACGCCTACGTACCCTATACTTAATAAGGATTAAAGCCTCCGTAGTTCATTAACAGTAAATCAAATTAGAAAACCAATATCCATTACATAAAATTAAATTTAACCTTGCTCAATACATTTATCAAACCAATGAACCATGTCTAATAGATTCTTCTTTACAAATATATTCTCAGAATAACAATGATATATTAATCAGATACCATATATAATATATTCTCAGGGTAATAATGGTATATCAGTCAAATACCAAATATAATATATTTCAGGATAACAATAGTATATCAATCAAATACCAGGATAACAATGGTATAGAAATCAAATACCAAGTATAATTCTTTTGGTGTCATTATACAAATTAAATAAGAGTACATCATTCTTATGTTTCCATAATTGCCTTCAATTATATCTTATGAAATCATAAATGGGCACCAAGGGATACACTCTAACCCACATCATTATATCAAGCGAATGCCCTAACTTTCACCGCCACACACAAGGACATTCCAGCACACACTACATACAAGGGTACTGTACAAGTACCACAAAACAAGGGTACTATTCCACATCTTAGTTGGCATGAGGAGCATAACAAGTACCACATAACAAGGGTACTACCTCATCCTATTTGGCATGAGGATATTGCAACCATTCCATACTATAAAATACAAGGTCATTTTTGGAATCAAACAATACTTACTCAAGTTTTCCTTTCTCAATTATTACTCATAATTGCATATATTCCGTAATATTTCATAAGCATAATACACGGAATCACCATCACATAATTCAAAGACTGAATCATAGGTCATACTCAAATAATTAATATATGGATACATGAAATACAACACAACTTCCTTACTTTACCTGATATAATATTCTCTTATATTATCAGTATGACAATAACATACTTATTTTCATTTCAAAAATACAATCATTCAATCATTAACTCATTAACAAAATCAATTTAATTAAGTCCATATTTAATTTAGAGTTTAGAATTTCCCCTACACTGGTCATGAGCACTAGGATTTTAACTTTTTAGATTGAATCCATTTCATGGCAATTACAATTACATTATGAATATGTAATAACACACCTACAAGATTACAAAATCTAAATTCAAAAGAAGCTCGGGTAATAACAATCTCAATTATCAAATACTTAGAAATCTCAGGACACCCACACAGAGGTATTAATACCTTGAATAACATTTATCACAAAGAATATTCACTATACCGTTATATTAATTTAAACTCAAATACCTAACACGAATGTCAAACCGTGTTAACTCTAAAAGAGTTTAACACTTGGAAATATTCGTTCCAAGTCCATAATAGTCTCAATAACGCTAGTTCCCATATTTCAGTACCCTTTAATCAATTTAACAATATTTATACTCAAATTGGGAACAAATACAACATCAAATCGACAAATCTTCAGTAACTTAATTATCCAATTATCCAAATATTATATATTGTCACACATCTAACTTTTTTTTATTTTTTATTTTTATTTTTAAAGGAAAACAAAACATTACAAACAACCACAGCGATCCGCCGAAACAAATGAATTAACACAAGGAGGAAATTCCTCCAGCCAAAACATGTCCTCAACACAAGAGAGACCGTTTTTAGCTAAAACATGGGCCACCTGATTAGCCAATCTGGGAACGAAATTAACCGAGATACAACGAGCTTGAACTAATAAAGCATGAATATCATTGATGTAAATACCAACATCAGAGAGTTGCAACTTCCTGCTATTAATCCAGCCAACAACAACCTTAGCATCAGAGTCTATCCTCAACCATTAAAATTCTTTGTTTAATAATTTCCTTGAATACCCATAACTTCTTTTATACAACTTACACTATCAAGATGCAATTGATCAAAATATACTAAAATCCCTCATCTAATTTTCATAAATTACTCTTGAACAATCATTTATGCATACAAGGGAATTTCAAATCTTAGAGAAAAACAAACTCTATAAACTGAGCAAAACAACATAACAAAACTCAGGAAGAATTATAAACACCAACCTAAATTCCAATTTACCACCCACGGAAGATTAAATTAATTTTTCTCCTATTTTCTTCCATTTTCTTTTTCCCGGCCGTTCTTCTTCTCTCCTTTTTTTATTATTATTATTTTAATCTGATCTCGTCTTCTCTTTTTTTTTTTTTTTTTTTTTTTTTAATTTTTTATTTGTTTTGTTCTTATCTCCCTTTCATTTGATTGCACCGAGTCCACCGCTTAGACTATTATTATTTTATAGTTTTCCTTTAAACTTGTCTCTCATATATTTCAATTCATCAAATTGTATTAGGAAATTATATTCCGACTCCTATATTATTTCTTATTCCTTTTCAATTCATCAAATGCATAAAAAGTTACATTTTCATCCCTTATCTCATTTTACATTTAAAAATAAAAATCAGCTAAATACCTATTGATTTGGATCCAATTCAAATCATTATTTCACTAGTGATAATTTTAAGCATCGCCAACACTAGCATTTTGGGTCTCAAATCCTTTAGAAACTAAATTAAGCCCAAATTTGTAATAATTGGGACCAACTATTTACAAACGGTTTGACCCATTTTCAGGATATTACATTTTCCCTTGATTTCTTAGCATCCGAATACATCATTATCTATATATCTAAACCCAAAATACCATACATGTAATATTTCAAAAAAAAATTAAAAAAAATCCAAAATACTCCAAAATTCTTTCTTTTCATTTTATTTTCCCCCATTTTCTTGACATCCAAACACATCATTATTAACACCAAAACACACTATCCACACAGATAAGTAATAGAAAGGGTAAATTGCATAAGCATATCCCGATTTTAGGTATAATTTCAGCTATATTCAACTTTTACCTAAAATTACACAAACATCCTTTACTTTATTGTTAGTGGTCAACGATTATATTTAACCTTTAACCATATTGTTAAGAAAATATATATTTTAAATATATATTTAATTGATTCCAAATATATATATATATATATATATATATATATATATATTTAGGAGTTAAATTTAAACCAGACGAGATCAGGTTGGTCGATGGTAAACCATTCACCTACACCACGAGGTTGCGGGTTCGAGTCCCCTTCCTTTTTAAAAACCCTAAATTAATGTAATAGTGTAATACTTAAAAAAATGGTTAATTAAATCTAAACAAATAAATGACCTGTATTAATTATAAAATAATGTTTGGGTACTGACTACCCAAGATACTGATCCCACCAATGAGAATATAATATGTGGTCCAATTTGTGAGATAAATGTAAAAAGTAAAAGAAAAAAGATCACGTGTTACACTTCTATTGGAGGAGTCAGTATTTTGGATAGTGATTGGTCAGTATCCGAGCATTATTATTAATTCTGGTAAATTTTTTTAGAGGACCACCAAGGTTTGGAGGATCCAAATCCAATAAAGAGAATTTTGTTTATCCAACTGCAAAGTTAATACGAAATGGGTTTTTTTTAATTTTTTTTATTAAGAGCGAAGCCCTAAAAATATCACATGGTACTATTGTAGCAGGTCTAGTAGACTAGCAATTCAGTGCAGTATGTAGTTGGTGGGTGTGCATGCCAAGGTCAAAGGAAAAAAAGCAGAAACATCCATCAGATTGCTAACACGTATTATTAAAGCTCATTTTTCTCTCTTAAGTCTTGTCTGATCATTATCACGAGCCTAACTCTCTCCTTCTCCTCCAGTGTCACAGCTGTAAGTCTTGGTAACCACATCATCTCCATTTCAAACCGTTGAATTTGTGATCATGCGCGCTCTCGTTGCACTTAACACCGCTTGATCATGATTCATGATCTTGGTATAGGCTGATGGGATGACTCTATAGTTGCTTTAATTTACTCATATCTAACCATCATCATTATATATACATATATATGCCTGTGAATGTCTCTCGATGGACGGGAAGGAGCATTAAAATCACTTGTATTAGCTATATCATGAATTGACAAGCCAAGACTACTTGGAAAGTTGAATAATATATATATACCCAATGCTTCCATATAGTCCAACAAATTTTGCATTGAAATTCTAAATTGTTTTTCAACCCAATAATTGCAGCAGCAGTCCCTCCCGCTCGCCTATCTTGCCATCGGATAAATTTTACTCTTTTATTATTATTATTTTTTAAGAACAGGATAACATGCAGCTAGTACTTGTAAGATTGATAAATATTATATATATTACAGGTGTTGTCTTCTAGGGTAGGCCCTCCACACACACACAAAACCTTAATTTTCTCTTCAAATAAGAATTTAAATTTCAAAAATATCATCGATCACATTAGAATTACAGTTGAGGCCTCTAGTTATAATAATTAATAAGCCTAGCTATGATCTAGTACGTTATAGTGTATAGTTGGGTACAGTGGGAATGCAGGAGAAGGACAGAGAGAGAGTCAGCCCCCACCACAGCTTTCATGCAGCCCTATGCTTCTACCACCTGTGAAGCTCATGATACATCCATGTCCATAGACTCTTTCATAGCTTCTTAGCTGGCCACATGATGCTTCTTTTTAATTCACTATTTCACGGGGTGGGTGGGTGCATGCTTATTATGTCTTTATTCATTTTCCTTTTTAACATCTCTCTCACTCTCTCAAGTCTCAGTACCCTTATAAATAATGCTATTGCTAACCCTTCTCTTAATCAACCATCATCTCACATTTTAGGGTTTCCTCTTGTTACTCTTCCCAATTTCTTCTTTCCCAGGTTTCTGCTTACGTTTTTTTTTTTTTTTTTTTTTTTTTTTTGTATGCAAGAGTTTTCCTCCTTTCTAAGTTTGGTACTGATTTATCTTCATTTTTTTTCTTCTGGTTTTCTCTAGCTTCTTTTGCACGGTCTCGGTCTTCTATTTTGAGATCATATGTACAGCTTCCTCACGTATAGATCTTCTTTTCTTTCGCAATTTTTCATATGTTAAACAGTACTCTATATATATATAACAATTCTTCAATCATACGACAACATGATTTCGAAAAGATGAATTTGCATGTCTTCCATTTTAGGAATTCATATATTTGTTTCATGAAAAACTAGCTAGTATATATACCATATACTAAATTTAGATATGAATATGCTTGGAAGTTATTATAAATGATAAGTTCTACAAGGGAAAAAGTGAAGCTGCCAGCATGATCTAGCTTCGGTTACAATACTATAAATATACAACTCTAGCTAGGTCATGCTCTGACAGCCTCACTCATTCCTAATTGGGGACCAAACAACAGTTGCTTCAAATCTTAGCACAAAACGCCATATCAACATCACTGTAAGTATATTCTTCTTTATTTATGTAGTAGCATGCATGCGCTCACTTTTTTGACCTTTGCTTTTTTTTTATTGTTGTTTCTCTTTCTCTTGTTTTTTTATTTTTTTATTTTTTTATTATTTTTATTATTTTTATTTTTTATTATCTAATATTACTTGGTTTGTATGAACAGTAAGGAAGTCGGTTACCTTTTGGCTTCTTATAAGTTTATAAAATGATGTTCACGCCTCACAGTTGCGAAGACGTACATCATTTATATTAATCTGGGAAAAAAGTACATTCTATAAAGATACATATAACATATCGTATGATATGAAGTAAAAAAATATTATTGTGTGGTAATTAAGTAGCATTGTTCTCAGTTAGTTTATAAGTGCTGTTGCTCGTTGGAAGATTTGTAATTCTTTTATAATATTTCTTAAATTTACTTGAAAATCATTTGAGCTAATTGCCACGAATCACTACTTTAATTGATCTTTCTTTTAAGCTGCAACATTGATAGCGATCAATTGTAGTTATGTGACAAGACTAAGTTGACTCATCAAAGTAAACCCTCTCCCAATCTTAAAATATTATAATTGTAAAAATTTGGTTATGTTATCAGTATGATTTCTTGACCTGTCTAAATATATATTTGTTTATCTATTTAGACCAATTATTATTATAATATATGTGTATATATATATATATATTAAGCTTTGCTACTTAATAGCGGTTGATTTGGGAGTTGTTTGTTCAAACCTTAAGATTGTCTACCTGCAACTGAGCTACATTCCGGAGAGAATTCCAAACAAGGCTCTCTATATTTTCTTTATATTTAGAGAGTTGGTTATATTTTTTTATAAATAAAGAGCCATATAAGGAGTTAACACTCCAATAGACCTTTCTAAATCATAAAAATGACTCATATTATTATTAATTCACAATCTCCTTGACTATTTATAGGGATGATGAATATGGACAATTGGATAGGAATGATGTGGACTCATCTTGATTACTCATTCCATTTGAGTAATAAAAAATTAATAGGGAGGATGTTTTCCCTTCTTACATTTGGGGAGCCATTGGCTGGAAAACAATTTAGGGAGTGAGATAGGGAGATTGTTGGAGCAAATTCCGGTTCGATCTCTCTATTAATAGTCAAGGAGGTTGTGGATTCCGGTCTCTTGGGGATGCTTCGAGGAATTGTTGACCTGTATAAATACTTTTGTATTATGTAATACAATCATCAGCAATACAAAATCTACATTTTAGTTAAGAAGATTTTCTCAAACTAATGACATTTAGTTCCGGCTGATGTAAATCTTACTTGTTGCCTTTGTCGAGTGAATTAAACAATGAAATGGATGAATCAATCGGTGTGCTTATTTTAGAGTTCAAGTCTTTTATATTAAGTGAACATGAATAAATTTTCTTCTATATTCTGGCCATATTGTTATTACTTATGATGACTGGCACTGTGACTTAATTACAATGGAAGGGCTATTTGTAATTCCATCAAAAATAAATGATATATATAAGATCAATAAATGAGTGATATTATTGAAAATCCACTAAAAATCAAACAAGTAACTTCAATACATTGAAACACATGGCCTCTGCCAATGTGGTGGGTCTTTGGTGGGCTTTTTCAATGTCTAGTGTATGTATGTATGTAAATGTGCAATTTTTTCCACCAATTGTGTGGGTGTTGTCCCACAATATGTGGGTGCTTTCTCTCCCCGTCTGTGGGAGCTGCAGTCTGGGCTGTGCTTGTAGAGCCCAATCTCGCTGGTCCTAGTAGTTTATGTGGGTGCTTTCTCTCCCCGTCTATGGGAGTTGCAGTCTGGGCCGTGCTTGTAGAGCCCAATCTCGCTGGTCCTAGTAGTTGTTGTATAATAAATAAATAAATAAATAAAAAATAAAAACTTCAATACAATGAATTAAATTGATTTTCTTGACATGGTACATTTTATGTGCAATAGATGGCAGTCCATTGCACCAGCACCGTACAAGTACAAGAACTATTGCACCAGCACAGTACAAGAACTACTGCACCAGCACAGTACAAGAACTGTCGAACTGATTATAAACCAGACTTCTACATATAAAGGCTCAAATTGTTTGTAAATTGTAATAGACACATCTACCAATAATTCCATCATATATTAGCTATAATTATCCTAAAAATCAGAAAAATTAATGTTACTGAAATGTTATTTCTTTATCTCTTCTATGTTTTAAATTAATGTATTGATGTATACAATCCAAGTAGTCTTTGAATCCAGAAGTCTTTTTTAATGGATTAGAACTACAAATACGGCAATAGACTAAAGAACTAGTACATTAAATACAAACTTGAATAGAAATTACTATGGTGTTTTGTGCATCAATCATCAATCAGGCTACAATGTCAAATAAGTCAAAACTTAACACACTCAATAGTGTATTAAAACCAATAAGTTCAACTGAAATCTAGAGGTGTCAATTCGGATCATCCAAATCCGAGATTATTACTATTATTATTTTTTGCTTTGTTGTTGTTGTTGTTGTTTTTTTTTTTTTTTTTTTGGAATGCAATGCAAGGATGTGCTTTTCGGGGACATGATGAATCCGTCAATTCTACCAATCGAGGGAACTTCATTGAGATGATAAAGTTGCAAGCAAAGGTAAATCAAGAAATTACTGGGATTGTTCTAGAAAATTTTCCACAAAATGCCAAGTATACATCACCTAGAATTCAAAGGAATTGTTGAATATTCTTGCTAACAGAGTGCGAGCTAAAATCCGTGAGGAAGTCAGGGATGCCAAATTCTGCATTCTTGTTGATAAAGCAGTTGATGAATCCAACAAAGAACAAATGGCAATTATTTTGAGGTATGTTGATTATAAAGGATTTGTTAGAGAACGTTTTCTTCAAGTTGTAAGTGTTAATGATACAAATGCCTCAACTCTTAAAAAAGAGATATGCAATGTCCTTGCTCGATATGATCTATCAATTGAAAACTTGCGAGGTCAAGGATACGATGGTGCAAGCAACATGAGGGGTGAGTGGAATGGTTTACAAGCATTGTTTCTCAAAGATTGTCCATATGCCTATTACATACATTGTTTTGCACATAGATTTCAATTTGCTTTAGTTGCGGTAGCTAATGAAGTGCATGATATTTGGCTATTTTTTTCAAAATTGAATTCCATCGTCAACTTTGTGAGTGCTTCTTCTAAGCGTCACTCGGAGTTGAAATCTATTCGAGAAGGTGAAATTTAGGAATTGACCGATTTAGGGGAACTTGAGACTGGTACAGGGGCTAATCAAATTCGTACTTTGCAACGACCTGGAGCTACCCGTTGGAGTTCTTATTTTACTTCTATTGATATATTGATTAATATGTTTGGTTCAACTTCTACTCTTCTTGAAAATTTGATTGACAAATGACTGAACAGTAATATACGTGGAGAAGCTAAAGGTGCGCATAAAGATTTGAGATCTTTTGAATTTGTGTTTATCTTGTTGTTATTGCATAAAGTTTTAGGAATATTTAATATGCTTTGTCAAGCTTTACAATTGAAATCTCAAGATATTATAAATACTATGAATTTAGTGTCAACTACAAAAATGCTTCTTCAAAAGTTAAGGGAGAGTGAATGGGATACTTTTCTTGAAAGTGTAGTGTCATTTTGTGAAAGGTATGAAATTGATATATCTAATATGAATGCACGTTATATGGAAGGAACAAAACGTTCTTGTCAGCAGAAAGATAATATCACAATTGAGCATTACTATCACTTTAGTATCTTTATTGCTGTGATAGATTATCAATTGACTGAGTTGAATAATAGATTTTCGGAGCAAACAATAGAACTTATTACTCTTAGCATGGCTTTGAGCCCTGTTGACGTGTTTAAATCATTTGATGTTGATGATATTTGCACTCTAGCTAATAAGTTCTACTTTGAAGATTTCAATAAGAATGACATTGAAGATTTGAGAAGACAATTGAGCCATTACAGGTTAGATGTTCTTGGTTGTCCGAAATTTCAGAATTTGGCTTCTCTTTCGGAATTATGTCAATGTTTAGCTGAAACAAAAAGGTCAGAGCACTACACTATGATTGATAAATTGATTCGTTTAGTCTTAACTCTTCCTGTATCCACAGCTACAACAGAATGAGCATTTTCAGCGATGAAGCTTGTCAAAACACCACTTCGCAATAAGATGGATGGCGATTTTCTTACTGACTGTATGGTCATATATATTGAGAGAGAGATTGCTGATATCATTGACTTAGATTCTATAATAGATGAATTTGATGATGTAAACCTCGTAAGACAAAGTTGAAATAGTGCTTATTTTTATTTGCGTTTGCTTTTAAGTTTATGTAGTTTTAACTATAAGACTCATTATATCCTTTTATCTATGTGAATATTTTATTTTCAAATAATGAAATTTTCTAATATTGACGAAGTTTTTTTTTAATTTTTTTTTTATATAGTTTTTTATAGTCTTTTTTAATTTATATATATATATATAGTTTTGTTTTAACCCACCCTAACAAAAAATCCTGGGTACGCCCCTGATTGAGCTTCAACTAAATATATATATTTTTTAATATTTTTTTGCTGTTGTTTATATACATTGATTATTATTATTATTTGTATGTAGAAAACAATTAAAGATTTGCTTGCTTTGTTAATCGTCAAGAAGAATGAATTTTATAGAGATTAGAGAGAGTATGGAGAACTTGGGTTCTGAGATAAATACTAATATTTTGCGAAGTTTCATTACTTTGTTATAAAATTTGAAACTTATTAATTTAGTGAGAATGACAATTAAATAAAAAATATTTAAAAAATAAAAATAAAACGAACAAAAATAAATTATTCTAAGAATAAATTAAATTACAACTTGTGTTTGAAGCTATTATAAATTAAAAAAAAAAATAATGAAAAGAAAAGATTGAAAAAAAAGAGAGACAAAAGCAATGATTTTAATCCCATGACTAGAAAACCCACCGGTATAGGTGGGTTTATTTAGTCCCATATTGATGGGGCTATTGGATACTGTTGAAAGATAAAGTTCCAATCCCTTGCGATTCCGTCAAACATGGGTTTATGATTAACATAATCCAATCCAATCCTAATCTTGACCAACAAACAGGCCCTAAATGTTTTCAACTTACTTAAATGAGTTATCTACAAATTTCAATTTATTTTACATTATATTTATATATAAAGAGGCTGACATCTTTTGTATATATTTATATTTCTCGTTATATTTATACATAAAATATCTTTCCTTTTCGTTATATAACAAGTTGTTATTACTTTCAAAATATAAACAAAGCTGCTATGATTGGTGGAACTTTCTTGGTGTGGGTTCTGGTGGCTCATGCATTTTAGATGGCATATTAATAGAGCAAATTTCTATTTCGTTTTTTCTTCATCATGTTACGTTCGTGGGTTCATGGGTTCCCAGGGCGGGTCTTGACCCGAACCCATGAACATATTCGGGTATGGTATTAGGTCTGGGTCTCAAAATGTTTCGCAGGTCTAGGTTTGGTTCTAGCTTGACCCGACCCATTGCCATCCCTACGAGCAATGCTAGGCAGCCTGGGATGGACAAATGGCAGAGGCTGTGAATTGGAGATTACAAGATTAATTTATGATGCTACAATTTGTGTAAAGAAAAAGCTCATCGGTTTGGGGATCTGTGATTCTCAAGGAAAGGTTATGGCTTCTAGTGCTCAACAAATGGTTGGTTGTTTTTCTCCTTAGATGGCGGAGGCTTTAGCTGTGCTGCGTGGGTGTCATCTGGCAAGATATTGTGGCTTGTCTCCATGTTTGTTTGAAACTGATGCCTTGAGTAGTTGTGTGTGGTGGAGATTATCAAATCAGGAAGACCCCCAGATGATGATATTGGCCTTGTGGTTGGGGACATCTTGGAAATGATTTATTTGGAAGAGGATGTCTCGTTTGTTCCCTGTCAAGCTAATAGGGTTGCTCGTGGTTTAACTAAATTGACATTGAATAATTCTCAAGATTGTTTTTGGATGGAATCGGTTCATCCCTGCTTGGAGATGGAGTTATCGAAGGATGTTCCATATTAGTTTTCTTTTGTGTTCTTTGTTTTCCTTCTAAAAAAAAAAGCTAGTTAGGATCATCCTTTCCTTGATTATAGGGTGAAAATGGAAACTAGACAAAAATTAAGGAGGTTTATTGCTTTTAGCCGGAATTAGTATTTTGATTGTTTTTGTCAAACAATCCACTTTTCGGATTTAAATGCCCTTCTTTTTTTTCAAAACCTCATCTCTCTCTTTTTCTACAGAATCTTTCTCTCTCTCTTTTTCTCTCATGTGTTCTTCTTCTTCTTCTTTCTCTCCTTTCTTCTCTCACGCCTTCTCTCCTTCTTCTTCTTCTTCACCTTCTCTCCTCTCTTCTCGGTTTTTTCCAAATTTAAAAAAAAAATCAGATTTTTTTTAAACAATTTTTTTTTCAGATATGTTTGTGTTTAAGTTTGGGTTTTTCGATCGTCAGTCGTCGGATCTAGGTTTGAGGGTGGTTATTGTGTTTATGACTAGTGAAAACGACTAAACACACCAGGAAAAATGAATTAAATACACTAGGTAAAAATGACTAAACACACTAGGCAAAAACGACTAAACACACCAGGTGTGTTTAATTGGGTTGCCTGTGTGTTTAATTGGTTTTGCCCTGGTGTGTTTAATGAGTTTTGCCTGATGTATTTAATTGGTGGCCTGATGTGTTTAATTCGTTTTACCCTGGTGTAATTATTTTTGCCCTGGTGTATTTAATGAGTTTTGTCTAGTGTGTTTAGTCCTTTTTGCCTGATGTGTTTAATTCATTTTTGCCTTGTGTGTTTAGTCGTTTTTGTTTAGTGTGTTTAGTCGTTTTGGCCTGGTGTGTTTAGTCATTTTGGCCTGGTGTTTTTAATTCCTTTTTGGCTAGTGTGTTTAAGTACTTTTTGCCTGGTGTGTTTAGTCTTTTTTGCCTGGTGTGTTTAATCGGTGGTCTGGTGTGTTTAATTGAACAAAATCTGGTAAAAAAAAAAATCAAACATGATCTGAAATTTTCAACTTCAACACGAAAATCTAGAAAAAAAAAAAAAAAAACAACTCCCACCATTCATAAAAACAACCACCACACTTTAAAAAAATCTAGAATTTTTAAACAAAACAAGATCTGGAATTTTTTTTAACAAATCTAGAAAGAATTTTAAACATTTAAATCCAACTAACACTCAAATCCAGACATTCACAACCACAACCACCCTTAAAATTAACTACATTCACAACCACAACTACATTCACAACTAAATTTTTTTAAAATAATCTGGAATTTTTTTTTTTTAACAAACATAATCTGAATTTTTTTTAAAAAAATCTGAAAATAATTTTAAACAAAAACAAAATTTGAAAAAAAAAATTCAAAATAAAAAAATTCTGAAAATTTTTAAAAAAATTGGAAAAAAACGTGAAAGATAAAGAGAAGAGATGAGAGAAAGAGAAGAAGAAGAAGGAGAGAAGATCGGACGACTGACGATCGGAAAACCATCAAATCTGAAAATTTTGTTTTTAAAAAATCTGAATTTTTTAAAAATCTAGAAAAAAAGAGAAAGAGAAAGAGAAGAAGAAGAAGAAGAAGAAGAAGAGAAAGTTAGAAGACATAGGAGAGAAGAGGAGAGAAAGAGAGAAGAAGAAGAGAAAGAAGAAGAAAAAGGCGTGAGATGAGAGAGAGAAAGAGGAAAAAAATATTCTGCAAAAATGAGAGAGAAGAGGTATTTAAAAAAGAAGGAGGGGCAATTATGTCTCTACAGTGGATTTTTTGACAAAAACAATAAGTTTACTAATTTCGGCTAAAAACAATAAAGACCCTTAATTTTTGGTTTAAAAGGGGTATTTCCTCCTTGATTATAGATTTATGCCAATTACAATTAATGAATTAAATATATAATTTGAAATTAAAAATAATTGTTATCTAAGAAATTTAGTATGGCTCATTCGGACCAAATTCCCTGTCCGCCTGGCCCGATGTGCCATACAACTCAACATAGCACACTACACTATTGGGCCTAACAATTATCGTGTTGTGTCGTGCTTGTACAGATGGCAGCTCAACCCACTTTACATGCTAGGTTAGATAATTTTAATAATCAAGATAAATTGTGTAACTTAAAATTCATAATTTAAAAATATAATCTCGTATTTTAAGTTTTTTTTTTTTTTTCTTAAGAAATAAGTTGTGGCCCATGGGCCGATCTGATATAAACCAAATATGTATTGGACCGTATTGACACATGGGTTATGCTAAACTATGTCCATAATTATTAGACCCGGTCATTGCCCGACAAGACACTATTTCTTTCTTGAAGTGCCAAACACGGCCTATAGCTTTGCATAGGCCTTGCTAATGTGGATCGAGCCGGCCCAACTCATGTCACACCTACAGTCTAACAACTCTAACCTAAGGTATCAAAGTAAAAAGGAATGAAACAGTTAAAAAATGTTTGAGCAGAGCCAACTCAAGTACTCAACTGAAAAGAGATATCCACCTAACTGGAAAAGAATATAGATTTGCAATCTTGTTTCGTAGTACTATAGAGAACAATATATAGATATTGTTCATCAATACCTACTGATGCAATATATTTTTGTCCATGTATTCGCTTTAGCTTGTGCTGTGCATACAAATTTCCTTCGTATAATCAGGTTTTGAATTATATTTTTTTTTAAAGTGTAAGTCAGCTGATATATATATCAGTTATCAGGTCAGGTATACCTGACGATATTATCATGTGGTTTCACTAATTCTTGGTAGAATCAGTGTAAATTTTTTTACACTATTTCTCGGTAGTGAGAATTAGTGAAACCACACGATCAGGCAATTAGGTATACCTGACCTGATCATATATATATAAGGATAGAGGTACGTATTGGTTACACCGGGCCATGGTACATAATGGTTACACGGGCTATGGCCCGATCTAACTTTGAAGAAAAAAAATCATATATATATGATTTTTTTTTTTTTTTCAAATATACACATGTAATTGTATCGGTTACACCGCGCTATGGCCCGGTTGAACTTCGAAAAAAAAATCATATATATGATTTTTTTTTTTCAAATAAACACATAATTGTGTCTCATTGTTAAATTACCTAATTAGAAATAATTATAATTTATTAATTTTTTTATGATGCAATAATTTGGTTGGTTTTGGTTGAAAAAAATATATTATTATAGAATCAGAAGAAAAATGATAATAAATAATATTATAAAAATTAATAATTCATTTAAAAGCTTTACAAATTCATAATTTTCACTGGTAAATTCTATATTTCTTAAGCTAGTTATTGTATTTAATTATATTATCATATGAAATACAGTATTATGTCACATGAGTGAATAGGGGTATACATTTTCTTTTTCTTTTTTATTTTTAACAAAATTCTATAGTAATGTAAAGATTTACTTAAAAGGTTTTAAGTTGAGTCGACAGGGGCATAGCTCAGCTGGTAGATGAACGAGCTTGGGGTTTGGATAAATGACTCCCAGGTCAGCGGCTCAAATCCTACCAATGGCGAAAGCTTTCAAAAAAATATTTGGTCCTAGATTAATATATATATATATATATATATATGGAGCCCATGTGAAGGTCCTTTAGGCCTCATTTGGTACATTGTATTGGATTGGATTGTATTATCTTTAATACAAACATGTGGTGTTCTAGTAAACACTAGGCGCTAGTCGGTCAGAGACCCGGCGCCTAACGCCTATGCCGATTAGTCGGTGATTAATCGGTTGACGAATTTAGATCTTTTTTTTTTCTTGTATAAAAATTCAATCACAAACAAATTCCAATTATAAATCCAAACAAAATTCTTTCCAAATCCATAAATACCAAATAAAAATGATAAATAAAGTTCACATGTAAGTTAAAACAAGAAGTCAAGAAATGAAAAAAAGTCAAATAAAAAAAAATATATGATAAAATAAGCACTGAAATAGTCGTACACACTACGCACACACTTACTTCTCTCTTTCTTTCTTCTAGCTTCTTCTTCTTTTTCCAACTTCGTTTCTCTTGCTCTTTCAAAAATGAAAGAAACAAACCCCCAACCTCTTTCTCTCTCTAGATACTTGTATGTATATATAAATCTCTCTCTCTCTCTCTCTCTCTCTCTCTCTCTGTCTCTCTCTGTCTCTCTCTCTCTCTCTCTCTCTCTCTCACACACACTGTTACGAGTGATCAGAGACGACACAGCTGTAGCAGCTGGCCATGATTCTGGAAGGAGATCTGACCGGATTTAAGATCGTGGTGATCAGGCTGATCGGCAGCGGTGGAGGAATCAGTAATCGAAAGAAGAAATCGAAAAAGTTGATGGAGTTGTGGCATAAAATGGCCTTCCTTTTTCAAAGAGTCTGGCTTGCCTAGCACCGATTTATCTATTAGTCGCCGACTTTATCAATTAGTCGGCCACCGCAGAATTCGTCCAATTTTCCCCTTTTCACTGCAATTTTCGACCACCTAGCTAAATTGCACCGATTAATCGGCCTAGGCGGCTGCTTATTCGAACACTGATTACATGTCATACATGTTATATGAAGAACTGAAAATATATTATACGACAAGCTATCATGTAAAGTTTATTAGAAACCCAAAAATTGAAGAAATATGTTATATGATGAACTATGAAATATTACATGGCTGACTATTATGCAACGTTCATCAGAAACCAATTTATTTGGAAAACTTCAAAATTGATTTTGAAAACCACGACATAATCAAAAATAGTATCAAAACCCATGAAATATACACCAATACAAACAATTGTTAGCTACTCAAAGCATTAAAAACTCACCGTATGGTGACCAAAAGGAAGAAAAGGGATTTTGGAGAGAGAAAGTGAAGAACTAAGAGAGAAGGGAGAAAGAGAAGAAAAAAAAAAAACTATAGCGGCATTTTCGTCACTTTTAGGTTAGTTTTGAATAGTTTTTGAAAGTTTCAGTTGAATATGATTTTATTTTGAGAATAAGGTTAAAAATGAATTTTGATTTTAAAAATATGTTAGATTTGTCTATTTGGAATTTGGTTATAAAAGTTTCCTATGCAGTTTATGAATTTTGGAATTGGTATTGTGTGCGTGCTCTACATTTAAGAAAAAGAATAATGGAGATAGAAATCTTTTTATTTTAAAAAGTGAAACGGGGAAAAGAAATGTATTACTGGTTTACGAGGGATTTTGTAAAAGAGAAATTGTTTCAAATTTTAGGGAACAAACGTGATTTTAAATTGGACCTTGAAGATTTTTTGTGAGAACTATAGAGATTTGCTTAAAGAAGTTGCTTGAGTTTTTGACAAAAGTGTTGATCTTTGTTGAGAAGAAAGAGACGAATAACAGCCAATAGGGCCATAACTCAGTTGGTAGATAGACGAGCTTGGGGCTTAGGTAAATGACTCCTAGGTCAGCAGCTTGAATCCTACCAATGACGAAAGCTTTCGAAAAAATACCTCGTCCCGAACTAATAGATATTGTTTATAAAAGTCAAGCATTCGGTGCTAGAAACTCTAATACAGCTTAATATCACTTATTATTAGGAATGACCATTTATCCCCGGGGACCCAAATCCCCACTCCCCCATCCTCATTTGGAGGAAATGGGAGGGGGGGATATGGATGATTTTTACCCCCAAATTGAAATGGGGATGGGGATGGGGATGGGGGGACCCCTCCCCATCCCATTTCTCCATTTTCCCATTTTCCCCACAAATTAATGGAGATAGAGATGGGGATAGGGGTAGGTGCCCTATCCCCATTTCCCCATTTCCCCAAAACCTTATATATATATATATATATATATATATATATATATATTCTTAATATTTTTATTCTTTCTAATTTACTAAGGCTCAATTTGGCATTGCTTCCCAAGCTGCTTTTGCGGCCAAAAGTGATTCTGGACTGGTGATAGAATGTTTGGTAAAATTCCAGGGAAGTGTTATTGGCCACTTTTAGCTTCTCCCAGCTGAGTTTTTGAGAAGCTACAATTTGTAGCTTTTAGAAATCAGCTTCCTAGGGAAGCAATTTTGAAAACGCGCTACAGTGCAATTTTTAATGAATTTTTACCAAACTTCCTATTTTATCCTTTGCCTTTCATGAAATTTACCAAAATAAACCAGCGGCCACGAATTTGTTCATCTCCTATTCTCATCTCTCTCTCTCTCGCTTTCTCTTCTCCAGCAGCCTCTGTATTTGGTTCGAGCTATCCAAGGTATTTTCTAATTTCCGTTCTAATTTCGTTATCTCAAATCAATTACTTGTAGGGAATTCCTTTGAATGATAGTTTCAAAAGCTTTGTGTAATGTGTTCCTGTTTTAGGGTTTGATTTTTAATTGGAGTTTTGGGGATTTTATCTAATTTGATCATCATTTATTGAAGGTTGAGGATCTCTCCATCTTTACGCTTCTGCAATGAAGCGGCTTTTATCGGATTTGGAATCGAGAAAGAATTTAAGGATTAACTTTGTCACTGTTAGGAAGCTCACTGTAATTTTTGTTTTTGTTCGGTGGAAATATTTTTTTTTAATGTATATTTAAAAAACAAAAAAAGATTTAAAAGAATTGAAAATTTTCATTTTTTTGTAGATCTAGTGCTAGAATCCAGATCCATTTCTTAGATCTCAAAAAAAATATATATATATATTATTAATCAGGTGGAGATGTGGATCTCTACTAGGGTTGCACATTGGGAAAATAGGGATGGATATAGGTCCCCCCATCTCCCATTTCCTAGACCCTTCCCCATGCCTCCACATTTTCCCATTTGGGGAAAATGGGGATGGGGAATTTTGGGGGGAGGTACCTTCATCCCTAACCCTAGTTCCCAATTTTTCTCGTTTTTCCCCATTTCCCTGTTTTCCCATTTCTCCGTTTAACTAAAAATTACAAATTAAAATAAAAATATATTTTATTACAGATACAAAATAAAATCCATTAGTGTAAATGAGTCTCATTTATATAGTTAGGTTTTGAAATAATTAAATAATTAATATATATATATATATATATATATATAATTATATTTATAATGTTTTGAGGGAAATGGGGAAATGGGGATGGGGGAGGGTCTCCCTATCCCCATCCCCATTTCAATTTGGGGATGAAAATCATCCCCATTTCCCACCAAATTTTTTTCCCCGGATGGGGTTGGGGATGTAGGGAAATGAGGATCTAAGGGAAAATGTGCAACCCTAATCTCTACAAAGACCAGATCCATTAACCCTATACGACCATACCACAATCATCCACCATCATCACCAAACCAGAAATCGAATCCCCTCTCATCAACAAACCTAGAAATCCAGAAATCAACAAAACCCACATCACAAGCCAGAAATCCATAAATCAACAAACCCAAAAATCCCAAATGATTGTTTTTGAAACCCTAACCGCCACCATCACTCACTCATTCTTAGTCCCTGACGCTGTCAACTTTATCTGGTGGGTCATCTTGTCTAGCCTTCCGTCACCTTCTGGTCCCGTCATCGGTTGTTCTGCCATCGTTCACTTCTAGCTGTCACAGATCCCGGTTTCACGTGGGTTGTCTTACGCAAATCTCTTGCTCGATTTCAGACCACCCATGCCGTTAGCTCCGATCATCATGTCCCACCTCCAATCAAGAGTTTCGTCGCCTTTTGCACCATCTCTGTTCGCAAAGCCGCCACTCGCAGCTCTTGGTTTGGTGGGTTTGGTAATAGATGAGCATGGTAGGTTTATTGTTTTAAGAAAAAAGAGATTGGGGAGAGAGAAAAGAGGAGATTAGGGTTTGGGGAGAAAAAAGATGAGAGATGGCGGTGATGAGTGGTGAGGTTTAAGATGAATAGATGAGAAAGAGATGTTGACGGTGGATGAGTGGTGGCTGATGATGTTGAGGATGAGGATGAGTGGTGGCCTTTTGGTCGATTTTTTTAGTTTTTAATTATTAATTTGTAATTGGACATTTGGGAGAGAGGGAAGAGTTTTTTTTTTTTTTTTTTTTTTTTTTAAATTTTAACTTTTTTTATTATTATTTGCTTTTACAATATTGCCCATTTGATTTTAACGGTCAACATGATTTTGGACAAAAAAGGTGACAGAAGGGGTATATTATACATTCTTTTCATTTCATGGGGATTAACGATCAATATGGGCAAACTATGTTCTCATCTTTCTAATAGGGCAAACGTTATGGGGGAAATGATAATATCCCTTTAATCAATTCAAGGTTTTTTTTTTTTTTTTTTTTTCGTTTGTTTCTCCAAGAATATTCTGATTATTATAATCATGATTAGTTATGATATAACCCATTGAAGCCATAGTGTTAGGAGCTTGCTGTATTCAGAATATTATATATGTTTTCAACTTTGTGATACCTTTACATGTATGGAGGGGGATGACTCTGCATGCATCTATTGGTTCCATCCCCTAAACCTACCAAATGGAATAAAATCAGATTGAAAGAAACAGATGATCATGTCCAAATCACTGAAGAAAAAAAAAAAACTTAATCGGAATTGTTTAATAAGTAATAAATTTACCGACTATGGACCTCCCAAATGATACTTAATCCACTGTATTGTCTTTAAAGAAATCAAACTTTTGATAAGTAGCTGACACCAATTAAGATGCAAAGGCAGGCTTCTGACAAATGGCATGCCATGTATATTTAGTAAATTATTATAAATAATATCTTAATAAATTCTCTAGCTGGAAACAGAATAAAGATATTATAATAATCACAAAAGAATGACAAAGCAAAAAACACAGCGTACGTAATCATATAAAAACGTCTTAAGAGGGATCTGAATGCTGAGCTGAAGTGAGCTTTTTATATTATGTATATATAGTAAATAATATAAGAATAATAATTAACTAATAAAACAAATTTTATCTATTTGACAAGTGGTAGAGAAATCACATATGAAACTCAAAAGAGTTTTTAGTAATAATAAAGGTTACACCTAATGAGGGGATGTGAGTCTTACCCTTTAAAATTTATATACTATATAAAAAAAAATACATATATTTCAAAAATAGATAACAAGAAAATAAAAAAATAATCTACCGTACAAATGCATCACTATTGCGTTTGAGTGGTACGCTACGAGAGTTCACAACATAAAATTCATCAGTTACCATATATGAATCAATGGTATTAGAAAGGTATTTTTCAATATATACCACCATGCAAACCGAAAGAAAATTATTTTCCACGTTATTGTGAAGTATTGTTTTAATAAGCTTCATGGTTGAAAATGTTGGCTCTATTGTTGAAGTAGATTCATAAAGAATCACCACAAGACAAATTAAACGATCAATCAAGTGCAATTATTGTGACTTTTCAATTTTAAATAATCTATGACACAATTCTGAAAGTGGAGAAATATTTGGAAATCCCATTAAAATAAAACTACTTGGGTTTAATGGGTCTAATGAGCTTACTTAACTAAGTTAATTATCAATTATCCGGACTCAATATTTGAAAACGTTAGTTTGGGCTTTATAATTAATGATATATATATATATATATATATATATATATATATTTTTTTTAAGTTCCACATACGGTGCGACTGACTCGAACCCGAGACATAGTCAGACTAAATAAACACTCTTATACCATCAAATTACATTGGACGACAATTTTTATGACGAGATATTGAGTTGAATAGAAATTGAAATCCATAATTATAAACTTTATAATTTAATTTAATTTATATAATAATACTTTTTGAAAGAATAACACACACACACACATACATATTCAAAATTTAGAGCAGGCTGTAGCCCGGTCTATTGCCTACTTGCCCCATCCTTTATTAATCTTTTTGGTTGTAAGGCTATCCAGCCTACTTGCCCTGCCATTTATTAATCTTTTTGGTTATAAGGTTTGAAAGTTCACAAATAAACTATATCTAGGGGGGGGGGGGGGGGGGGGGGGGGGGGGGGGGGGGGGGGGGGTGGTGAATAGATTTTAATCGTTATTACTCAATTTTCGCATGCATGTCAAGATTACGAAAATACCCCTAACTAGTCACAAAAATATAGCAAGTGTAATAAGATGCGGAATTTAAATAACACTTGATATATACGTGGAAACCCAACCACTGGGAAAAACCACGGGCTGTTTAGTGCGCTACACTCGAACCTCGAAATCCACTAATTGAAATGAAGTTTACAACTTATGTAAACCTCGTCTAACACTCCGGTCAATAACCCCCCACTTCTACCACGCGGGCCTTTAAAAGTGGCTCTAGTTCTAATTGCTTGAGACCTAAGCAACCTTAGCCCCAAGACTTAATTCTCAATGAAGAGATTATGCAACAAATGTGAATATGTATGAATATTCAAATAACAAACAAGGCTAGGGAACCTTAGATGCTTATCTAGGATGATGATATAATCAATTAAATCAACCCTATATATAAAGAGCTAAATGACATGTCAAATAGCTTAACTAATCAAGATTAAGCAAAACCTAGATAGCTATCACAATACAACACTCAATCAATTCATCACAATCAATTCTCTTTTCTTGTATTTAGCATATGATCTAAAATATACAAGTAATTTAAAAGAGATGGCTTGATAGTAAAAGTACTAAAATAAGATGAAATTAATCAAAATCTTACCAAGCAAGTTGTGAATTGTGATGATGCAAACCCATACATGGATGCTTTCTATATAGACATAGAAGATGCAATATGAAATTTGATGCACAAAGGATTTGATTTGAGTGGTTAAAGGTGAGTTCTTTTGTATTTTTCTTTACTTGAAAAATATTCTAAGTATAAAATCTGAAAATCAACTCACTTGATTGACCTAGAGTCAAAGTGGCATATATATAGGAGCAATAAGTGAAGTGTGGTCGTTTTGAAAAACGCACAAAAAATTGCTCTGTGCGCTGGTGAGCTTGCGTTGGATGACAAGCGCACGACCAGCGCACGACCAGCGCATAGGCAAAAAATGCACAGGCGCTTGACGACCAGCGCACATGAAGGGCGCACGACCAGCGACAGACCATTGGGGGGCGATCTACGCTGGTGGGCTGTGCTGGTTTGGCGCATGACGACAAGCGCACAACCCACTCCTTTGAACCCCACAAACAACATGCAAGGGTAAAAAGGTAAAAACAAGATGCATCCTAAAAGCCTAACATGATATGTCCTTTTAGTCATAAGATGCAATCAATACTAATGCATGAAGAGAGAGTAAACAAGCACTAATGCACACAAAATACAAACACAACATTCAAGAAAAGAATTATGCAAGTGTTGTGTGTGTGTGTGTGTGCAACTACATCTCTTCAAAGCAAAGACAAGCACTAGAGATTATACCTTTCGCGTGCTTGTCCCTTGAGGTCTTCAAAGGGCCTTTGAACTTGAACTTCAATCACCTAAACAACCCTTACACAATTAACCCCAACATGTGGTTTGTCTATGAAATTAGCCAATCAAGATATGGGAATCCTTACAAGGTTATCCCCACACACACACCCGCCCAGCCTTTATTAATCTTTTTGGTTGTAAGGCTATCCCTACGATGCACGTGCACACACACACACACACACACACACACACACACACACATATTATCAAGTGCATGATCCCGTGCACACACACACACACACACACACATATTATTAAGTGCAGGATCCCACACACAAAATACACATATAAATTATCAAATGCAAGATCTCGTACAAAAAAATTCATACAGTTTCAGTGAAAAAAATAAATACAAACATAAATTATCAAATGCAGGATCCCGTACAAAAAATTCGTACGGTTTTACTGATTCCAACCGTTTGGAATCAATGAAAAATACACACACACAAAATTCGTACAGTTTCACTGATTCCAACCGGTTGGAATCAATGAAAAAAATAAACACACACACACACATATAAATTATCAAGTGCAGGATGCCGCACAAAATATTCGTGCGGTTTTACTGATTCCAACCATTTGGAATCAATGAAACACACACACACACACACACACACACACACACACACACACACATAAACACATAAATTATCAAGTGCAAGATCCCATACAAAAAATTCGTAAGGTTTCATTGATTCCAACTATTGGAATTAGTGAAAAAAAATTACTTGGAATCAGTGAAACCGCATGAAAAATTCGTACATGATCCTGCACTAGAAAGTTACTATATATATATACTATTTCTCATAAAAATATTAAAATAAAGTATTGAAATTTAACGTCAAGATGTTTTGAATTCAATAATAGAGGAGTGCTAGAATCACTCTCTCTTCTTATTTTGACACTTGTCCATCATTTACTTTTTGGAAATAAATTTTACTGCCATCATTGATGAATTGTTTTAGCATGTTATTTACAATTCAAACCATCATATCTTCCCAAATTACCCTTTATTTTACACCAAATTGTCATAGTCTTTTTATTAATTATTATTAGTATTATTATTTTATATACCTCTTTTTTATTTTCTATAATGTCATTACAAACACAATTTATACTTGAAAAATCATTGGTTTTGTCTATATTATCATAATTAAGTTCAAAATATTTTATAAAGTAATTATTTTTACGTGATTTGAAAAATATAGTTAAAAAAATTAAAATTTCATTAATAATATCAAAACTCAAATATACTAAAAAAATTCAAGATGTCAATGTTTATTGTATTTTAATAATTTTAATACTGTAAATATTATATTTGCTAATTTTCTTTTTAAAATAAATTTAATAAATATTATTCAACTCATTTTACCTTTGAACATTTTTGCTTCATATATTTGGTAATGATAATTTGGTGTAAAAAAAGGGCAACTTGGGAAGATATGGATAGTTTGAAACTTTAAACTTTGAATAGGGTTAATTGCACTAACATACCCTTACTTTAATGGATCTAGCAAGATTTTAAAAAGATACCCTAAATTAACATAAACACCCCTTGCCATAAAGTCAATCCGTTAACTTTAACGGTTGACTAACCTTAACCTATGGAAAACCAAATATACCATGCCACATCATCCCAAACATAAGACATTTTTAATTAAAAATTGACAAATATTTTTTTTTTAAAAGATAATATATTGGTCGCATGCGGAAACATCATCAATTTGCGAAGGAGCCTCCTCTACGAACTGCAGAAGGTCAATCTCCAAGATCGGCAAAGATCTATTATTTTCTGTTTCACCGTCAGTAGATTATTATTATTATTATTTTAATATTTGATTTTTTTTTCAGTTTTAATTAAAAAAATATTTTATGTTTGGGGTGAAGTGGCAATGGTATATTTGGCTTTCCAAGGGTCAAAGTTAGTCGATCGTTAAAGTAGACGGATTGAATTGATAGTAAGGGGTGTTTATGTTAATTTATAGCATCTTTTTGAAATCTTGTTAGATCCAATAAAGTAAGGGAAAGTTAGTGCAATTAACCCTTTTAAATAACATGCAAAAAAATTCATTAGTGATGGCTCTAAAATTTATTTTTAAAAAGTCAATACAGGACAAGTGTCCAAAGGAGAAGGGAGAGTGGGTTGAGAGAGTGAGGTGAGAGAGTGTATCTAGCACTTCTCTCAATAACAAGCACAACCCTAATCCGTATGAAAAAGATCGAGTAGTGATTATGAGATGCTAATTACTTTCCTTGGTCCCCATGAATTAGTTGTGTTAACGAGAAATCTTTTTTTGGTTGATGAATGATATGTTTACATAATTAAGTTATTTTATTTGGGATAACTTTATTAAGTAATTAGACCCACCTAAAGTTGCATGATGTGAGTTTTGGAACTTCTCACAAAGCTTGTCTCTGCATGGTGTGGCGTGGGCATGGTAATATTCAATTGTCCTGGTTTCGGACCACAGCTGACATCTGTTTGTTTTCATTATTATTATAATTAATATTCTCTTAAGCTTTTCACCAAATTAATCAACCAAGAAACAAACTAGAACAATTAATTACCTCTATTTATATCCCTCTCCTCTCCTCCTCCCTAGCATCCCTAGACATTAATGTATTTACTTATAACTCTCTCTCTCTCTCTCTGAGCATGGTAACATTATCGTGAACCACTAATAGTTGAAGCTGCCAGCATGATCTAAACTTCCTTCACTGTCAAGGATAGATCGGATCATGTGGTAGCTTCACCTGTTGATGGGATCACGAAAAACCCTATTCATCATCATCATGATCACAAGTACTTCTTCCTTAATTTCAATTCTCATATATATATATATGAGTGATGATATCCCATTATTAAGGAAATCCATCAAGCAAAATGTTTTGTTTAGTTCAAATATCCAATTTTCAGTACTCTTTCTTTTTCCCATGATCATCTTGTGTTGTTAAATCTTTCTTTATGGATCAAGCTCCCTTTCATGTTCTATCTTGGGTGATGTATGTTTTTGGTCGTATAATTTAAAGAGTTTTAACTTTTACCTCTACTATTTTTAGAAATTAAAAAAATAAAAAAATAAAAAATAAAAAAAATAAAAAAAACTACAAATTTGGGAGTTAGGACTTAGGAGGGTTTAATTACGTACTACTAGATCACTTCAACTTTTGTTCTTCAATTGTTAGAGATGATCACAACTTAATTAGCATCTTGTGATTGGGTTAGCATGCATAGTTAGTACTTAGTATGTAACAGTAATTTTTATAGTTTTAATTGCAACTAATTGATATATATATATATATACACACACATGTTGACGCCAAAATTTTATATGGTGCACACACGTACGAGGCTGCCACCTACAAGATATTGTCCACTTTAGCACATACATTGTATCTTACGGTTTTGTCTGTAAAGTAAAGGATTCTTGAGGGTTAAGACCTACTACCTTTATTATTTATTTATACCACAAACTAATCGAATTCAGCCGATTTGATAAAAAAAACACTAACGATGTGTATCAAACTAGCATATATCATCTATACAAGTTTGATATGGAATTATAGGGGGAATTGCACAAACATCCCTCAAGATTTAATAAAATTGCACGAATATTGCAGTTTTGACCATATATACACAAACTTCCCTCAACATTTGAAAATTGTTGCACAAACATCCCCTACTGTTAGATGGATCCGTTAGTCAATGGTCAAACGTGTAAAAAGTTTAAAATACCCTATATTTTTATTTTAAATAACATAAATTTTTTTAAAATAAGATAAAAAAAATATTAAAAAATCTTTTAGAAAATATGAATGTATCTTAAATCTAAAAGCTAGAAAAAAAAAAAATTACTCTTCAAAAATAAAAAAAATAAAAAATTTAGTTTGTGCAATGCTCCCTTGATTTTAAATAGATTTAAAATTTAAAATTTATTTATTATTAAATTGTTTTAAAAACTATTTTTATTTTATTTGAAAAGATGAATCTTTTTTCCAAGTTTTAAATTTAAGATACATTCATGTCATCTAAAATATATTTTTATCTTATTTTTTTTTTAAAAATTAGTTTATTTAAAATAAAAATAAATGGTATTTTAGACTTTTAACATTTTTTACCATTGACTAATGGATCCATCAAACGGCAGGGGATGTTTGTGCAACAATTTTCAAATGTTGATGGAAGTTTGTGTGTATATGACAAAAACTATCATATCTATGCAATTTTATCAAACTTCGAGGGATGTTTGTGCAATTCCCCCGGAATCATATAATAAATATGGCGCCGGGGAATATTAATCTTCACTGGTGGAAAGATTTTAGTGTTAGGGTTTTGAGTGACAGAATTTCTCATGTCTAGTCCTGGTTGGTGCTTTTGAGATCCCATCTTATCCCTCTCATACATTATAATTTAATCCCTTTTCTGTATACTTTAATGTTACAACTTTTTTGATTTATTATACTTAAATCATATCTTCTTATAATTAATATGACATTAATATATCGATTTTGATGATGAATCATGCATATCATCTATCATGTAGCTAGTCCAGAATATAAAACCAGTACAAAAGAGAGAAAGGCTAATCCAGAATATAATACTAGTACAAAAGAGAAAAAGGTAAAAGCATGCACTTGAATCTTGGATGCTAACTTGCAGTATTGATTTTAAGTATATATTTCTCTAAAGACATCTATGGATATTTTTGTTTATTCTTAGCAATTTTAAAAGTGCCCTTGAACATGTTCATGAGGGAGATAAGTTGTTGATTAATTGACTTAATTATAAATTATAGGTTGTATCTATACATAATTATTTTTTTATCCAACTTACAAATTAATGATCATATTCACTGTATTTCAAGCTTGGCCTGGTTCAATTAGGATCGCGTAGGATAATTATTTTTTCTTCTCTTCTTTTTTTCCTTTTTATGTTTGGATTATCTCATTCAAATTTTTGCCCTTTTATGAACTCATAAGATAAAGAATTTATGTGGCCAATTCTTTACATTAGGGTTCATTCTAAAAGACAAAAAATTCACACCATCAAGATTATAGATAATAGAGCTAACTATATAATAATATTGACATATATCTATATATCAATCCAAACCCAATCCATTATTAAACATGTGGAAATAGGGGAAAATATCATTCTTTTTATGTGGACTTTTAAGAGTAACATTAGTTTAATAAGTTAAGTTTAAATGTCACCAATATACAAAAATACCATCATCTCCTTATTTTATTACGTTTTTGTCATTTTTAGGGTTATTTATTTTATTTTCAAAATCCTCCATTGATGGAGGACCAATGGATGGATCGAGGTGTTCCATCAATGGAGATGGAATAGACCTCAAATAGAAGTCAAAGGTCGAAATCAACCTCCAATGGAGATTGATGAAGAAGATGACCAAAAACAAATTGGAAAATTTCATTTTTACCCAATAAATCTTAGAAATTGTAAATATACCTAACAAGTCTTA
Organism: Acer saccharum; assembly: GCA_030490815.1. Taxonomy (NCBI): domain Eukaryota; kingdom Viridiplantae; phylum Streptophyta; class Magnoliopsida; order Sapindales; family Sapindaceae; genus Acer; species Acer saccharum. The sequence goes on along the minus strand of CM059870.1, from coordinate 31,213,020 downwards.
GAAATTACAAAATAAGTCTCGAAAATAAATAATAAGTCTCAAAAACATGAAAATAAGTCCTAGAAAAAAAAGTGTGAGACTTATTTTTGTGAGTGTGTTTTAAGAGTATTTTTGTCAATTCCACACTTTAGATACTATTAAAACTTAAGTTATTAAGTTGGTAATAGTCTTAAAACTTATTATTTAAAGAGTGCTATTAAATTTTCGAGCCCTATTAAACATCAAACATGGCCTCAAGATCAATATCTAGTAGAGCTCGCTCACTCTATGGTGTTGGAGTATTGTTGGTGGGCATAACAAGTTAACAAAAAAAAAAAAAAAAAAACCATTAATAAGATATAATCATACTAATAAATAATAATGAGTTCATTCCCAATTTTATTATTATTATTATTTTTTTTAAGCAAAACTTTATTAAGGATAACAACAACTTATAAAAGGGAGTTACAACCCAGGCCATCAACCAACACAAATTTTCTCACACATGGAGGGTACTCCTCCATCCAAAAACTATCCTTAACACTTAACAAAGCATTTTTAGCTAGAAATGAGCTACCTTGTTAGCTTTCCGAGGCACAAATTGGACTGCCACACAACCCAAGAGATTGCTCAATGTTAGAATTTCTTCTAACACAAGACAAACATCAGAATCATAATGGCTCTTCTCATTTATCCATTTTACTATTATCACCGCATCCGTCTCAATGATCACTGGCAATAGACCCGTATTGTGCGCAAACTGAAGACCACGAAGAACTGCTTCTGCCTCGACCACCAAAGGTGAATAGGTCTATTTATAATTTTTATTCTATACCTATTTATTTCAAGTACTTTTCTAGAAATAAAGGATAAAGAGTCGTTTGGTTTTTTGTCTGAAGACTAAACAGTCCTGAATTTTATATACTAAAGACTGAATAGTGACTGAAACCTGAAACTGAATACATATTTGTTTTTTGTTTTTTGTTTGTTTTTTTGTTTTTTTGTTTTTGTTTTTGTTTTTTTTTTTTTTTGTCACTTCTGAAAGAGTGTCAACTTGTTTGTTTGTTGGAGATAAACTAGTTTAAAAACAAGTAATTTGACATTTATACCCTTGTTATTATTAATTGTTACGTATTTTCATTTTATATAATACAAACAACTCAATAAAAATAATTTAACAAATTCTAAACCATTTTTATGTAATAATGATAATGTATTATTCATGATTAAGATATGATATATAATTGTTTTAGTTTGAAAATATGATAAATACTAATTTAGAAATGGTTTGATGGTGTTGAAAGTGACAATGTGATTAATGTTTTTTATTATTATTATTATTTTTTATTTTTTTATTCTTTTAAGCGGTTTATCATAAATAATAGGTTAATAGAAATCAATTTGAATAATATAAATTATAATAAAATTGGAAATATGCTATCTTTGGGAGGATAATCTTGGAAAGATATATATTAAATGCAATCCAGTGATTTGAAATTAAGTTAAAAGTTAGGATTTCTTACTTTTTATTTTAAGTTGTTTTTTGTTATTTTTAAGTTGTTTGACCACTTAAAAAAACAAACAAAATAACTTAATAATTTCAATTCAGACCCATTAAGTTTTAAGTGCAAAAAACAAGCAACCACTAAGTTTGTGATAAGTTGTTAGTAATAAGAATGAAAAAAAAAAGGAACAAATGTTACACTCACATTATTAACTAGGGCAAATTGTACAAACATATTCCAAGTTTAAGTTTAATTGTACTGATATTGAAATTTTGTTCATAAAATTGCCCAAACATAATCTGCCCCCAATTGACTTCCATTGAAGAAAACTAAAGCTTTATTTCTCTGTTTTTTGACTAACAAGAGAGGATTACAATTTATATACAAGCTAATTGTCTGATAAAAATAGAATCTCGAAATAATTAACTAACTAAAAAACCCCTACCTCACTAACAATGTCAGTTCACGGTGTTAACAGAGTTGATACCTCTCATAAGTAATGGGGTGTTTGTTTTTTGGGTCTGAAGTGTCTGAAAAGTCCTTTAGGAACCACTTAGGGAGTTCGTCAGCCATCGACATCCTTGTTCACCACACACTTTGCATCACCTCATAACCAATGCTTGTGCGCAATTATGGACCTGTTATCAGCAACACATTCTCTTCCATGGCAATTAGCGATTATGCCATGAAGATGTCCATGGCCTTAGAGGGCATCACTATAATCGTCATACTTAAGAGAGGCGATTGCCGGATCCCCCTTTTTGGAGCCTTTAGCAACACTTTCCTTTTTATTGTTGCAATCTTTCCTCACATGTCCAAATTGCCCACAGTTCCAGCAAGTGACTTTCTTTTTGGAGTTTTCATTCTTCTTACTTTTAACCTTAAGTACACTAGTATCAGAAGATTTACCTTCACTAGTCAGCCTTCTTTCTTAAAAGATCAATTTGTTCGCCACATCTCCAAGACTTATGGTAAGATTCCCATGTATCAAAATTGGTTTCATGTGCGCATAGGACGGTGGAAGAGACCAGATGAGTCTTAACCCTTTGTCTTCCTCATCAATTTTAACTCCAATTGACTCTAATTTGGAAATTATCCTATTGAGCACTCCCAGATGCTCAGAAACCTTCGTACCTTAAGACATATGTTGTGAATGAAACTGTCCATTCAGGTAGAACTGGTTGCAAATGCTCTTTGCTTGATACAATTCTTTAAACCTCTCTTAAAGTTCTTTCGCAGAATATGTTCCATGAATATTTGCAAGAACACTCTTAGGCAAGCACAGATGAATTGCATTTGTAGCCCTCTCATCCAACTCCTCCTAATCATCATTGCTCATCATAGATTTTCTAGAACTAGTACCAGTCGCTTCTTTTCTAGAATCTTCAGAGTCTCTAAGGTTTCCTATGGTTGACTTACCCTTTAACACCTTGTGTAATCCCAACTGGATTAACATATCATTGACTTGAACTTACCACAAACCAAAGTTAATCTTTCCATCGAACTTCTCTATATCGAATCTTATCGAACCTATCTTACTATGCATAACAGTTTGTTAAGACCACTATTAGGCAACAAGGGCTCTAATACTAGTTGTTAACAAAAATAACAATTCCTACGCTACGTGGAAGCTTTGCCAGATAGTCCACAAACAAACACAATAATATCAATGAAATAAAAAAGATAAGATGGAATAAATAAACAAATCCAATCATACACACAACACAAGGATTTTTACTTGGAAACCCAATAACAGAGAAAAACCACGTCCGTCAGGACGACAAGAGAAAGTTCCATGTACTATGTAGTAAATTGTTACAACCACACATTTATGATTCTCTCTCTAAAATACCCCAAACCCAATTACACCTAATTACACCCAATGCCCACTCTCTAAGATCTCTCTAGTATTTGCTATTTTTCTCCACACAATAACCTAGGTATTAGGATCTATTTATATTAGTTACAGGGAGTTTGAAACCTACAAGGAAACTATTTTCTTTTACACATAAGATTTTTTGTTTCGCGCAAAGTCCTACTCATATACGCATAAGAACTTCATATTCCCTACAAAGTCTTTTTCCTTTATGTATAAGAACTTCCTAAAAGAAAACCTTTCCATTTTTCGCACAACTTTCCTAATCTTTGCAAAATACGTTGTTACCACGTTTTGGGCTGTGGTTTGCAACCCATGCCCGTACCGCGGAAAGTCTCTGGAAACAACCACTGAGAATACCGTTGTCTGCGTCTTTTACCTACATCGCGGTCTACACTGTGCGTACTTAGTGGAATTGTTTACGGTTCGTACCTCTGTCTGTGAATTGTGCCTACGCCACGGTCCATGCCACGGTTCCTTTCGGAATCCGATTATTAAGTTCTTTTTCAAACTTTAAGCCTCCCCCAAACACGATATCATACTTCCAAATGTTTCCCACGTCTCTAGAAAGTTTTCGCAATTGTTGAATCTCGTTTGGTAACCATTGGCAATACGAGCCATATCCAATATTGTTTTTATATTTTATATATATGTGTATATATATATATATATATATAAAAACAACTTAACTTTTTAAATTCAGATTTTAGATAAAAAATAAATAAAAAAAATAAACTTTAGATTTCAGTATAGTTCAGATCTGTTTAGATTTCAGACAAAAAAACAAATACCACCTAACTCACTAACATCCCAATTATACTAACATTGCTTTTCATTAATTAAAATCAAATCATCATCATGATTTTTTTGTTGATAACCTTCTTTTGTGTAAGCTTGAGATTGGATGGCATAATACCTATCTAGATTCCCAAACTTTAATATAATGCTTGAGCATTGTGAACATGAGCTTGTGAAGCCGAATTACTATTTACCTTCACATTTCTCCTTAAATTGAACAGTACATGCACTACGAGAAATTTGGCCTTTCGCAATTGTGAAAAGTTTTCGCAACGCACAGACGTATGTTGTTGATACACCTGTTATTAGTGAATTTTCAAATTAAATTTGTATGAAAATGATGCAATTTTCCAAAGTGGTGTTGATTGTATCTTTTAAATGAAAAGACATAGCTTTTCAAATAAATGTTCTTTCTTTTGAAAGACACAACTTTACAATGAGATGTAACTTTACATAAAGATATTTTTGTGAATAATTGTAATTGTTTGTGAAAGGTTGTAAAGTTTTGTGAAAGAGTGCATAACACCTTATAAATTGGACCATGTACACCACTAGCAAAATATCAAAAACATAACCAGTTTACTTGGCAAATTGCTCCATCTCCTCCTCATATTCTTCTCATCTGAAATTCAATTAATTTTGTTTCATTAATTTTCTTGCATAAAATTACCAATATTTTGTTAATCTGGAGTAACAGAATATTGTCTCTTTGAGGGTTTGTTATCAACGGTGTTCATGGTTTAAATCGTTAGTGTACAATGATATTAAACAATTAAGGTTTCATTGTCTTAGAGACACATTTGCATAACACGGTGCATCACTCGGTTGGTTGGGGGCAAATAGTGTCTTAAGGAAAATGACTTATGTAATGTGCCTTGAAGCCCACATTTTATATTATTGTAGTGATTTTTGTTTCTACAGATAACAATTTGGTTCAACATAATTTCACAGTGACAGAGAACTTCGACAAAAAAGGTACACACTTTCATTTTTTAAACATATTTTCTAACAATCTTAAGACACTATTTTTTGCTACTACAATGGCACCTACAAATTCTCTCCAAGAGTTCACTGTTGACTTTGTGAAATTGGACCATTTTGATGGTGGAAATTTCATATGTTAGCAAAAGAAATAGCATTTTCTCCTATCAACATTAAGTGTGGTGTATGTACTGACAACTCCGAAGTCGGTCGAACATAATGATGAAACCATGGCACAAATCTGTGTGCGTCGCAAGTGGGAGCAAGATGATTATATTTGTAAGGGTAACATTTGCAATGCAATGTTCAATGCTCTTTTCAATCAATATCACAACGTGGCCACTGCAAAAGAAATTTGGAACTCTCTCGAGGCAAAGTACATGTTAGAAGATGCTACAAGTAAGAAATTCTTGGGCTCCAAATTTTTTTATCATAAAATGGTAGAAAGCAGACATGTGGTTGAATAATTTCATGAAATTAGATACATTTTAAATCAGTTTAGCCAACACAAAATGAATATGGATGAATCTGTTATTGTTTCTACCATTATTGATAAACTCCCTCCATCTTTGAAAGACTACAAAAGGAGTCTTAAAAAACAAATGTTACTCTTGAAGAGTGGGGCCAACACCTCTGCATAGAGAATGAGTATAGAATTAATTCTGTTGATGAACAGGTCAATTCATAATCTCAAGTTTATATGGTGGAAGATGGGAGAAAGGCTTAGCAGGTCCCTCAACACTCCAAGGACAAGAAGCGAAAATTTGATCAAAGAAGAATCAAATTTCTAAAAAGAAGGGTTCATGCCACCATTGTGGCAAGCCTAACCACTTTAAGAGATAATGTCGTTTTCTCAAGAAGAAAAAGAAGGAAAATACCTCAAATTTTGTGGCTATGATATCCGAGATCAGTGCTCTCGAGGATGATACTACATGGTGGATAGATTCAGGCACTACAGGACATGTTTGCAAGGATCGAAGCCTTTTCACTACTTATGAAAAAGTAGATGATGGAAATATATTCTACATGGGTAATTCCTCTACTGCTGCTATTAAAGGAAAAGACAATGTGCAAATAGAGTTTACTTTTAGGAAGATCTTAACTCTTACTGATGTATGTCATGTTCCTAAAGTTGAAAAGAATCTTGTGTTTATAAGCCATCTGAACAAACATGGCTTCACACTTGTATTTGAGTCAGATAATTTTGTAATAACCAAATGAGGAGTGTTTGTACATAAATGATACTTGTGTGAGGGCATGTTCAAGCTAAATGTTATTAATAAAATAAGTTCTTCTTCCGCTTATATGATTGACTCATGTACTTTGTCTTTATGGTATAATCGTTTAAGCCATGTTAACACTAAGGGTGCGTTTGGTACGCGGGACAGGACGGGACAACGTGGGACAATTTGTTCTTGTCCCACGTTTGGCGCATCCTTAGCATGGGACAGGACGGGACAAGGTGGGACAAAAATCTCAAAAAATTGTCCCACCCAAGACCCTAGGACAACTTGTCCCATGACATGGGACAAGTGACAAAAAGACCAATTTACCCTTTAAATTTTCAAACAATTACAATCATGTCTAATATATTATATATATATATATATATATATATATATTATAATTACATATATAATATTATATAATAATATATTATCATATATAATATATAAAATATATTATATATATATATATAATATTTAATAATATATATATCCTATATATAATAATATACAATATACCATATATATATATATATTAATATGTATTATATTATATAAAATATATATGTAATATAAATAATATATATATATATATATTATATTATATTTTATTATTATATATAATAATATATAATATATTAAATATTATTATGTATATAAAAATATTATTACCCATACAATAATATATATATATATATATTTATATTATTGTACATGTAATAATATTTAATATTATATATATATATATATATATTTAATATTTCATGTGAGACAATATAGGAATGTGTCTTATATAAGCAATAGTGTGAGCAAGTGAATAACAGTGAGTGTGTGTATTACGTGAAATACAAAAAAGAGAGAAACATTAAAAGAGAGGACACTTATACTGTGGTTTGAGTTTGAGCCCCAATTTTGGTGGCTTTTTCCTGACCTATGAAACACTTTGTATTCGATCCAAAACCGAAGAAAGGTAGGATTCATGATCATTTTCTTCTTATGTTTTTGTATGATATACAATCTTCATTGGTATCAGAGCCAGAAAGAATGTTTTCTGGTTTGGAAAATTTTTTTTGTTATGATTGAATGGATCAAATGTTTTATTGTTAGTTGTTCAATGACATGTAAAACAATTGATTAATTTTCGGATTTGTTATATACACAATGAATGTGTTTTGTAAAGACCATGTAATCATAACTTTGTTGTTTTCGTTCCATATGCAAAGAGGGTTCATTATACAGATTAATATTTTCTTTTAATATTTGTTTTATGTTATACTGTATATGGATATGTGTGGCATATTACTTTCGAAATCACATGATCATCATTTTTGTGTGATTTTAGCAGCCATACGTTTTTATTAAGTTGAATGCCATGAATTTATTTTTCCTTGGCTATTAATGAATTTACATATGTTTTACTGAAATTTTAACAAATTGTATGTATAGAACAAATTTTATGTTTTGAATTCATTAAAATTACGTATGATATGCTTATGATTCTATGTGAATTGTTTTATTTGAGTTATATGCCATGAAAACTTCAAATTTCGCATATGAACATTAAAAAATAGAGCTCTAAAACCGAAACTTTGAGCAAGTGGTAGAGGGTCAAAATTGTTGTTATAGGTTGCGATTCTGGTACCATTAGAAACTAGAGATCTCAAGCTTTCCAAAGACACTTCGATCGCAAAATTTGGTTGAGAAACGAAGAGAACGAGTCGATTGAAAACTGGGCTGGGGATAAAAATTTTCTAGAAATTTTGTTTGAAGGTTGATGATGATGAATAGTACCACACGCCATTAGGGGGGCGAGTGTACTTCACCCCAAAAATATTTTTTCAAACTAAGGGCATCAATGGAATTAGGAAATTAATTGGAGTCGAACGGTGTTTGTCTGGTGATCATTGGATTCCGGGAAGGTGGCGCATGGACTACACGCGCCTCCACTGCGCGTGTGATTGTGAGTAATAGCATGTGCTATTGAGACGTGGCAAACCGATAGAGTGACATGTGTAGGGGAACTGTCAGCTATGACAGGTGGACCAATTCCCCAATGCCACGTGGCAACAACGTGTCACACATAAAACCGTCGACCGTTTTTGGTGATCGGAGCGGTTTTCGACGACGGTTTCAGTGTCCGATATCGGTCGGGCATTTTCCTACACGGACCAATTTTTTCCAGCGCCGTTTTCAGCCATCGACCTTTTTCCTGTGCCGTTTTCGACGACTGACCATTTTTCCAGCCAAAAAAAAAAAAAAAGAGTAAATTTTTTTTCCTTCTTTTCCATTGATTGTTTTTCACTCCAATGAGAGTTGAATATATGCCCAATAAATTTTTAAGTTTTCAATTTTTTTTTTTCTTTTCTACCAAATTAATTAATGGGTGTCTGTTTTTCATTTCTCTATAGATAGAGGAAATGTGTAACCATAGCTCATCAGATTCCGATCCTCAAGAGAAGTACTCACTATTGTCGGTGGAGGATTATTTACCACAACCGGTAGAAGATCATTCACCATCATCGGATGACTTCGATCCTCAAGAGGAGTACTCACCATTATCGGTGGAGGATTATTTACCACAACCGGTAGAAGATCATTCACCATCATCATATGACTTCGATCCTTAAGAGGAGTACTCACTATTGGATGACTTCGATCCTTAAGATCATCGGATGACTTCGATCCTCAAGAAGGGAATTCACAACTCCCGATGGAGGAATTCTTACCACCATTGGTAGAAGATGATTCACCATTGTTGGATAACTCTAATCCTCAAGAGGAGTACTCACCAATTTCGGTGGAGGAATATTCACCACAATTGGTAGAAGATTATTCACCATTATTGGATGAAATGTCTATAGAGGAAAATACTATTGAGGAGTATACACCTGGGACACTTGAGGACGATGAAAGTCAACAATCTCCAAGGATTGAGATGGATGAAGAGTATATTGAAGGATATAGGAATTTTGAAAAGCTATTAGCTGAGTTCGTAAACAAACTAGAAGGTCATCAAATGGATTTCATCACTAGTTCTTATGAACAATTGTTAAGTTTTGGGGATCTCATTGTTTTTGAATGGCCTTGGAGTGATGGCGGGATAGAATATATTTGGAAAAAAAATTACTCATGCCCTACTCAAGGTTCTACCAGAAGAGCTATGACAACATAATTATGTAACCCTTACATTGATAGAAGCAGATGTAATTACTACCTTCAGTGAAGCCTTAGAAATCATATTAGATTATGATGATCATTGAGTGCGTAGGAACCTCAGAAAGCATGCAACTTTAAGTGTGGGTTCTGATTTGAAAACACAAAAACGTTATGATCGTAAGGCAGGGTGGTACATAAACAATGCTTTTAAAAACTATTTGGTAGAACAGAAATACTACCTACCTCCGGATGATAAGCAGAGTATTAATGCACATTTTGAGAGAATCCTGCATGAAATCCCAGAGAGTTTTAGAATTACTGATTGAGAATGTAATTCTTAGGATGTATATATTTTTTGTAAATACTCCTAGTTTGTAAATATAACTCTTTATTATTAATGAAATGGTATGTTATGTGCACATGATTATGCAAAGTTTTATATACTTGTGCTTATTTTATATGGGTGTTCTAAATTGTAAGAAACAATGTTAGAACTGTTTTGCGCAAAGACACTAATAAATATAAACTAGTGAATGTTAAGGACTTGGATGATGATCGAGAGCTTTGACTCTTATTTCGATTCCTATCCTAATATTCCCCTTATTATATTTTTTATGTGTAAGTTTGTTGCATGAAATTGTGCTAAGTGTGAAATTATTAGAAAAACATGCTAGAATAACTATTAATTACACTATGTGTTAAATAAATTTTCAGGAGATGGCTTTTGCATCTAAGTCAATTGTTGCTGAGTTGAACAAGGGAGAAAAGCTGAATGGTGATAACTATGAGATGTGGCACCGAAAGGTTCAACTGATCCTTGAAGAGCAAGAGGCTCTTAAAACTCTTACTAATACCATGGTTGAACCACCAGCTGGTAACGCTACCCAACACAGGAGAGATATGGAAACATACAGACCTGGAAGAGGAAGAACAGTCTGGCTCACATAACGATGCTAAGCAGTATGACTGATGCTCTCATGAGTGAATATGAGGGGTTTGACACTGCGCAAGATATGTGGATTGCCTTGAAAGACAAGTTTGGTGGTACTTCTACTACCAAGCTTAGGAGACTTACAATTAAGTTTGACACCTATAGGAAGCGCTAGAATCATGATATAAGACAGCACCTGAGAGAGATGTCAAACATGATACGTGAATTGAATTCTGCAGGTCATACCTTAACTGATGAGCAGCAAATCCAAGTAGTGATCCGGTCTCTTCCTAACAGTTGGGAAAATATGAAGATCAACATGACCCATAATGATAATATCAAGACTTTTGATGATATATCACGTCATGTTGAACTGGAAGATGAGCGCCTAGAGGCAGTTAAAGCTTCCGGTCAGCTTTACATGGCTGAATCCAGCACGTACAAAACCAAGGGTTTTAAGCGCAAAGGAAAGAAGGGAAACTTCCAGAAGGGAAACTCCCAAAAGGGAAAATGGAAGGGTCCCACAGAGAACTTTAAGAAAAGTGAGACCAAATTTCAGAAAATGGGCAAGAGCGCTGGGTTCAAGAAGGACAAAGCCAAATTGAAATGTCACAATTGTGGCAAACAGGGTCATTTTACTCGTGAGTGCACCGAGCCGAAAAAGGTACGACCTAATTCAATAACTGATAACTATGTTTTGGTTTCTAGTTCTGTTTTACTCATTGAATCTCGTCCTTTGTAGACTGTAGACTCAGGAGCCACATACCATATAGCTAGAGACAGAGCAGCGTTCGTAGAATATCGTCGGATCAGTCAGGGGACTAGATGGATTTACGTGGGGGAACAACTCTAAAGTTGAAGTGAAGGGTATTGGCACTTGCAAATTGATGATGCATAGTGGTCAAGTACTTTATCTCCATGATGTTCTATATGCTCCTGGAATCGGACAAAATTTAGTTTCAGTTATTGTCCTTCTAGGTTTAGGTTATGAACTAAACTTCTATGGTGTTTTTATGGATATTGTTTTAAATTCTGTTTGTGTTGGTACTGGATATTTATTGAATGGTTTTATTGTATTAAATACCGAGTTAGACGGTTTTAATTACAGTGATGGTTGTTTTTCATTAATTGCTTCCGCCAATAATGTCAATGTTGATGTGAATACTTGGCATGCTAGATTGGGTCATATTGGCCAAGATAGGATGAACATATTGGCTAGAGAAGGCCTTTTAGGTTCATTTAATAAGATAGAATTACCTATCTGTGAAAATTGTCTAACTGGAAAAACAACTATAAAGCCATTTGGAAAAGGAACTAGGGCTAAAAATCCATTACAATTAATTCACTCTGATATCTGTGGTCCAATGAGTGTAAAGGCAAGGCATGGTGCCTCATATTTTATTACATTCATAGATGACTTTAGCCGTTTTGGTCATGTCTATTTGATTTCTCATAAGTCTGAAGCATTGGATTGTTTCAAATTATACTTAAACTTAGTAGAGAATCAATTAAAAAAAAAAAGGTTAAAGCATTACGTACTGACAGAGAGCGAGAATACCTTTTAGATCAATTCAAGGAATTGTGTAATGAAAAGGGTATACATAGACAGTTAACTGTTCCTAGAACTCCACAACAAAATGGTGTGGCAGAAAGGAGGAATAGAACATTACTTGAAATGGTTAGGTCTATAATGACACAAGCAAGTCTCCCAGTACAATACTGGGGAGATGCCTTGTTGATTGCCACTTATGTACTTAATCGAGTTCCCTCGAAGTCAGTTACTTCCACACCTTACGAGTTATAGACAGGTAGAAAACCTAACTTAACTTATCTGCGACCTTGGTGGTGCACGGGTTACGTACATGATCCATCCAACAAGTATGGAAAATTGGGTGCAAAAGGAAAGAAATGTATCTTTATTAGATATTCTGAGCATTCAAAAGGATATGTACTAATATGTGAAAACTTATATGGAAGTGTGACTGAGATAGAATCACGAGATGTGAATTTTTTAGAAAATGAATTTCCTAAAAGGGGTGAAGTTGATAGAGATATTCGATTCTTCAAATTGGATAATCTAATCGAGGATTCGAATCTAAATACTCCACTAGATGTTAATGTGGATCTATCAGGGACTTCTGTCCCTAGTGGGAGTGACGCTCCACTTGAAGTAAATATAGATCTACCTGGAACTTCTGTTCCTAGTAGGAGTAATGACGTTGTTGAAGCAACTATTTTAGATTTACCTTCTCACAGAAGTAACCGTGGAAATGTCCCTCGTCGTCATTTTGAGATTGAGGGGGAAGCATTTATGGTTGCTTCACATGATGCTGGTGAGCCTAAAAATGTGAATGAGGCTCTCAAATCACCCGACAAGGAACATTGAATTAAAGCCATGAAAGAGGAGATGGATTCAATGAAAAGTAATCATGTCTGGGACTTGGTTGACTTACCGCCGGGAAGGAACGCCATTGGAAATAAATGGGTCATTCGAATTAAGCAAAAGGCGGATGGCATAGTAGAGAGACATAAGGCGCGTTTAGTCGCAAAAGGTTATACTCAACAAAAGGGTATTGACTATGAACAAACGTTTTCCCCTGTGGTTAGGTTTGCTTCAATTCGCCTTATTCTAGCAATCATCGCACATATGGACCTAGAATTACATCAAATGGATGTAAAAACAACATTTCTCAATGGAGAATTGGATGAAGAAATTTACATGGAACAGCCAGTAAATTTTGTTTCAAAAGGCCATGAGCGCAAAGTGTGCAAGCTCAAAAGGTCAATATATGATTTGAAACAATCATCCAGACAATAGTACCTACGGTTCCATCAGGCTGTTGTGTCTTATGGGTTCCAAGTGGTTGAAGAAGACCATTGTGTGTATATAAAACGAGATAAAAGATAAGTATGTGTTGCTATCTTTGTATGTGGACGATATTTTATTAGCTGGAAATTGTAAAGAATATGTGTTGGTCATTAAGAAATGGTTGTCTTCAAATTTTGAGATGAAAGACATGGGTGAGGCTGCCTATATATTAGGAATCAAAATCACAAGAGATCATTCGAAGAAACTACTTGCTTTGTCGCAAGAGACTTACATAAGAAAGGTTATTGAATGATTTAATATGGCTGATTATAAGCCTATGGATACACCCATATCAAAAGGCCAAAATCTTAGTCTTGACATGTGTCCCAAAACTCCACAAGAACTTGATAGTATGAAAAATGTTCCTTATTCTAGTGCTATCGGCAGTCTCATGTATGTTATGTTGTGTACAAGACCAGATATCTGTTATGCGATAGGATTCGTAAGTAGATATCAATCCAATTCTGGACAAAAACATTGGATTACCGTGAAGAGAATTTTGGCGTATCTCAAAGGTATTGCCGACTACTCCCTTTATTACCAAGGTAAAGATTTGCGTCTCATTGGATATACAGATGCCAACTAGGGAGGCGATCTGGATGAGCGAAAATCTACATCAGGATATGCATTCCTACTCAGTAAAGGTGCTATCTCTTGGAGTAGCAAGAAATAGACATGTATTGCACTATCAACAATGAAGGCCGAATTTGTGGCATGTTCGGCAGCAGTACAAGAAGCAGTCTAGCTTAAGAGATTTTTGGAAGATCTGGATGTCTCTAAGGGCATGGGAAAGCTAGTAACTGTTTACTGTGATAGTTAAGCAGCGATTGCTTACACCAAAGACTCCAAGTATCATAGTAAATCTAAACACATAGAGACAAAATACAATTTTGTCAAAGACATCATATCGAAGAAAGAAGTAATGATTCAATACATTTCAACCCGTGAGATGGTAGATGATCCTCTCACTAAAGCTATGACTAGAGACGTCTATGAATCACATGCTAAGTCATTAGGGTTGCGTAGATTGTAAATGATAGATCGAATCATTGTACTGAATGATGTTATTATAGTTATAAATAAAATTGGTTTCTATTTTTTGAAATCTTATTAGCATGATATATTTCACACATGAATTTTTTATAAAATGTCATCAAGTTCAGACCGGCATTCTTACACGTGTAGTCGCCTCAGTTGTTTGGGAGAACAAGTTGAGATGAGACAAATATATAATGTAGAATATGTGAGAAATATTCTAAAATGAGCTAATATATATGAAAATGTCGCCTTGATTGTGTCAAGATGAGGTTCTTAATAAATATACATATATTTTAGAACCGATCATGATAGACCCCACTATCATTGATACCTGATTTAGCCAGATATGAGATCTTAATGTGGCGCTAGAGAATTGTGAGCTTTTAAGAACTCGGATTAGTCACAGAATGTGACTAAACTTAGATCTGTACAGTGAATTAAAGGAAGACATAATCATTCTTGTTTTTAGAATGAAAATCACTGTAACACGTGTTTCATACCTTATGTGTTATTTGTGACCGATGTGGAAAATGAGAGAATGAATCCTTGCTTCCTCATTGTGTAAGTTCCATTGAAGTTATATAACACTTCAAATGATGTCCTTATAACCACTCACTTTGTCTTAAAGTGACATAATAGTGTTAGCACCTTTAGAGTGTTATTTCTACGGCTATGATAATACAGCCTATGGGGCATGTCTAAGGTAGCAGCTGTTTTGGAGATTAAGAGACTAAGATAGAATATGAAGATTTAATACATTTTTATCTTACTTATGTGTTCACCAGCTAGCCAATTGTATTTGGAGATATAATTGTGAATATATGAAATGTGACAAAGTCAAGCATAACTTCATGAGGGGTTAAGTATGCTTCGGACTGATAAAAAGGATTATAAAATTAAATCTATGACACAGTAATGAACAACAATAAATCCCTTGTAAATAGAGAATTTACAATTGAGATTTCAAAGCTTCTTGTTTTTACAATTGATTGTTCATAGGTCACACGGTATATTTGTCCGTATGAATACTCTTATACGATTTTATGATAATGTCATAATTATATTCTCTCTGATGGAGCTGTGTTGGACCCACTTGTGTGAGTGGGAGATGTTAGTATATATTGGGTACACCCAAGATAGGTCCAAACTCAATTGCATGGCCTTGGCCTATGAAGCCCAAACCCTACACTTAATAATAACTGTTCTAACAGTTATTGTAGATAACTACCTGTGCAGTTATTCTACTGACTCCACTAACACACTATGTGAGACAATATAGGAATGTGTTTTATATAAGCAATATTGTGTGCAAGTGAATAGCAGTGAGTGTGTGTATTACATGAAATACAAAAAAGAGAGAAACAGTAAAAGAGAGGACACTTATACTGCGGTTTGAGTTTGAGTCCTAATTTTGGTGGCTTTTTCCTGACCTATGAAACACTTTGTATTCGATCCAGAACCGAAGAAAGGTAGGATTCATGATCCTTTTCTTCTTATGTTTTTGTATGATATACAATCTTCACTAAAATTGATAGAATATCTACTTTATTGCAATTAATACATAATAACGTATGTTATGCATAACAACTCTACTAGAGGAGGAAATAAGTATTTTGTAACTTTCATTGATGATTACTCTAAGTATTGCTATTTATATTTGATGCATTCTAAAGACAAAGTCTTAAATAAATTTAAAATTCTTAAGGCTGAAGTAGAGAATGCAAGTGATGTTAAGATTAAAACTCTTAGAAGTGATAAAGTAGGTGAATATCAATTTTTTAACTTTTGTGAAAATGTTGGTGTTAACCAAAAAAGTTGGCAACTCCTCCAAATAAGAACTTTCCCCACCACAAGGACCTGATACCAAGACGGATACGATCTGGCAGGGACCTAGTCCTGGAAAGAACCCGACATTGAGAAGGACCCGGTACACTAGGGACCCGGTCCAGGAAGGAGCTCGATACCAAGAGAGGGGCGGTCCAGCAGGGGCCCACCCTTGGAACAAACCAGGACGTCATTGGGCCCGGTCCCAATGAAGGCCCGTTCTGACTTAGCATAACCCAAACCATTACGCCATTAGGATCCGATAAGGATTCGGTCCTCAACAGCACCCGCCCTCCCTGAGTATCGGGTCAAGGCCATTAGTCATAACCCGCTACCTTAGAAACCGTGGTGGATAAGCCAAGACCAACAAGTCATACCCACTGGTTCAACATTGATGAACACAGGCAACCCCGACCAGACCTTCAAGTACCCTAAAGAACCTTCGAGAATGGCCCAATGGTTTCTAGTAGGCACTAATCCTCCCTGTTAACCCTAAGATAAAACCACATGAGAAGGGAGAAAGGGCTGGGGTCACCTGCAAGGCTTCAACAGTGGGCAATTAATGATGGACCAGCAAGCATGAAGAGGGAAAGATATGGAATCAACGGTTGAGATCCCCCCAGCAATTGTGCCCCCCTAACAGCCGTATCTCATCCCACCTAAGCCCTACCCAATGTCAACTATACCCAACATAAATAAGGAAGCTGTCAACAAAAATGCTTTCAGAAGGTTTATAAGCTAATTAAGGAAACGTTAGAGAAGAACGCCTGACAATGTGCAGTGGGACAAGCGCTGACGCTATTTCGTGCTAGTCAGAACGGTGATAACGACATCCCACGCCAGTCAGGAGTGTTCCCGACCAATCCCAACAGTTCGTGGGGAAATAACGGCCCTTCGAGGTGTGTGTCACGCGTTGACTTAGTTCAAAGCAACAGTGTGGATCTCTTATTCACATTTCGGCCTTGGGACTAGGACTCCCACCTACCTAGACTGGAACCATACCAAGGGACACGCCTAGGTGGCACCATACCAGTTCGAATTTTTGGATGTTGTTGTAAACACACTGTCCCCACCTAAGAACAATAACCATGGAACTGAAGTTATCATCCAGTATGACAATATC
Organism: Acer saccharum; assembly: GCA_030490815.1. Taxonomy (NCBI): domain Eukaryota; kingdom Viridiplantae; phylum Streptophyta; class Magnoliopsida; order Sapindales; family Sapindaceae; genus Acer; species Acer saccharum. The sequence goes on along the minus strand of CM059870.1, from coordinate 31,195,714 downwards.
TGAGCTTTCTTTGGCCACTTCAGTGCCTTGAATGCCCATGGAAAGTCCTATATCTGCTTCTTTAAGAGCAAGGCATCGTTTGTTCCATCTCCAGTGACTGTAACCACATAACCTTTATGCTTCAAACATTGTACCATAAGAAGTTTGTCAAAAGGAGAAGATCTTGCCATCACTCGGATTTTATCAACTTTCTGCATTCTCTCTTTAGGTGTGTAGTTACGAAATTCTACACCTTCTACCAAATCTTCAATTTCCTCTTGTCGATTAAAATTTAGTATTCCACATTCTATGACTATAGCTTTTGCTGTGAAAACGTTTTCTTCGGTGATCATTTTGATGTCCACTCTTGCTGCTCTGTAAACTTCCATAGCTTTATTTACCCCTGGTCGACATGGATCCTTGAGACCAACAATACTTAGTAATGTTAAGCCATCTTATTTCAGCATTTTTTGCATCTTTCCATCATCATTGTATTCCAATTCTTCTGCTGAAATTTGCTTGTGAGCAAAAGCAATGCATCTAAGGTTACTAGCTATCATGTTGTGGATGATAGTTTCCATTTTGCTTCTTCCATCTTCATCCACGGACTTAATTATTCCATTGCTCTCGTAATAATGTGAACACAAAGCTAGAATCATCTCAGCAACTCCTTTCCAATGTACATGAATTGTGTTATCAGCAATTTTCCTACTCGAAACCCCACTCTGTTTGTTCTTTGAGTTGAAAGTTTCGACATGGAGAATTGAAAGTTCTCTGAGATGGGGTGGGGGCGCTTTTTATAATCCTTTTTCAAAATTTTGAGCATTCAACCGTTCGAATTTAAAAAATAAAAATAAAAACAATTGTTACAATTGTAAAAATAAAAAATAAAATAAAATAATATTATGACGGGCCAATGATCGACCCGTTGTGCCGACCATTGGGCATGGCATGGGGTGGCATGGCACGGGTGCCTAACGTGATGTGCTGTGCTGTGCCATGCCGTGCCATGCTAGAACCCAAGGCTCAACACGGCACGTGCCTTGGGGCTGTGCCATACTAGGTATGCCTTATAAGTGTGCCATGTTAGGCACGACCTACCTTCCTATGTCCATCAACATCACTTGGAAGTCATTAAAACACTCATGCTCCTCCATTTTAATCGTCTCAAATTGAGTTTGGAGGACTTGAAGTTTGGAATCCTTGAATACCTCGGTTCCTTCATGTGCCATCTCTAGAATCTCCTAAGTCTCATTTGCAATTCTAGTGGTTTGGATCAACTTGTATTGATTGTCGTCCATGGCGCAAAGAATGGCATGCATTGCCTTATTGTTCCACTTGGAGGCTTCAAACTTTTGAGTGCTCCATTGTGACTTAGGCTTGGGAACATCCTCTCCATCCTCAGATCTCATAGTTGGTGGAGTGTAGCCATCTTCTATTGCCATCTATGCTCGATCATGTATTTGGCAAACATAAGACTCCATCTTACCTTTTCATGAGGCATAATTCACCTTAGTGAGCAAAGGGGGTCTTGTGCTTGAAGCTCCCTCGTTTAGGTTTATGAATTAGATGAATACAAATGTATGTAGCAATCAAAACACACAAATGTAAGACACACCAAAAGCAAGAATCTCCTAAATATGTCTAGGAACCCGCTCTAATACCAATTGAAACTATATAATATGTGTCTAAATTACCGAGAGTTTGGGGGGGGGGGGGGGGGGGGGGGGGTGAATAGGTTTTAATCAAGTTAATTACCCAATTAGTCAATATTCAAAAAATCACCCAAATTAAACAAATACAATCAACGAAATTTAAGTGCGGAAAACAATAAATTGCACGATGATTGACTTATGTGAGAAACCCTTCAATTGGGTAAAACTCAAGGGCTATTGTGCTAACCACACACGATTCTCAAATCCACTACTTGAATGAAAGTTTACAACCTAGTTTGACCTCAAGTCAAACCATTCTTGGTCACTAACCCTTCCACTCTACCCAACAGACCTTTAATAGTGATCCTAAACCTACTTGCTTGTGCACTAAACCACTTAATCACAAGGCTTAACTCTCAAAGAAGAGAACACAACCTAAGTGAATATTAAATGCATAAATGCTAGATCAACACATTTAATGTTTATCTAATCATGAATGAACAAGTCAAACAATCCTAGATATCATGTTATTATATGTCATACATATAACTTAGCTATATAAAATAAAAGCAATCTTAGATGTAATAGCTATCATAATACATAACCCACAAACAACACAAAAATCTCTACTTATAGATAAGAAACTTAATATAAATTCATACAAGTCATAAAAGAGATTTCTTTTTAATCAAGAACACAGATGGATGAAGATGGTGTTCTACTGACCAAGTCATGTGTGTTGATGAAAATCCATGAGTGAAAACAACCTAGATGATGCTATATGATGTTGGATTCATGAATGGATGAAGAGTATTTGGGTTTTGGTCAATAAAGATTGAATATTTGTTACTTTTCTTGCAAGGCACTCTTAAGCTTTCAAATATGTGAATTTCTAAGCTCTAATTCGGCCAAGAAGAGAATACAGCACATATATATATATATATATATATATATATATATATATGAAGCCCTAGCCAAAGAGACGTCATTTTGAAGAAGAGACTCAAAAAAACCAGTCAAAACCGCGGTGCGTGCCGTGGTATGAACAAAGTGTCCCCACCGTAGTACACACGACGTGGAGGCTCTAGGAAACTTCATGGTTGGGACCGTTGTGGAGGCAAGGTCACCAACCGCGGTAACATATGTGTGAAACCCACTGGTTTTTGCCTCTGTGGGAGCCGCGGTATAGGTAGGTGTATAGGGAGCGACCTGAACCGCGTTAAGAGACAAAATCTCTTTTCCTGGGCTCTCAAACACACCTAAACTATATGAAATTTGTGCAAGTGTGAAGTGAGTAAAGAACATGCATGAGAATAGATATAATCATGAAAGAGCACCAAACATGTAACATATACAAGAATATACAACATATGAAAATGCAAGAGTGTATGTGTGCAACTAAATCTCTTCAAATAGAGTTTGAACACAAGTAATATACCTTTAAAATGCTTTTGATCTTGAGGTCTTTGAGGAAGCCACGAGCTTGATCATGAACAATGAAGGCCTAATCTATCCTTACACATTAACCTCAAATATGGTTTGTCAATGAAATAAGCCAATCAAAATATGAGGACTTTCAAGTTTTGTGGTAATTATACTCAAATTGAAGCAAGGTCGAAAGTGGTGTCAATGAACAAGATCAGGTTATCTCATTTAAATTATAGTAAATGTTGAATTATTTTTATTTTAATTATAGTAAATCATTTAAATTATTTTAATGTTTTTTAAACTTGATTTATCAAGCAATGGAACTATATAAGAGTATCCAAGGTTCAACATTTCAATTTATACATTGTTGGAATGAATTGAGGTTCACACCAAAGTGGTTTATCGAGAACTCTCACAAAAAAAAAAAAAAAAAAAAAAAAAAAAAAAAAAAAAACTAAAGTTTCAAAAAAATGCTAGTCCCGCAACTTCTTCTCCTTCAGCTCGAGATTCAACCACCACTACATGGTCCCCGACTTTCGATAGCAAGTCGCTCTCCTTCAACAACTGACATTCCTAATAGAATTCCATAATCATCTTCTTCTTCTTCTTCTTCTTCTTCTTCTTCTTCGATGAGTTCAAGCATCTGAGCATTGAAGTTATTTCAAGTCATAGTTATAAGTAAATGAAAATTTCAATGGAGATGTCTGAAAATGAAACAAATGAATGATCTTATTTATAGAGTATGTTTTTTTTTTCTCTATAAAATATAGCCATTAAAATATGAATGTTATAATATAGCCGTTAGAATATGACCGTTAAAATATAGCCGTTGAAATATAGCCGTTAAAAATATGATTGTTAATTGTAAATAATAACTTTTTAAATTTATTTAAAAATAATAATGTTTCTTTTTTTAATTAAAATAATTAAAAATAATAATAATGAGTCATTTTTAGGAAGACTTCTTAGAGTGTTAACTTTTTATATGGCTCCTTATTTTTAAAAAGTACACCAAACTCCCTACATGTAAGGAAAATATAAGGAGACTTATTAGGATGCTCTTAGATTTCCACAGTACATGTCAATATCAGTTTATGTGCATTCTAACCGTTTGATTAAATGATTCTTATAGAACAACCAATTATTTGATGCAGCATTGAAAAATAATATATCTAATTGAGGTGTTAATAATATACTTTTATATATTACATTTTGTATTTAGACGAAAAGTTTATTCTAGTCTTTTCATTGACAAAATGTTTTAGTATTGAGGCTTAAAGAATCTTCATTATGGTTATCTAGAGATAATTGATGTAATGTATTTATCTCGAAATTTGTAGCAAATTGGTGTATGTACACTAATAATTTTGTAATATATATATTTTTTTCAATTTCTTTTTTCTTCTTCTTTTCTTCTTGTGTTCTAATCATCTACGTGCACAGTAAAAACTAGGGACTAGTGTCATCGTTCCATTATTGTACTTTTTGTATTTAAGTTTTCTTGTAGTTAATAATAATTGAATGAACCATTATATTAACTTTAATTGAATTTGTAACTTGTTATCTTTTTGCTAATTGTCACTAAATTTGTGTAAAACAAACATAATTTTCATATGCTTAACTATCATTATGTTGTTGTATAGTGACAATTTTTAAATAATTAATTGTCGATAAGTTTATGTATAGTGACACAATTTTGACATGGTTAATTGTCACTAAGTTTGTAAATAGTGATATAATTTTTAAATAATAAATTGTCACTAAGAAGATGTATAATGATAAAATCTTCAAATGTCACTATATATATATATAAATAAATTTAGTGACACAATTTTTATTTTGTTACTAATTAAGGTCAAATGATAATATGTCATTAAAAGTTATGATTTATGACAAGTTCCAAAAAACTGTCACAAATACTTTTAGTGATGGAAAAAAATGACAAATTATTAGTGACACTATTTTTTTGTCACAATATTGAAATTGTGACAATTTCTTTACTTGTAGTGATGAATATTTTTTTTATCACTTTTTATTAGTGTAAAGGGGATCCTACGGCAACGTGCATAATTTGTGAATTGCAAAATATTAGTTTTTTAGCAACACGCAAGCCAATAGTTGCTAAAATGAAATCTATGGCAACATGCATGATATGTGTGTTGCAGAATATTAGGGGGTGTATTCGATTAGGATTTCAAAAGAATTTTTTACAACGTGCAAGGCCTATAACAACATTCATAATGTGTGTTGCTTTATTTGTATGTTGCTAAAAAGACACATACGGCAACATGCATGATATGTATTTAACTTTTAGAGTCTGGAACACTAATTGCAGGAAAATGAGTTCAGAGGCAGAGGAGGTCTGTTGATCTAACTCTGCAGTGTTTCCTCTAATTTAGTGTATCCCTTGTCACGCTTAATTTGTACTGCTTGAATTTATATTCAAGATAAAACAAAAAAAAATCACCAACTTTCTTCTTTGATGAGCTTAATTTTCGTTATTTGTTCACTCGAATTAAAAAATTCCAGCATTTGCATATATGATGAAGATTGAATAGATCTCTGTTGCTCTGTCTCATCCATATGTTAGTTTTTTAGATATTGAATGCTGTGTAAAATTGAATACCAAGAGGATGCTACCAACAACACCGAGTCAACAATTGGTAATCACCTAGTTCTTCATCTTTACATAGAGAGGATTTACATAACGAAAAAATCCCACATCTTCCTACTAGCTAATCACAAGAGACTAATTACTAACGGCTAACAAGATCGATTATAGGATTATAGGCAATGTACCCAGAAACTGGTTTTCATGTTTTATAACCTAGTGATACACTAGCAAATCCACCTTAAGATTTGACATTTTTAAGTGATTTTGATGATAGTGTATATATGAGAAGAGTCTACTCTTCGCTCCGCTTTATGCCTCTATGTTTCCATCTGATTTCCTCTTTGGCAATACGGTGGTATCAAAACACCAAATACTATGAGACAATCAAGTTAGGAGTATAAAATTCCACAATAAAATACACCATTCAAATTATTATTTTTTGAAATATCACAATAATTCAGGGTTTTGAGAGAGGGAGAGACTCGAACAAATAACATTGTACCACTGGTCCAACCTTATCTTGTAATTCATGTATTTTGTTTCTACTAGATTGATATGCATGATGCTGAATGATACACTTAAAATTCTGAGCCACGCGGACAAGTTTCTGAATCAATAAAGGCATACCAACAAAGAATTTCGTCCTCAAGTAGCTCCGGATAGAGCTTATCTTTCTCTTTGGACTAGAGGAAGAAAAAGACATGCTCTGTCCGGAGCTACTCAGGAACGTAATTCTGCCCAGGTATGCCCTTATTGGCTTCAGGATCTTACCATTTTCCTCATGCTGTTTGAAGCCTGGAGGAAGAGACACATTTGTGGTAGACAGCCTGCTTAATCCATGCGAATATGAATCTTGACCTCTTCAGATGACTGAAGATTGGTGTTTCTGTAACAGGTATGAACTTCACAAACCAGCCTATTGGCCATGTGAAGGCTGCCATTACAATACATGCTAACCATTGCTCCCAATCCAACCTCACTGTATTTGCAAATTTCTTTAGGAATTCCACCATCACCACTTGAAGAACTATAGTTATTCCCACGATTCCAAGAAACAATCGATTCTTGAGAATTCCCTTAAATACATTCTTCTTCTCCAACTTCCTTGCATTGAACTCATTGAAAACCTGGCATAGAACGAAAGTATTGAAAATTATTGTATCGTTTTCTTCGGGAGTCAAATTGAAGATGGACTCGCCCTTAAATTGTAACGTCAAAAGGAGTGCTATCTGGTATAGTGCTTGAGAAAGAAGATTCCTCCACATAATGTTCGTTATAAGAGGTTCAGTACGACCCACAGGGGACTTCTTCATTAGCTCGTCGGTTGGCCTGTCTGTAGCGAGAGCTAAAGCCCCTAGTGTGTCCATGATGAGGTTCACCCACAACAATTGGACTGTTGTTAAAGGAACCTCACCAGCAGAAACAGCTGCAACAAAGTTAATCACTAGAGCTGCAACATTAACAGTCAGTTGAAATTGAATGAATTTTTGGATGTTGTTATAGACACACCGTCCCCACCTGAGAACAGTGACCACGGAACTAAAGTTATCATCCAGTATGACAATATCTGAGCTTTCTTTGGCCACTTCAGTGCCTTGAATGCCCATGGAAAGTCCTATATCGGCTTCTTTAGAGCAGGGGCATCGTTTGTTCCATCTCCGGTGACTGCAACCACATGACCTTTCTGTTTCAAACATTGTACCATAAGAAGCTTGTCAAAAGGAGAAGATCTTGCCATCACCCGGATTTTATCAACTTTCTGCATTCTCTCTTCAGGTGTGTAGTTACGAAATTCTACACCTTCTACCACCTCTCCGGCTTCCTCTTGTTGATTAAAATTTAGTATTCCACATTCTGTTGCTATAGCTTTTGCTGTGAAAACGTTGTCTCCGGTGATCATTTTGATGTCCACTCCTGCTGCTGTGCAAACTTCCACAGCTTTCTGTACCCCTGGTCGACATGGATCCTTGAGACCAACTATTCCTAGTAATGTTAAGCCATCTTCTTTCAGCATTTTTCGCGTCTTTCCATTGTCATTGTATTCCAATTCTTCTGCTGAAATTTGTTTGTGAGCAAAAGCAATGCATCTAAGGCTACTGGCTGCCATGCCATGGATGATAGTTTCCATTTTGCTTCTTCCATCTTCATCCATGGACTTGATTATTCCATTGCTCTCATAATAATGTGAACACATAGCTAGAATCATCTCAGCAGCTCCTTTCCAATGTACATGAAGTGTGTTATCAGCAATTTTCCTAATCGAAACCCCACTCCGTTTCTTCTCTGAGTTGAAAGTTTCGACATGGAGAATTGAATATTTTTGCTTCAGTTTTTCCATATCCATATCCAATTCCTGAACAGCCCAAGAGAGAATTGCTTTTTCGGTTGGACTGCCTGAAAATTCAGATACAGATGATCCTGATGCAGGTTTGCAAACGCTACCAGTTGTGTTCAAACCAACTCCTTGGTGAATTAATTCACCAACATCTGAGACAATTACATTGTAAGAGTCTTCTTCAATAGATTCTTGGCCAAGCCAAAACTTGGTTACTTTCATCTGATTTAAAGTTAAGGTGCCTGTTTTGTCGGTACAAATGACCGTAGCCGAGCCCATCGTCTCACAAGCCGGAAGTTTCCTTACCATTGCTTGATCAGCCATCATTCTCTTCATGGAATAGGCAAGTGTGAGAGTGACAGCCAATGGCAAGCCTTCTGGTATTGCAACCACAACAATGGTGACTGCAGCCGCGAATATACGTATAACAGCATTGAAAACGTCATCTATGTCTGTCTTGCCACCATTATACTCCTTAGCTCCATTTTCATCTTTTGTATTCCCAGTGAAATAACGAATTAATAGAACTACAAGAACTAGCAAAGCTACTACAAGGCCTACCGTTCCAATAGAAGAGGTCAGTCTGTCAAGTCGTGCCTGTAATGGAGTTCTTTCATTGGAATCACTGGATATGGAGCTCATCATCTCACCCCATGCAGTGTCCATCCCCACCGACACCACGAGCATTTTACCATAGCCATCTGCTACCTTTGAACCAGAGAACAAGAAGGGGTTGTTGGTGAAATCTACTTCGACATGGTCACTCTCTCCTGTCATGCTTGACTCGTCTACTTGCAAAGAATATCCACCCAAGAACAACCCATCAGCAGGAATCTGATCACCGATTTTGAGGGAAGACAACATCTCCAACAACAAGGTCAAATATGGAAATAGGCCTGCGGCGAGCATCTCTAACAACCTCAACTTTAATGTTGCTACTTATTTTCGATAGCTTATCGAATTGTGTCTCCTGTCTGTAATTACTAAAAGCAGAGACAACAATAACCAGAAAGACAGCTACAAAGATACTTCCACCTTCATACCAACCTTCTTCCGCCCCATGCTCTTTGATTCCAAAAGCAAGAGAAAGCGCAGCGCAGACAAGAAGAATAAGAATGGTGGTATCTTTAAAAGCATCAATCACGAAATATAAAAACCCTTTAGGAGGTGGCTTGTAATAAGTATTAGTACCGAAGAGTTGGCTTCTCTTAGCAACATCTTCATCATTGCCGTCAATTCCATCTTCTGGATTTGTCCCAAGAGCGGTGGCCACGCCTTCAACTCCTCCAATACATCCGAGAGAATGCAAGTCTTTTTTCTTCACAATATCTGTCAGTTTTGATCCCTCAACATTAGGATCAATAGAGTAAGACACTGATTTCTTATCCTGGTGGAGGGAACTGCTTGGTTCGATATCGAGGGCAACGTAAGGATGACTTTGCAGTATTTCGGAATATTGGTGGTTTGGTTTGTTTTTGTGGACAAGAGAGCGCATAGCTCGGAAAGAATAGATAGTCCAGTAAGCAAGACGCCATCGCTTTTGAGATTTGGTGAGGGTGGTGGTGGTGACTTTAAAGAGTAGTGTGCTGCAACCATAATGTGGGATTTTACTATCAGACATGGTTTCTTTCTTGCTGCAAAACGTTACAAAGCAGCAGCAGCAGCAGGAAATTTTCTATTTCGCTTATCTTTCTTGTATATTTATAGATGAGATTAATTAACTGCTTTTCAAAAAAATTAAGCTCCATAATCCCCGTACCTTCTTTTTTTTTTTATGTCCGCTGAACTTTTCCACTGCGATCATTGATTGAATAAAATAAAATAAAATAACACCGTACGAGTCTATTAATATTTGATTTTTTTCTTGATCTAAAACACTTCAAGAAAATACTCCGCATTTAAAGATAATAAAAGTGAAATAAATAAAAGAAATAAAGGAAATATTTTCCATCCAAGACTTGCAACAGAGTATAGTCAAATCACCTCAGATCCGATTTTCAATTCCTAGACCATGATATCAAGCTATGAGAACTTAAGATGGCCTATTTTTTTTTCTCAAGATTTACCTATTTATTGTGAAATGTGAATGCTACACGAAGACACGATAGACGATAGGGAATATATTAACATGTTACCATATCTTAAATGTTATAGTTAAACTCTTACCTGTTATTAGAATGCAATTATATATTTACATGATTGAAATTGAATGAAATTAGTATATTCTTCCACTTGTGATTTGTGAGGTTTTCTTTTAGGTATGAGGTGGATATGAGATGGTAAAGAGTTGGAGAACAAAATGAGAAGAGTGTCCGTCTTTATCATCAAAAAAAAATAAAAAAACGTGACTGTGGTCGTCGGTGGTCGGTGGCCCAAAAAAATGGGGAAGGGGTTTTTGTCGGCATTATTTTTGTTTTTACCGTAGGTGCCGGCCGGACGGACATGTTTAGGTCGGTGGCCCTTGGGCCTTGGTCGGCTGATAAAATGAAAATAAACTTAACTTTGTCAGAAATTATTAATGTTTACTGTTTGAGCAAGAAAAAACAACAATGATTTTCAAAAATAGAAAAAAGAAAAAACAACGACACTAGTACTAGTAAATATACGTAATCAGTTGTTGTGTTGTGTCTTTATACACTGTTAATATACTAGTAAATATACACTGTTCTTATTAAAATGATTAAGATAAATATATCTTGTATATCATATTAATAAAATATGTAACATTTTTAATATTTAACAAATATTATAATTATTCACACAAATATAAAAATATTTTTTTTGATTAAAATATTATTTATTAATTAATTTAAATTTAAATTGTGATTATTTTAAAACTATAAATATTAATAACTGTTATAATTTTTCTCAAAAAAAAAAAAAAAAAAAAAAAAATCCCTTTGAATTTAATTAGAAAAACTAAACTAAAAAGTTAAAAGAAAAGTATAAGAAAATAAAAAAGAAAAGCCGCCTCCTCCATTTTTTTTTTTTTAAGGTCGCCTTCACCATCTTCAATTTGAAGAAAAATCTAATCTGAAGAATGGAGATTTTTCGTTTCTGGCAGCCTGAGAAGAGGTTTCCTCCATACAAATACGTATGATGAGACTCGAACCCCTGACACATGTTTGTAAAATATGTATGGTGAGACTCGAACCCCTCATTGATTCACCGCCATCATTACTAAAAGGTGACATGTAACTAACTTTCTCTTAAAAAAAAAAGTAGAGATAGAGAAAAAAAAACGAGGAAAGTTAAAGTTTTCTACGACAAGAAGAGTTTAAAAATATAGCATCCGTACAAAATTAGATATGTAATTTTCTTTTCAACATGCAAATCTGACACGTGTTTTGAATCAAGTACTTTGGATTATTATTTATTTTTATTTTTTTGAAACAATTTTTTTTGTTGTTATCGTTAGTATGTGGTGACTTTTTTCATTGACTAAGTTTTTATGTAAATGGGCAGATGCACCGAAATTGAGAGTATAACTTACGTTTTAAAGTCAATATTAGGTTAACATTGTTTAACGATATATTTTGATGGAAAAATGTAAGAGAGCAAGAAGAAGGAAATTACATCTTCTTTGCCTTAAGAGAATAAAGGAGATGAGTAATATTAATATATGACTTCTTTATTTTTCGAGACTACATATTACTTAAAAGCATATCCAAGGCTGGATTGTGAAAAAATATTTCTTTCTATGCAATCATACAATCATTACTATTCATCAAGATAATAGGGCAAAAAAATTTATAGACAATATCAATATGACCTATCTACTGTTAAAGGGTCTATTGGACAATCTTTGGACTCAACATTGGAGATAAATATTTTAAAATAAATAAAAAAAAAGGTTAAGAAGGTTGTTTGATCAAAAAAAAAAAAACAGAATGAAACTTTCACAATTCTTTTCCTATCCTTCCCAACTACTTAAAACCTCATTCACACGCCTCAAAACTTCACTTTCGTAAACGAGATGGAATTTTGTTTGAATTGCAAATCTTGTTAAATTAAGACTGTCGAGTATTAGAGTTTGTTTGGTTGGACTTTTGAAAAACCTCTAATTGTAAAAAATCTACATGTAATAGATCTATTATAAATAGAACTTTTGATAAAATAAAAAATTATAGTTGTTTGGTTGGTAGATTTTTTTTATAAAAAAATGTCTCTATTTGGAAAAGCTCTTCCCTATGAGCTTTTACCTAATAAGGCATTTTTTTTTATGGCACTCTTTCCAAAGCTATTTGTGGAAAAGTCACCAACTTAATAAGTTTTGTAAAATAGCACTAAAGTATGTGATCTACCAAAATTACCCTCACTTATTCTTTCATCCTCTCTCTATCACTCTCTCTTTCTTCTTCTCTCTCTTTCTTCCTCTCTCCTTTTTTTTTTTTCAAAAACCTCCATTGATCCATCAATGGAGATCGAAACGACCTCCATCGAAACGGTCGACTCCATTAGAGGTCTTCGAAACGACCTCCGTTATAAAAAAAAATCTTGAAATAAGTCTCGGGTAGCTGAAATAAGTCTCGGGTAGTTGGAAATAGCTTGAAATAAGTCTCGGGTGACTTACCCGAGACTTATTTCCAGAATTTTTTTAATAACGGAGGTCGTTTTGATCTCCATCAAAGGGAGTTGACCGTTTCAACAAAGGTCGTTTCACCGAAGGTCGTTTCGACAGAGGTCGTTTTGATCTTCATTGAAGAAAGTGAGAGTGAGAGAGAGAGAGGAAGAAAGAATAAGTGAGGGGCAATTTGGGCAGATCACATACTTTGGTGCTATTTCCACAACACTTAATAACTTGGTGATATTATCACAAAATCAATGGAATTTGGTGTTATTTCCCCCTATTTCCTCTTTACCTAATAGAGGTTCAAACTCTACTGATTTTTACTGAATTTAAAATAGACAATCTCAATAGCCTGACCAAACAACTATAAAAAATAAATAAATAAAATAAAAATAAAAAATAGAGATGTGTATATCTTTTAAGACAGTAGAAAACCCAACAAAACAAGCATTTTTCATTTTTCACTTAAACTATTAAAACAATTATTTCTTTGTACCTTTTTTCTAATTTATGGGCTACGAAGTTTCCCGGAAACTATGGTAGAATTTTAATTCCACGGATGTGGATTGAACTTTTATCTTTATGCGGTGGAAAGAGTGCCATTGACCTGACACAGGCAATAACGTCAATCAATTGGAAAGATAAACGAGTTAAATAGCAATCAATAGCTGTCACAGAAATTTCCTTGCACCTTCCATAAACTGACTTATTCGCTGAGTTTTCCTTATAAAATTGGATGACAATCTATTTAAAGTTAATTATTCAAGCTGGAATTTAATTGATTGGGTATCAAAGTTTGACCCTCGACAATGATATAATGACAAGAAGAAAATTCATATGAAACAAGTCTAAACGTGGCGGCATCAACTATCACCAATTGACAAAGCAAAGTGTCCTCACCACGTTATAATGAATAAATTATGTCTGCTCCTACTTCAGCTCTGAATTTTAAGTTTATGTTCACAAGAGAAAGTGGTGCTTCGCACCACAGTTTTTATAGGAATGTGAAAGATCTTAAAAAATATGAACACAAAGAGTTTGGATCCTCTTTTGTTGATTGGGGAAATCTCATATAGGATGCGTTTGGCACGGATATAAGACAAGACAAGGTGGGACGTGACAAGACAAGACGGGACAGGTTGTTCTATATTGTGTTTGAAAGGCCTATGGCAGAACTATGAACTGTAATATTACGCGTTTGAAATGGTTAGGACAAGACAGAACAAAAAGTTCAAATGACCAGAGTACACCTCTTATCTATATAACAACATATATTATAATATTATATATTATTATTATAATAATATATAATATTATATATATATATATATATTATTAATATTTGATATTATTATATATTAATATAGAATATTATATGTATTATATATATAATAATATGATATATGTATCAGTGGCTGTGGGCAGGGAGCCCTAAACCGTCTCTCTAGAGTTTTACTAAGCTTTCCCCACAATGGCGGCCTACCCATGGCCTTAACATAGTACTAACATTTCAACCATCCAGAGACAGATAAGGACCTTAAACCGAAAGAATCAATCTCTTCTTCTAATGTGCAGGATCCTCTATTAGAGGCAAGCACAGAATATACTGAGATTATTACAGACTATTAATTATTTCATAGACAGGTTTCGAAGAAAGAAGAGAGTTTAGAAAGACATGAGAATGAGATAACACAATAATAATTTTTATTGAATGTCTGATTCCTTGGTGATATTTTACAACGAACTCTCCTTATATAGAGGGAGAGAGATACAAACATCCAAATTTAAAACAGGAAAAGACCTATTTATCACATGGGATATACATGGGTAAAAGTAGCTAGCAGACATAATAATTACAGACACCATGATGAAAGTAACTAGCATAATAATTCCAAACACCACGATAGCAAACATAATAATGACAAACATCATGATTTGGGCAAATAGTAAATATCACATGGGTTAAACATGGGTAGAATGTTGTGGAATGTCACTGGCTTGAAAGATTGCAATTGGCATGATCTTCGTCATCAGAACCTTGGGCTTCACAAATAAAGCATGGCAAAGCAGTAGCAGATTCCATGGGGTCTTGGGAATCAATCATGTAGGAATCCTGGAAAGGGCTCCAGCTGAGAGAAGAGTCTCTGGGGATGTCTGGAAGAATGAAAATTTCGTCAGTGGTGACATGATTAACATCACAGAGGAAATTGAGTAAGGAAATCTAGAGTTCCCTGGGATACCATTTTTCATAATCATAATCATAAGTAGTGTGCCACTCATAACTGGTATTAACAGTCCACAAAAACTTCTTGTATGGGTTGTACCGGTATGGTCTATGGAGTATCTAGATACAAGAAACAGAGGAGGCTGACTCATAATCAAGCTTCCAAAGGTTGTACTGGCCCATAAACTTAGTGAGTTCCTTTTTCCAATTGTCAATGGATGTGAACCATTGCAAGAACGTCCATAACATGGAATCTTTCTGGGTAGGATCATGGAGGTGTCCATATAAGGCCTGTAGTGAGAAAACAATAGCATGATGATGAAGGACTGATAGGCACCAGAGGAACCATAACAGTTGTGGTGAAAAATAATAGAATGGTGGCATCAAGAATGGGTCAATGAAAGGTCTGGAAGGGTTGGTAAAATTATGTCGAACACCTTGATTTTTGATTTGTGATTTGTGAAAGATAAACTGGAAGATGGGTTTTGGCAAAGGTCTGGATTTGATCTAAAGTGGGTTGGTGATTAGATGGTAATGTAGACAAGAGCTCAAGAGGAAACATATCCTGTGAGGATAAGGATGAAGAAGGGCCCGCTGGAGTCATCATGAATACCAAAGGATAATGACCTTTTTTAGTGATAAAATGAGCTGGTGGGGGCCGAGGGAGCATATCAGCAATGATATTATGATGGCCTTTCACGTGATGTACAGTAAAATCATACCTTGCAAACCAATCTTTGAGTCTCAAAAGGAGTGGATTAGGAGGAATCTTATTGAGAAAATCAAGTATTTTTAGGAAGGATGAATTGTCCATTTCCACAATAAAGTTCCTTGTCTTGAGGTGGAAATCAAATTTTTGGATTCCGTTCTTAACAGCAAGAATCTCCTTATAGATAGTGTGATAATGATGTTGAGAATCTTTGAATTTTCCACTTGCATGTCCACAGTATCTTTTTTTACCGTTGAGTTCTTCGATGAGGATGGCACCCCAAAAATTATCTCTGGCATCAGTCTGGAGGATGAGCTGCCCGGATGATGGAATGGTGAGGGCAGGTGGGTCTTGAGCGATACTTTTTAATTTGAGGATTGCTTCAGTATGACTGGAACCCCAAGAGGGAGGATTTTTCTTAAGGAGGGCAGAGAGAACTGAGGTATATTGGCTGACATAGGGAATGAAATCTCGGATGTAATTGACTATACCAAGGAATTGTTTGACTTGCTTTGGATTGAGATTAGAATCAAGGAAGTCTAACAGTTGAATAGCCAAATGTGGATCAGGACGATATTGTCCTTGGGAGATGTTCATTCCAAGGAATTCAATTTTAGATTTGCCAATTGTGCTCTTCTTCTCTGAGAGCATGATACCATACTGGTTAACAATATCGTGGAATTGTTGAAGGAGAATATTATGAGAGGTATCATTTGGAGGAGAACAACAGAATGTCGTCAATGTAGATGAGGGCTGAGTGTAAGAGAGGATGAAAAATTCTGATAACAGCCTTTTGAAAGAGAGAAGGGGCTATTTTTAGACCAAAGGGAAGGACAGTCCATTGATATTGTGCATTGGGAAGACAGAGTACTGTTTTGTATCGTTCATCTAGGTGAATTCCAATTTGCCAGAAAGCACCTTTGAGATCAAATTTAGAAAAAAACCGTGGCTCCAGGGAGTTGAGCAAATAACACATTAGGTCTAGGAACAAAAAACTTGTCATCTCTGAGAAAGAGATTAAGGGGCTTGTAATCAACGACAAGCCGTTTCTTTCCCCGTTTTAATTCAGAGCGTTTTTCAACATAAAAAGCTTGACACGCCCTAGGGGAAGAAGTATGCTTAATTAGACCCTATCGGAGAAGTTCGTTGCATTCTTTGTGAGCCATCTGGAGATCAGTAGGGGACATGCCTGAATGAGACGTTTTCGTAGGATTGATATCTTCATTAAGTTTGAAAGGTAACTTAATAAAGAAATCAGGATTCTTCCACAAAGGTGAAGGATGGGAAAAGGTGACATGATTGTCAGCACAGAGTGTGAGCAAGTTGGCTTGAATTTGGTCAAATAGGGGTTGGATTTCTGAGAGAGGGAAGATTTTTGGTATTTCGGAAAAGGTTTTGAAATTTCTTTTGAATCTTATCCCAGTAGGAAGGATCTGAAGAGATTTACTCTGACGAAAAACATCCTAACCAATGAGGATATCTTTATCAAGAAGGGGAGTTCCGATAACTTGAACCCAAAGGGTGAAGGATGAAAAGAATTTGATACCAATATTTTTCCTAGAAATGAGGTTGGTGGAGAAAATTTTTCCATCAGCAGCTCTGAAGTGATGAACATATGGCTTCCAACATTCTAGAGGAAGGATCTTAGGATTCATCATAGTAGTGTGAGAACCTGTGTCAAAATTGGCAATGGCGTCAACTGGCTTGGAGTATTTATCAGGTAAGATCTGGACTAGGGCTTGAGGACCAAAATGAGTACTTATCTGAAAAGCTTGCCCCAATCATGATGTTTGTCATTATTATGTTTGCTATCGTGGTGTTTGGAATTATTATGCTAGTTACTTTTATCATGGTGTATGTAGTTATTATGTCTGTTAGCAACTTTTACCCATGTATATCCCATGTGATAAATGGGTCTTTTCCTGTTTTAAATTTGGATGTTTGTATCTCTCTCCCTCTATATAAGGAGAGTTCGTTGTAAAATATCACCAAGGAATCAGACATTCAATAAAAATTATTATTGTGTTATCTCATTCTCATGTCTTTCTAAACTCTCTTCTTTCTTCGAAGCCTGCCTATGAAATAATTAATAGTCTGTAATAATCTCAGTATGCTCTGTGCTTGCCTCTAATAGAGGATCCTGCACATCAGAAGAAGAGATTGATCCTTTCGGCTTAAGGTCCATGTCTGTCTCTGGATGGTTGAAATGTTAGTACCCTGTTAAGGCCATGGGTAGGCCGCCATCGTGGGGAAAGCTTAGTAAATATATATATATGATATATTAATATTATTATTATTATATATATATATAAGATATATATATGAGTCCTTAAAATTTATAGCACTCTTTCTAAACCCATTTATGAAAAAGTCACCAACTTAATAAGTTTTGTAGAAATAGCACCAATTAAGGTGATCTGCCAAAATTGCCCCTAATGTCTCTTTATCTCTCTCTTTCTTCCTCTCTCTCTTTCTTCCTCTCTCCTCTCTTTTTTTTTTTTCAAAAACCTTCATTAATCCATCAATGGAGATCAAAATGACCTCTGTCGAAACAACCTCCGTCGAAACAACTTCCGTCGAAACGGTCGACTCCATTAGAGGTCGTAAAAAAACGACCTCCGTCATAAAAAATTTCTGGAAATAAGTCTCGGGTATTTTAAAATAAGTCTCGGGTAGCTGAAATAAGTCTCAGGTAGCTGGAAATAGCTTGAAATAAGTCTCGAGTGACCTACTCGAGACTTATTTCCAAATACCCGAGACTTATTTCCAGAATTTTTTTTTTTTTTTTTTTTAATCGTCTTCTTCATCGACCACCAATGGAGGTTGAGGTCATTTCGACTCCAATGGAGGTCGAAAGACCTCCATTCGACCTCCATTTGAGGTCTGTCCGTCCTCCATTGATGGATCAATGGAGTTCTTTGAAAAAAAAGAGGAGAGAGGAAGAAAGAGAGAGAGAAAGAGAGAGGAAGAAAGAGTAAGTGAGGGGCAATTTGGGGAGATCACATACTTTGGTGCTATTTTTACAAAACTTATTAAGTTGGTGATATTACCACAAAACCAATCCAATTTAGTGCTATTTCTCTCTATTTCCTCTATATATATATATAATATATTAAATATTATTACATGTACAATAATATATATATATTGTATGGGTAATAATATTATTATATACGTAATAAAATATAATATATATATATATCTTATATATAATAATATAATAATATTTAATAATATCTAATATATTAAAGATTATAATATATATATATATATGATATATTGAATATTATTATATATAGGATATACATATATATATATATATTATTAAATATTATTATATATAATATATTTATAATATATAATATATTAGACATGTGTCATGTTACAAGTTGTCCTAAGGTCTTGGGTGGGCCAATTTTTTGTGATTTTTATCCCACCTTATCCCGTCTTGTCCCATACTAAGAACATGCCAAACGTGAGATAAGAACAAGTTGTCTCACGTTGTCCTGTCCTGTCCTGTCCCGTCCCGCATACCAAACGCACCCAATAAGTCAGATTAGAAGAGAAGCCAAACTGAAGAAGCTAATGACATATAAAGTTTTTTGTAAATTGGTCTGTTGGGCTACACCTAAAGCCCAAACTTTAACAAGTGGATTCAGGTTGAACCTAGGTCCAATTAATCCAGCTGGACCCAAAACTCAGTTGTTAGTCATCTGATACAAAATACATATGAATATATGATGATAATCTTTGAAAAAATTTGGGTAAACTGCCAATCTACGTAACAACTTCTTAGCAATTTAGCAAACTTCACGATCTCAAGACATGAGATTACCCAACTACTTACTACTAGTTAATGAATTCTACTGCCTAATGACTTCTGCTAAATATAAAGCAAGAGATAGAAACAGGGACACAACTTTAAAACAATCAAAACTGCTTAAAGTTAAAAAGACTTCCAAATTGTTGCCTGAGCCCGATAGAGATACGGGCATTCTCTTCTATCCCGATCTAAGGCGTTTGTTGGAAGAGACTGTCGAATACTAATTTGTTGTGTCATTCACATAAATTTGGAGTTCGAAATATGGAGCTGTCATTCACATGATTGATTAAGAGAATAGCGACACTTCTATAGGAAATAAAATGATCTTACAAGATTAATATACTCAGTTGTCAAACAACAGGCAACACTATCACATATCCAACTATTCAAACAGAAACTCAGAATTATGTGTTCTGCAATCAATTGTTTGAAATCTTTTGAAAAGGATAAAAAGGAGGAAAACAAAAAGGAAATCAACAAAAGATGGTTGTGGAAAAATGACGATGCCAAATAGTGAGCCAGCTGTGAAGAGGATGTTGGTGAAGATAACAAAGCTGGTAATGTAAATGTAGTGGTGTAGGGTAACAATTATGGCAGTAAGAGGAAATCAGTGCTACTAGATGTTGTCATAGCATTGACAAATCATAGGATATAAGTCCTTCTGTTCTATTGGAGGTGGGGCAATCAAATTACAACAGCGAGGCAAAGAAGCCGTCAACATTATGGTGGTAATTGTGCTTGTTGGAATGTCAGCCATGATGGATAAATAACGATATACCAATTACTACAAGCTTTAACAAGTCATAACAGCAACACTTGTCAAACCAATGATATTGAGATGAGAATTTCTAAACAACAATCATATCGATAGCATAGCTAAAAAATTATTGTTTCTTGTTTTTCTTAAAAAAATAAATATACATACATATATATATATATATATATATATATAATAACGAAAGAACAAGCATGCTCAATTTAGATTTGGTTGTAATTCTAGAGAGTACATATGGTCTGAAGTTTCAATATCACTTCACAAAGATGGTATGATATGATCATGGAGAAAAAAATCCTACAACTTTGACATGCTCACTCAGTTCAGTTGTTAGTATTCTGTAATTGCTGGAAAGAAATTGTATAATGAAAGAGCAGAGAGCTCAAGCAGATACCTTAAAAATGTTGTTTAAATTAGTTATAGGATAAATTGATTTAAAAGCAAGATATGTAAATTATACCCACCAATCATTACTCTTTTCTTTTTTAATTTGAGTCACTAAAATTAGATGATTCAAATTCTAAGTTAAATATATGGTAAAGGTGTTAATAAAATGAACATGCTTGACCTGAAAATTGATAAGTTGAATTAAACATACCTCCTCATTACTTGAAGAAAATCCCACAACTGGTATCATAGCCAAGCAACTGACTGCCCCTATAATTGGTGAAATAATTTATGAACATCTGAGGCGATTACATCTGAGCCAAGCAACTGAATTTAAGTTAGAAATTTATTATGTTCCTAGGAGAAAGTGTTGCTTCGCACCAGTTTTTTTTTATTATCAAACAGTATAAGAATGTGAAGGCTGGGTCAGATTCAACACACATGAAAAAATGACTCTTATCCGGTTTCACTGTATACATTGAAAGAACATGTTGATGGATTATGTTATGAAGAGCACGCCACAGGAAAATACATGACTAAACATGGATTTACCTTGCTGAACATAACTACCTCAACACAAGGAGGTTACTCTATCTGGAGTTTGGATCCTCTCCTGGTTTGATTTTTCGTTGGGCTGTTTTTTATATGAGTAGTTGATTAGGGAAATCCAAGTAAGAAGTCAGACCATGAAAGAATCTGAACTCATCTATCTGACCCCAAGCAGCTCATTGACTATTAAAGTTTTTTGTAAATTGATCAGTTGGGCTACACCTGAAGCCCAAATTTTAGTTTGGATGGATCAAGGTAGCTATAAAGTGGATTCCAGCTGAACCTGGGCCCAACTAATTCAGCTGAACCTAACTTCAGTAGTCGTAGAAGTTGTTAGTCTAACCTCTAAATCTAATACAAAATAACATATGATGGTAATCTTTACAGAAGCCATTCATTCTGCCATTCAGTAGTGATAGCTTCTCTTAAGGCTGCTGTTATAATTGAGGTCAACTGTCAGCCTCAATAACAACGTCTCAGAAATAGCATTCGAAACTGAAGCAATCAATAATACCATCCCTCTCAATAGGATGAGCAGCAGTTTAGCAAACTTCAGCATCTCAAAACAAGAGATTGCCCAACTACTAGTTAATGAAATCTCATGTCTTATGACTTCTGCTTAATATAAAGGAATAGATAGAGAGAGGGGGAAAACTTTAAGAACAATCAAAACTGATTAAAGTTAAAGACTATCAATCTGTAGCCAAGCCCAATAGAGCCCATATTTAGATTCAGACGCAAGCATTCTCTTCAAGCCTGATCTATAGCATCTGTTAGAGGAGACTGTCAAATACTAATTTGGCAATTCCAAATCATGGAAGTTGTTAGTAACCATCAAACCTAAAAGCTTAAACTTATAGGAAAGAACCCAACAACAGTATTTCAGAACTTTAACACACCCCCTCAAGTGCAAGACCAACGGGCTTGCCATGTGGCACGAGCCCAAATTGAAACTCTAAACAAATTCAGAAACAAATACAAATTCAATCACGTGTGGGGAATCGAACCTTTGATATCATGTCAGTAACCATAGACCTAAAAGCTTAAGCTGATCGGAAAGGGCCCAACAAAAGTATTTGCAATATCTATGAATCACAGTGAAAATGGCGCCATAACTAGTAGGGAACTAATAAGCGTGTAAAAACGATGCACTTGGTACTAGCAAATATGGAGTTATCATTCACATTATTAGGAGAATAGGGCCACTTCTAGAGACAATAAAATGATCTTACAAGATTAATATACCAAGTAATCAAAAAACAGACAACACAATCACATGTCCAACTATTCAAACAGAAACTCGGAATTATGTGTTCTGCAATCAATTGGTAAAAAAAAATTGAAGAGGATAAAAGGATAAAAGGAAAAAAGAAATCAACAAATGATGGTTGTAGCAAAATGACAATGCCAAACAGTGAGCCAGCTGTGAAGAGGAAGTTGGTGAAGATAAAAAAGATGGGACTGTAAATTTAGTGGTGTAGTGTACTGGTGGTAACACTAACAAATAGCAGTAAGAGGAAATCAGTGCTACTAGATGTTATCATCAGCATTGATAAATCATAGGATATAAGTCCTTCCATTCCATTGGCAATGGGAAATCAAATTACAACAGCAAGGCAAAGAAGCTGTCAAGATTATGGTGGTGATGATGCTTGCTGGAATGTAAGCCACAATGGATAATGCATTTTGATGGATAAATAACCTTACTGATTACTACAAGCTTTAACAAGTCATAACAGAAACACTTGTCATACAAATGAACTTGACATGAGAATTTCTAAACAACAATCATACCGATAGCTTTTTTTTTTTTTTTTTTTTAAATAACAATAACGAAAGAACAAGGGCACTAAATATAGATTTGGTTGTAATTTTAGAGATTACATAAGGTCTGAAGTTTCAATATCACTATACAAAGATGGTATGATGTAATCATGGAGAACAAATTCCTACAACGTGAAGTGCTCACTTGTTAGTATTCCCTGATTTGATGGAAAGGACTTGTAAGTTTGTATGAAAATTCTAGAATATCCAACTATTTTGCATTCTAATAAAACAAAAAAACAGTGAAATGAGGAAAGCAGATTCAAGGCCAACATGCAGAGAGCTCAAGCAACATGCAGAGAGCTCAAGCATATACCGCGAAAATGGTGTTCAAATTAGTTACAGGATAAATTGATTTAGGTGCTGTACTGAATTAGGATTCTCGAGGACATTTGAAGACTTTATAAATCCGGGTGTATAAAATTCGGACATTTAAAGACTTTAAAAGAGTTTATATTAATCCAGTGGTATTCAATTCAGATTTCTATGGACTTTTAAAGAGTCCTTCCAAATTTAAGTGTATTGAACTGAAACTTTAAAAATGTCTGCAAAAATCAAGGTGTAATGGTGTATTCAATTGGGACTAGATTTTAAAGGATTTTCTTGGGTCATAGATTTTGGTGGACTTGATGGTGAGAAGTATAAATTTCAAAGGCCATAACAAGTCCGAGGATTTTGAGTTTTTCTTGTTGCTAGGGTTCGTTGCTTCTATTTTCCTTTGTTTATCTCTTTCATGATAAAACTTCTAGAATATGCTAGGTTATGATTCTTGATATGCTTAACTTGATGAAAGTAGAGACCATGATGATGATTTATAGCCTATTCAATTGATAGTGGCAGTTATTAGTTTTTATGTGTTTTCAAAATATACAAAGGCTTGCTGGAACCCCTTTGTTTTGACAAATGGCCGGAAATTGGGTGGGTTCTTCTATCTAGAAAATTATGAAAAATTATATGTAGATAGAATGTTATGTCTACTGTTAATCTGAAAAATTTTATGATTTATAAATGAGTATAAAAATTGTTACAATTTTTGAAGTGGACAAAGGTCAATATTGATTTATAAATAAGTAAAGAATGAATGTTTTCATATACAAATGATCATGGATTAAATTGATAATTTTACTGTAGCATTTCCTATATGTCTAGATTATCCATGTCAGATTTTGTAAGATTTGGAGCTGTAGAGAATAAATTAAAAATCGTGGATCAAGGGTTGTCAGTTGTGACAAGGTTTGGGATAGGGTTAATCATACTACAGCATTACACTTTTATTTAGTCACTAAAATTAGAAAATTCAAATTCTAGGTTAATCTATGGTAAAGATGTTAATAAAATGAACATGCTAGACATGAAAATTGATAAGTTGAATTAAACATACCTCTGCATTACTTGAAGAAAAGGCTCGTAACCGGTATCAGAGCCAAGTAACTGACTGGCCCTATAATTGGTCATCCCAGATCCAGAATCACCAAGTATCCGATCCAATCCAATCAAATCCGTCCACGTATCCCTATCCAGAGGCAACGACGCCAAACAAACCAACTTCTGAACCTCCTTCGGACTCACTCTCCCAGCTATTCTTGCGTCGCGAAAAGGTTTCGACAACTTTTCTTTAGCGAAACCCACGCACTTTTCTTTGGCGACGACCAAACAAGCTTCCATTTGACGCACTTCGCAGTCTTCTCTGTCCTTGAAGTCGATAGTGTTGGGACCAATCAGATTCCTCCACCAGGGGGGCTTGCAATTGTTGGATGCGCTGACGGCGCACCCAATTCTGGCTCCTTCTTCGCATTGCGTGATGATTCTGGACTCACAGGATCTAAAGGCGGCGGCCCAGGACTGAGGGCTCCTGAAGGCGAGGAGGTAGGAGCCGCTTGATGGATCGTCGTGTGGGCCCGCTCGAATGGGACCACGCAGTAATGGGATTGGATTGTCGAATTTGATGGTAGTTGATGAGGCTGAGTATTCTTCCATGTTAGCTTCTGCTGCTTTCGTCTCCATTTTATCTGCTTTTCTAGGGATTTCGCTAGAGTCACTTATCAGTTATCACAGTAGCAGTGCAGCCTTTGTTTTTGTTTTTGTTCCTTTTTTCTTTTTCTTTTTTTAATTAGGGCACATTACAATAAGCACCCTAACATTTGACATAAAGACAAAATAGTATACTAGTTTGGCTATACTTACACAATGGTATCATTGACCGCGTTTGCCAATGTGTTTTTTTTTTTTTTTTTTTTTTAACAGGGTACAATAAGTACCCTAATATTTGACATAAAAACAAATGTGTTATAATAAAATTAAAGATAATAGATTACAATAATTAATAAAGAACAAATGAATAAAGAATAAACAGATGAAGAGATGAGAAAAGAGAATGAAAGTAACGTGAGATAAAGGAATTGGGAGAGGAATTACTGATTCAGTTTTTTGTATTGATATGAGGATCCAAAATATTACACATGAATTGGACTTGTATTTATAGAACAAGATATCCAACTATTAAACAACATATAATGACTCAAGTCAACATGTATTAAGACAAAGAAATGGGGAGCTTGCATGTGGAAAAGCTTCTTCAATAAGCCAAGGAAATATGTGGTGGAGAGAGTTAGCTTCTTCAATAAGGAAAGGAAAACATGTGGTGGAAAGCCACACACTTGTTTTACATGTATTATAACACATGTATTGTAACACTCTCCCTTGGATTTTCACCATTTGTATTTTAATTTGCTAGAAAAAACCCAGTGGGACAAAAACCTTAGCAAAAATATATACAATGATCTTCTGGATCAAGTAGTGTGGATGTGTTCAGAACTGCCTCATTAAAACCTTTCCGGTAAAACCTAATGAGACAAAATTCGGTAGAAGGAAAAATAGTACAGTATATAAATATCTATTCAAAAATTTTCTCCCCCTGAATGAAACTTCAATATCAATCCTGTAATTTACAAAGCCGACGCATGCCAATTCCGTATACCAGTTTCTCAAAAATTGATGTAGGCAATGTTTTGGTAAACATATCTGCAAGATTATCTGTAGACCGTACTTGTTTAACATCAATTTGTCAGCTCTGTTAAAGTTCATGAGTATAGAAGAATTTAGGAGAAATATGCTTGGTTCTATCTCCTTTGATATATCCCCCTCTAATTTGAGCAATACAAGCCGCATTATCTTCAAATATTGGTGTTGTCACCTCTGTAGATAATGAAAATCCATATGTATTTTGAATATGATAAATAACTGACCTTAACCACACACATTCTCGGCTTGTTTCATGAAGTGCAAAAATCTCATAATGATTAGAGGATGTAACAACAAGAGTTTGCTTTGTGGAGCGCCAGGAGATTGCTGTGCCATTATATGTAAAAACATATCCCGTTTGTGAACGGGCTTTATGGGGATCAGATAAATACCCGGCATCAGCATAACCAATTAAACCTGAAAAGTTGTTAGATTTTGAATAATATAATCCTAAATCTTTCGTTCCACGAAGATAGCGAAAAAGATGTTTAATCTCATTCCAATGTCTCTGAGTTGGTGCTGAATTGAATCTAGCGAGCAAATTTATTGAAAATGCGATATCTGGTCTAGTACATTGAGCCAGATATAATAAAGCACAAATTGCATTAAGATAGGGTACTTCAGGATCAAGTATCTTTTCACCATATTCAAGTGCCCGGAATGGATCTTTCTTAGGATTAAGATTTCTAACAATCATGGGGGTACTTAATGGATAAGCATTATCCATATTAAATCTTTTCAGGATCTTTCAATATATGCTGATTGATGGATAAGTATTCCGTCTAATTTATGCTCAATCTCCAGGCCGAGACAATATTTTGTCTTCCCTAGGTCTTTCATTTCAAATTCATTTTTTAAATATTCAGCAATTTTCAGGAGCTCTTCAGGAGTTCCAATTAAATTCATATCATCAACATAAACTGCTATAATAACAAATCCAGATTCTGATTTCTTTATGAAGACACATGGACATATGGGATTATTGATATATCCATTTTTAGTCAAATATTCACTGAGGTGGTTGTACCACATGCGCCCATATTGCTTTAATCCATACAAAGACCTTTGTAATTTAATCGAATATAAATTACGAGGTCTTGAGCTATATGTTTTTGGTATTCTAAATCCTTCAGGGATTTTTATGTAAATATCATAATCGAGTGAGTCATATAGGTAGGCAATTACTATGTCCATAAGACGCATTTTAAGTTATTCTGAGATAGCCAAACTTATCAAAAATCGAAACGTAATTGTTATCCTCAAAAATCCGTCAGGATTTTCCTGAGACAACCTGGATCGTGATGTACGGGTGCACCGCGGCTAGTCCAGACTGGGTAGGGGATGGATCCTCTCCTCTCGGGGTCGATACCGGAGGGGGCCCTTGGTTTGACTGCCAAGGACCGGTACAATGAAATAGGACCGGTACAATAAAATAGGACCGATCCTACAAGGAGGAATGAGGTTGAGATAGTATATTTAGGCTGTATGGGGGGATTCTATCCCTTCTAGGTCGATCAGCACAATTCCCACTCCACAGCCATGTTGGTTGGAGGCTCCATCAACGAACAATGTCCAAACCTTTGATTAAGAGGGCCATTCTTCACCGAGAATTGGGACATTGTTGCCAAGTTGGGCCGCGGGCTCTCCTTCAAGATAGGGGTTGGGGTTCCCGCTGAACTCCACCAAAAAATCTGCTAGAGCCTGTCATTTGATTACAGCGCGGGGCTTGAAGATAATGTCATATTGGGTAAGCTCGAGGGCCTACAAAACCAGCCTGCTTGACACATCAGGTCGCTGCATGAACTGGCAGAGAGGGAGGTTCGTTAGAACGGTTATTAAGTGGGCCTGGAAGTAAGGGCGCAGCTTGCGCGCTGCAACTACCAAAGCGAAGGCAAGCTTTTCTAGCTGGTTGTAGTTCCTCTTGGCCTTGCTGAGGGAACGGCTTACATAGTAGATGGGCCTTTGGATCCCACCCTCGCATTCTTTCACCAAAGCCGCGCTAGTCGCCGTGTTAGATACCGCGAGGTAGAGTTACGGTACGTCTCCCGGAATTGGTTTGACAAGTAACGGGGGATTGGAAAGGTAGCTCTGGAGCTCTCTGAAGGCGCGTTTGCTCTCCTCATCCCACTTCATCCCACTTCATCCCTCTTCCTTTTTTGATGGCTTAGAAGAACGGGAGACACTTGTCCATGGACCGTGATATGAACCCGTTGAGGGCAACAAGGCGGCCGGTCAATCCTTGTACCTATTTTAGAGTGGTGGGGAATTGGAGTTCGAGTATTGCTTTGATCTTTTCTGGGTTCGCTTCGATCCCCCTCTCATGAACCATGAAGCCCAAAAATTTCCCGATTGAAACCCCAAACGCACACTTGTCTGGGTTCAGCCACATTTGGTTCTTTCGAAGCACCTCAAAGGTCTCTCTGAGATGGTCAGGGTGCTGCTCTACGTGCTATGATTTGGTTATCATGTCATCCACGTAGACCTCCATGGTACGACCGATCTGCTCCTTAAATAGCTTGTTGACCAGCTTCTGGTAGGTGGCCCCGGCATTCTTCAGCCCAAAGGGCATCATCTTGTAGCATTACAAACCTTGGTTTATGATGAAATTGGTCTTTTCTTGGTCTGATGGGTGCATGGTGATCTGATTGTAACCGGAGAATGCATCCATGAAACTCAGGGTCTTGTTTCCTACGGTTGAATCAACGAGTTGGTCGATCTTGGGGAGGGGGAAGCTGTCCTTCGGGTAAGCACGACTAAGGTCAGTGTAGTCTATGCACATTCGTCATTTCCCATTGTTCTTTGGGACCATGACCACATTAGCGATCCACTCCGGGTATCGCGCTTCCTTGATGAATCCGGCTCGGAGGAGTTTATCCACCTCCTATTGTACCGTAGCATTACAGTTTGGGTTGAAGTACCTCCTCTTCTGTTTCACTAGTTTGAAGGTTGGGTCCACATTGAAGCGGTGCGCCGCCAAGTCAGCAGGGATACCAGGCATCTCTTCGTGGGACCAGGCGAACACATCATTGTAGTCCCGGAGGACCTTTTGTAGCGCAGCCTTATGTTCGGAGGTCAAGATGGATCTTATATTCACCGTTTTTATAAGGTCTTCCTCCTTGACAACAACTTTTTCTAGTTCTTCAGCTGGTCCTCCTCTCTCCTCTTCCTCTGGCATTTCTTCTTCAAGCGTTTCTTCTTCAATTTCTGGTTGTTCTATCACGCTTCCTAGGTGCTCCAACCCTATGCCATGCTGTCCCGTGTTACTAGAGAGGCCCCTTGCTCGGAGAGTATCTCCTGCCTCCGGTCCTCTCTGGTTATCTTCTGTGGTGATTTGGGAGCAATGTCTGGCTAGTGCAAAGGGATTTGACAAGACGATGTAACACCTGCGCACCATTTGTTAATCTCCTCTTAGGATTCCAACTTCTTCGTCCACCAGGAATTTCAAGACATTGTGATAAATCAAGAGGACTCCCCTAATCTTTGAGAGGAAGGGTCGCCCTAAAATCATATTGTATGTGCTTGGGATGTCTACCACCACGAACTCGACCATGTTGTTCACTTGTCGGGGAGCTTCTCCTATGGCCACCGGGAGTATGATAGAACCTGCTGACATCAAAAAGTCCCCGGTGAAACCATACAGGGGGTGGTGCAGCTGTAGAAGCAAGGTTGGCGGAGTTGGCAGCGGTCCAGCGTATCCTTGAAAATTATATCCATGCTACTTCCAGTATTGATCATAACCTGGGCTACTTAGTTGTTTGCTACCTGAAAACAGTAACTACCATCGGGTCGTCGTGGGGCTGGACCGTGTTGTAGGCGTCATCCTCTGTAAATATGATTTGAGTGGAGCTGGGACGGCTTGATGCACTCCCGCTGACTTTTAGCCCCTGGTTTCCTGTATCGTGTCAGGGTACTTTCCTAGCGTGGTTCTTCTTAGAGTTATTGGACGTACCAGGGTGGGTAGGCCCCCCGCTGATAGTGTTGACAATCTGGATTTGTTCCATCAGGTCTCTTCCTTGATCTTTCCTTCTTTCCTCCGACTCCTTCATCTCCTTCTGGACCTACTTCCCCATTTTGATTCCATCCCTCACTTGTTTGAGAAATTCCACCAGTAGCCCACCCCTTACTAAGCCCTCGATTTGATTGCGGAGGCTGTAGCATTCTGATGTGTTGTGACCTATGTCCTGGTGGAAGTCACAATACTTGTACTTGTTTCTCCTATTTGCCGGGAGTTTCATGGGGTCAGGCTTCTTCAGAAGGGGTCGGGCTTCTTCAGAAGCTCTTTGTCTCGGATTGCCAGGTAGATTATTTCTCTTGGGGCATTGAGGGGGGTGTAGTTGGTGCACTCGATGTACTCTTTCTCCTCCGATTGGGCTATTCTGGCGACCTCTCTTACCGGGGATGGGGTCCGTCGGATCTTCCTTGGTAGGGATATCCTTCTGAAGGGGTGCGTTCTGCCAGAGGGGAGCGGAGGTAGGCGGTAAGTAGATCGGTTAAGGGGATTGTTCCTGGGCTTGGGAACTGGTTCCTTCTCCTTTCTTTGATTGTTGTCCCCCTTGTGTCGTTTGCTCGAGCTTGACTTGTCATGCTCTATATTAATACGGTACAACTCATCTAGATGCACTTACTTCAAAGCCCGGTTGTATGCCTCTTAGTATGTTTTGGGTTTGTCTTTGCTGAAGGAGCGCCACAGTTTCCCGACTCAGAGGTTTTTCCAGAAATTGGTGAAGGTCTCCTTCTCGGTGAACACCCCTATCTAAATGACTTACTTGTGGAAGCGTTCAACATAGGATTTGAGCTTCTCTCCTCACTCCTAGACCACGTACTGTAGTAGAATCGGGTCTTTGGGAGGTCTCTTGACTCCTTGAAATTTAGCACAGAACTTGGTTTTGGTAGGTGGGAGCCCTAGTCCCTAGGGCGAAACGGGCGAGGCTGATCTGAACCTCTACTTTTGAGCAAGACCATGGTAGCCACACGCCTTGGAGGGCCTTAATCGTTCCACCTAGGCCTTGGGTTTACATAGGCATTTCTGTAGGGCTGATATGGCGAACAGGTGTTGTTTTCAAAGGTTTTGATTGGTTGGATGGGGTCGTTGCAGCAGTGGAAGGTCATTATCAAAATCTGGTCTAGCGGGGGCAGTGTCAGTGCCTATCTCGCTGCATACTGTCAGGCACCCTCCTCCACCATTTCCTTCTTTGTGCTTGCTAGGTTCCTGTGAATATTTTGCTAGGAAATCACAGAATCCCCTTTCATGTATGAGATAGTTGACCTCTAACTAGGGCTGAGATGGAGGGAGGTTCAACCGTTGATGCAATGTGGCCAGCAGACGATCTCGACTGTAGGTTGCTTGTTTTTCCCCACTTGTGCTTGCTGCCTCACATTAATGGGCTGGTGCTGAAGCTTTGCAGGTTGTCCCCAGTCCCTCCTTTATCCCATGTAAGTTGGGGTGAGGGCTAGCGTCAGCCCTTGGAATGGTCGTGGCTTGTTGGTTATTACGACCGACGTCAGCCCTTTGGAGTAGGGGGTTGTTAAAATGTTCCAAGGAATTTTTCTCTAGTGAGTCGTTCCAGATGTGGGAGTGGGTTATGCATGACTAGGTAGGTGCTGCTTAAAATGGTCCTTAGCCGAGTTGCTGGTTAGAAGCGGGCCCTCTATTGGACCAGGTCCTTCCTCTTACTAGGCGCTCTAGGGGAGCCGGGCCCTCGAAGGACCGTGTCAGGGAGGCGGGATCCTTGGTGGACTAGGTCCCCTTTCTCAATAGGAGTTCTTGGGGGAATCTGGTTCCTTGATGAGCCGCACTTAGACCCGGCATGTCAATGAGGGAGGCGCGGTACGTGGTGGACTGGGTCTTTCTTCTCATTAGGAGCTTTAGAGCGATCGGGGATGTTTCCGTGATGGGTACTAGGGAGTGATGAGGCTTTTTAATGGGAAAGTTCTTCTTTGAATTAATTGCCTATTTTCCCGATTAACAGTAATTGTATCCATTAATGGTGAATATGTCTCATCAAAATCAATACTAGGTCTCTGTGAGAAACCTTGTGCTACAAGTCATGCCTTATATCACACCACCTCGTTTTCCTCATTACATTTTCGTACAAAAACCCATTTGTATCCAACAGGTTTGACGTCTTCAGGCGTTTGGACTATTGGTCCAAATACTTTACGTTTGGTTAACGAAGTCAATTCTGCTTGAATTGCTTCTTTCCATTTAGGCCAATCAGATCTTTGCCTACAATCGTCGAGGTTATAAGGCTCATAATCATCATTTAAAATTTCAATAGCCACTGTGTACGAAAATATATCATCAATGATTGTTTCTCCACGATTCCACATTCCTCCTATATAATTTATAGACTCATTTCTATGTTCAGGTATCTCTTTAGAGATATCTTCCCCTACAGGGGTTTCTTGTGTCCTTTCAGGGACATCTAACTCTTATGGAGTTGATTTAGAGAAAGTGGATTTATTTATCATTTCAGGAATATGATCCTAATATTTTGTTTTCTTCTTTCGGGGAACAGTATCTTTTGAACCAAGTGGCCTACCACGTTTTTGGCATACAGTAGATGATTATTTTGCTATTATTTGTTTAGATTGTTCTCCTGGAACAATCACCCGTGCTGGTACATTAATAGCTGGGATGTGTGATTTTGTTACCCTAGTAGCATCTGTAAATGCATCTGGTAACTGATTTGCTATTGTTTGAAGATAAACTATCTTGCGTACTTCATTCTCACATTGAAATGTGTATGGGTCAAGATGAATTAGACTAGGAACTTTTCAAGAAAATTCACGTTTCTCTTCAGGAGAAGTTTTTCCTTTCCCTAATGATGGGAAATTTTTCTCATCGAAATGACAATCAGCAAATCATGCAGTAAAAAGATCACCAGTTAAAGGTTCCATATACCTAATAATTGATGGTGAATCTAGACTAACATATATTCCCAAACACCGTTGGGGTCCCATTTTAGTTCTATGTGTAGGTGCAATTGGGACATATACTGCACAACCAAAAGTACGCAGATGAAAAATATCTGGTTGATGACCAAATACAAGTTGCACTAGAGAATATTGATGATAAGAAATGGGACGAAGACGAATTAATGCAGCAGCATGTAAAATAGCATGTCCCCAAACAGAAATTGGTAATTGTGTTCGTAATAGTAAAGTTCTTGCAATTACCTGGAGACGCTTGATAAGTGACTCTACTAATCCATTCTGAGTATGAACGTGTGGAACTGGATGCTCAACATCAATCCCAACTGATTTGCAATATTCATCAAATGTTCTGGAAGTAAATTCACCCACATTATCAAGGCGTATTAATTTAATCGGATGATCGGGAAAATGTGCCCGAAGCCTGATAATTTATGCGAGTAACCTTGCAAAAGCAACATTACGTGTTAATAATAAGCAAACATGTGACCATATGATGGATCCATCAACTAGGACCATAAAATAGCGGAACGGTCCACTTGGTGGATGAATGGGTCCACATATGTCTCCTTGAATCCTTTGTAGGAATGTCGGGGATTCAAACCCAACCTAAGAATGGGATGGTTTTATTACTAATTTCCCTTGTAAACATGCAGTACATAAATTTTCATGGGATAAAAGAATCTTCTAATTCTTTAGTGGATGTCTATGAGAATTTTCAATGATTTTACGCATCATTGTAGATCCTGGGTGACCAAGACGGTTATGCCAAAGCATAAATATTTTTGGATCTGAGAACTTCTGGTTCATAACTGCATGAACTTCTACACCTCTTATAAGAGTGTAATATAATCCAGATGATAAAGCGCACAGCTTTTCCATAATGAGTTTCTGGCTTGAACCATGAGAAGTAATGCACAGATACTCAATATTCTTATCACTTATAGTTTCTATGTGGTATCCATTACACCGTATATCTTTGAAACTAAGTAGATTTCTTCGGGATCTGCTTGAATATAAAACATTGTTGATACATATTTTAGTATTGTTTGGTAACAATATCATGGCTCTACCGGAGCCTTCTATCAGATCTGCTGGACCTGATATTGTATTAACATTTACTTTAAGCAAGGTTAAATTCAGAAAGTATTTCTGATTTCGCAGAATCGTGTGTGTCGTTGCACTATCTGCTAGACATATATCTCTTGTATCTTGTTTTTCAATATCACCCAACTTATCGATTAAAGACATATCTATTCACAAAACAAGGAAAATTAAAAATTAAAAAAATTTAAAAATTTTAAAAAAAAGTACATATCAGATATAGTGATCAAAAGCATATATTACATAAGGAATATTTACATAAACATTTCACATGATAACAAACACAAAAAAAATTACAAGCAGTACTTAATTGGTATGGACATTTCCATCACCAGTTAAAGTGGTCACTTTATCATTTGGATCATTTAGGAAATCAGAAACATTAAACTGGGTGATATCCATAAAATTTGAATCTTCCATGAAGTTGGTTTCAGGATTCTTTCCCTTTTCTTTGATCGATGCTTGATAAAGCTCAACTAGATGTTTATGTGTGCGGCATGTACGAGACCAATGATTATGACAGCCACACTTGAAACATATGCTATCATCTTTCTTAGGCCCTTTTTGGATACTCTTCCTTTTATCCGGTTTGGCCTTATAAACATTCCACTTATGGGGACTGTTTTGATTATAACTACCCGGACCAAAATAACCATATGATCCTTCACGACCCCGACCACGGCTAGGACCACGACCACGGTAGGAACTGCGACCGCGACCGCGACCACGACCACGACCACGACCGCGACCACGACCACGACCGCGAGTATGTCCTCCAATAGTGTTGGCATTCACTTCTGGGAATGCTGTAGAGCCGGTCGGGCGTGATTCATGATTTTTTATTAAGAGTTTGTTATTTTTCTCTACAACCAAGAGACATGAGATTAGTTCTGAATATTTTGAGAATTGCCGTTCTCGATACTGCTGTTGTAATATCATGTTAGAGGCATGAAAGGTTGTAAATGTTTTTTCTAATATATCATTTTCTGTTACATCCTAACCACACAATTTCAGCTGTGTAGTGATTTTGAATAAAACATAATTATACTCAGAGACTGACTTAAAGTCTTAGAAGCGTAAATGTTGCCACTGATACCTGGCATTTGGTAATACAACATCAGGTTGGTTATCAAATTGGTCTTTCAGCTCTTGCCATAGAACATCTGGTTCCGTGACAATTAGGTATCGGGCCTTTAGATCCTCATGTAGGTGGTGACGGATAATAACCATGGCTGTTGATTTGTTTTGTTCATATGCATCAGCCGCATTTTCAAAATACAAGCCTTCTGATTTTAGGAGTAATTTGACATCAATAACCCAGGATATGTAATTTTCCCCAGACACTTCTAATGCAACATGTAAGGTTCCCATTTGTTGATTAGCTCATTTCGTGGACAAACCACGTGTTGGGGATACTTTGTAAGGGTAGCTTAGGTGTTGTTGTTATTGCTCAAGCCCTTCGAAGACCTCATTGTTGTTAAGCACCGAAGGTAAAATTCTATGTGCTTACTTGTCTTGAAGAGATAGTTGCACACACTCACAACTCATGCATATGTTTATTCCTTGTATGTTGTGTTTCTTATTGTTGTGCATTAATGTTCATTAACATCTCTTCTTGCTTGTTATTTTGATTGCATCTTGTGATTATATGTCATAGCATTTTAGGCTTTTAGGATGCATCTTAATTTACCTTTTTACCCCCTTGCATACTTTCTTGTGGGATTCAAAGGAGTGGGCTGTGCGCTGGTCGTCGAGCGCCAGACCAGCGCAGATCGCCTAGTGGTCTGTCGCTGGTCGTGCGCTGGTCCACACCAGCGCAAGTCCACCAGCGCAAATCGCCTAGTGGTGTGCCGCTGGTCGTGCGCCTGTCTGAGCGCTGGTCGTCAAGCGCCTGTGTAAAATTGTGCCTGTGCTCTGGTCGTGCGCCTGTCGTCCAGCGCAGGCTCACCAGTGCACAGAGCAATTTCTAGCGCGTTTTTCAAAACGACCTCACTTCACTTATGACCCCTATATATATGCCACTTTGTCTTTAGGTCAATTAAGAGAGTTGATATTCAAGCTTCATACTTAGGATATTTTTCAAGACAAGAAAAATACACAAAGAACTCATTTTTAATCACTCAAACACTTTTTCATGATCATCAATCATCATCTAGCATCATCTTTGATCATCTAGATGTCATCTAGCATAGATTCTTCATCATACTTTGCTTGGTAAGCTTTTCACTAATATCTTACATATTTTGTGTTTCTCTTATCTAGCAATCTCAATTAATTACTTGTATGTTATTTTATATACTTTGAATACAAGTTTGAGATCAGTGTGATGTATGTTTGAGAAGTTGTATTGTGATAGCTAATTAGGTTTTGTGCTTAATCTTGATTAGCTAAACTATTTGACATGTCATTTAGTTTGTAATATCTAGGATTGCTTTAATTGCAAATTCATTATCTTAGATAAGCATATAGGGTTTCCCTTGCTCTATGTTGCATTTGGATATTCATATATTCACTTAGGGTTGTTATCCTCTTCTAGAGAAAGTAAGTCTTGTGTGTAGCATCCGGGATTAGGTTGCTTAGATCGCAAGCAAATTGGACTAGGTTCACTCATACCGGGATTAGGTAGGTGTGTGATTACTTCCGGGATTAGGTTGTAATTGTTTACACATTTAGTGGATTCGAGGTTCGAGTGTGGCTTACTTACTAGCCCGTGGTTTTTCCCGTGAGGGTTTCCACGTAAAAATCAAGTCTTATTTAATTTCCGCATTTTATACTTGATTTATTGCTTTATCTATTTAAGGGTAAATTCGTAATTTTGACTTAATACGAAAAATTGGGTAATAAGCTTAAAATCTATTCACCCCCCCCCCCCCCTAGATAGTTTTATACATACCGTGCTATATTTAGTTTCACAACAAATTTCAAACTTGCAAGCTTTAGCATTGTTATAGCTTCTGGTTATCTGAAAATTACAATCAGAGTCAGAACTTCTGGTCTGATAAAAATCCGAGGAATTTAAATCTTTGTTTGTAAGTAAATAAATTCAGAAGCTTCAAGTTCCAGTGATGATAAATAAATCCATGAACTCCAGGTTCTGGATGGGTGACCAAATTGTTTAAATAAAAATTACATAAAAGTAAATAAAGTGCGAGAAAGTAAATTGTGTAAAAATAAAATGCGGGAAAGTAAATTCAGAACCGCAGGTCCTGGTATTAATAAATAAAAGTCTAGAAGTTTCAGGTTCTAGTTATAATAAATTCAGAACTTCAGGTTCTGGAAATAATAGCATCGTGCTGATAACGTGTTATAATAAAATTAAAGATAATAGATGACAATAATTAATAAAGAACAAATGAATAAAGAATAAATAGATGAAGAGATGAGAAAAGAGAATGAGATGAGAAAAGAGAATGAAAGTAACGTGAGATAAAGGAATTGGGAGAGGAATTACTGATTCAGTTTTTTGTATTGATATGAGGATCCAAAATATTACACATGAATTGGACTTGTATTTATAGAACAAGATATCCAACTATTAAACAACATATAATGACTCAAGTCAACATGTATTAAGACAAAGAAATGGAGAGCTTGCACGTGGAAAAGCTTCTTCAATAAGCCAAGGAAATATGTGGTGGAGAGAGTTAGCTTCTTCAATAAGGAAAGGAAATCATGTGGTGAAAAGCCACACACTTGTTTTACATGTATTGTAACAAAATGATATACTAGTTTGGCAATAATTACACAACAATATCAGTGACCGAGTTGACTCTGTTAAAAATAAGAGATGGAATTTAGACCTGACGCTGGTTCCGGTTCTAGCGCTAGGGAAACTGGAACCGGCCTTAGGTGGTTCTGGTTTCAATTCTGGAACCGTCGGTTCCGGTTTCGGTTCCGACTATTCCAACGGTTCTGAACCCTTTTTTTTTCTTATTTAATAAAAAAAATTAGACATGTAACATTGTAAATAAAATAAAATAAATAAATGACAAATTACAAAATAAAATAAAATAAAATTCATTGGGTTGGGTCAACCGAAAATAAAATAAAATAAATAAATTACAAATTACAAAATTAAATTAAATTAAAACTAAACAAAATGACAAATTAGTGAATTACAAATTACATTTCATTGGGTATTTGCCTATTTGGCCATTTGGGTCACCCAAAATTCCAAAAATAACATAAAATAAATAAATGATAAATTACAAAATTAAATTAAAATGAAACTAAAAAAAATGTAAAGTTATTAGCCTTGCACTTAATTGTTATCACAAATAAGTTGCCTACGTATCCTCTTGGGGTTTAGAGGAATCAAAGGTCACGTAGTTCTCTTACCTTTTATTGTATATTTGGTGATGACGTGGACTAATTGTTGTTATGATCCGCATCCGTAGATCCTCTATTTCGCTACTGCACTTTCAGGTTCGTCATTTTTGAAGAAATCGTACGGTTCCTCATGCTCGATTTCTTTCTTGTTGTCGGTATTGCGCCTTAGTCCGATCACCTACACAAACTTGCATCTGTAGTGATTTCGGACTCAAGCACGAATGTTTTGGGTCCAGAATATTCCCCTCGACGCTGAACTCTTGTTCCACCGCCACCGTAGAAACTGGTGTTGAAAAAATTATTTTTGGCTATCATAGCCATGATTGGAAAGTAATTTTCATACTCTTTCCACCATTGTAGGATATCAAAATTTTTATCTTATGTTTCTTCTAGAAACTTAAAAGATGTACTTAGATAAGATTCAAGCTCGAAATACGTGACGGAGGAGCTTGATGAAGAACCTCGTAATTTTTGGTTTTTTTGGATAATAGATTATACCTTAAACTCATAAATCCGGGGCCGGAGGATAATGGGGAATGAGATACATTTTGTGTTTATATAACATCTAAGTTCAGTGAGGATCCATAAACTCTAACATATTCATCATATAACTCATACAATAATTTCTTAACTCTATCACAACATATATCAACATCATATTCTATTTTTAAACCTTATTCATAATAAGTAGTTAGATAATCAGACAAACTTTTTAATCTAGAACATGGATCAAAACACATGGCAATCAAATAAATATTTGAAAACTCCTTATAATATTCTAACCATTTTTCCTTCATAGCATTAACGGGCTCAGTAATTCTAGGTTGGATTCACATTGAGCAAAAGTACCAGTAATATTAAGACTCTCAATAATAAATAAATGAGTTGTAGGATAATAAACACCAGATAAATTGTTAGTAGCATTATAAAAGACTTTTAACAAATTAAAAACTATGTAACAAGCATCCCAATGAGTTTGATAAAGATTAATGTGACTAACATGAAATTGAATAAAAGAAACTAATAAATCCTTATAATTATAACTTCTAGTAAGCAATTTATAAGTAGAATTCCAACATGTTGGAACATCACGAGGAAATCTAACGACACACCTACCATTTTGTTTACAATATGTTGGCCATGCTTTCATTATAGAAGGATGTCTCCACAAAAAATTTAGGGCATTTTGAATAGGTTGAATAAACTGTTTAAGAGTGTATAACCCTTTTTGAACACATAAATTTAAAGCATGACATGCACATCTTTGATAAAAAAATTTACCACCAAGATAAGGTTTGCATAAATCAAGTAAAGCAAGAATAGCAACGGCATTACTAGAAGCATTATCAAAACCAATTGCAAAAAATTTGTTTTCAATTTTATACTCTGCAAAAATAATTCTAAATTGTCTAAAAATATTATGAGCATTGTGTGATTCATCAAAAACTCTAAATGCAAGAATTATTTTCTGGATATGCTATGCATTATTCATATAATGGCAAGTGACACCAAAGTATGAATGCGCTTGCCAATGGTCACTCCATATGTCGGCACATACGGAAACACGACCGTTATATTTTTCAAAATATTTTCCAACTTTCTTTTTTCTTTGTCATAAATCTTTTCAAGTGTTTCTGTGAGCATAGCTCTAGGAACATGACATGCAGCAGGATTTAATGCTCGTCAACAATAATTAATAAAGCCAACATTTTCACCAAAACTAAATGATAAGTGCTCTACTGCTACCATTCTAGCTAATTATTCTCTATTCTGTTCATCACTATAACGAAATAATTGTTGGTTAAGGGTGGCGTAACTGGGAATTTGTGTTTGTGAACTCGATTTGGCTTCTGATTCTTGATGTTTGCTCGTTATATGC
Source organism: Acer saccharum (assembly GCA_030490815.1). Classification (NCBI taxonomy): domain Eukaryota; kingdom Viridiplantae; phylum Streptophyta; class Magnoliopsida; order Sapindales; family Sapindaceae; genus Acer; species Acer saccharum. The sequence goes on along the minus strand of CM059870.1, from coordinate 31,155,576 downwards.
TTCTGATAAGTGCCACATCCTCCAGATTTGTGCCACTTATATGCTTTTTTGCAGTAATTGCAAACTGCTACAAAGCTTCCATCTGCTTGCCTAACTCTCTTCATATGTTTTACGAAGAGATCAAATTTGTTATGCTTTTATAACACAACTTCCTGCTCTTCCGGTTCCGGTGGATCAAATTCAAAATCTGGAGGGGGATTAGGCATATTTTCTGAGCAGCTTGTCAAATTGGGTTGGGGGGGGGGGGTGTCATTGGGAGCGGGATCATCGAGTTCTGAAATTGTTAAAGGCGGAGTAGGAGAGTTTAGTCCTAGGTCTTCAACATAGGCCCGATGTTACAAATACTCGTTATAGGCGGTGTCGTCATGACTGAGATTATCAGTCATACGACCCTTACCTTTCATCGAAATGGAACACCTAGGACCGTCACGATTGTCACCCCTTCCACTTCCACTTGCCATTTAAAAAATTGAATTATAAAATTCCTTGAACAAAAAATGTTAAAAAATTGATGGAAATAAATTTGGGAGAGAATTGGAAACTTAGTAGGTAGTAATTGCAAATAAATGAAATTGGAAACTTAGTAATTGACTAATTGCAAATAAAATAAATTGGAAATAAGATAAATTGGAAATAAAACAATTGCAAATAAAATAAATATTAATAACTTAGTAATTGAGAAGAAATTGGAAACTTGGAGAGTTGGAGAATTGAAAGAGAAATTAGAATTAGATAGAATTGAGAGGAAAATTGGGGGGGGGGGGGGGGGGGGGGGGGGGGGGGGGGGTGTGTTAAAAATTGATGGAAATAAATTTGGGAGGGGATTGGAAACTTAGTAGGTAGTAATTGCAAATAAATGAAATTGGAAACTTAGTAATTGACTAATTGCAAATAAAATAAATATTAATAACTTAGTAATTGAGAAGGAATTGGAAACTTGGAGAGTTGGAGAATTGAAAGAGAAATTAGAATTAGAGAGAATTGAGAGGCAAATGGGGGGGGTGGTTAAAAATTGATGGAAATAAATTTGGGCCAACGGTCAGCTAACGTTAGCCAACTGTTGGGCCTCCAACGGTCTACCCAATTTTTTTTTTTTTAAAAAAACACAAGAACTATCGGTTCAAACCGTTGTGCCTCCAACGGTGTGCCCAATTTTTTATATAAAAAAAAAAACACAGGAACTGCCGGTTCGAACCGGGTGGTTCCGTAAAAAAATGAAATTGGAACCGGAATCGCCCTCCTTCGGTTTTGGTTTTGATTTTGATTTTTTACAGTTCAGTTCCGGTTTTTTACGGTTCGGTTAGGACGGATATTATCAAAATCTTCCTGTAGTTTCATATTCCATGTTTTACGCCTCTAGTTTTATTAATGACTAAAATTTCCCCCGTAGTTTAGTATATTCCTTAAAATCATCTGGCCTTTAAAAAAAATTCTTTTTTAAAAAAAAATATTACAATAATTTGAGGTTTAAGGGAGAGGATTTTCTTTAATTAAGATTATATCGATGATTTTTCTCACCATGACATTTTGTGTCTACTATCCAAACCAAAACAATCTCTCATGACCAGATAATTGTGCATGCTCCAAGTTTAAATAGAATCAAAGTTAAGATATATTTTACAAAATGGTTAAATATATAATACAACATAAATTTGTAATATTAACTTCGGATCTAAAAGACAAGATAAGGTTGGTCCAGTGGTTAAACCCCTCACACTCACACTCACACCACAAGGTTGTGGGTTCGAGCCTCTCCCCCTCCCCTAAGAACCCGAATTATTGTAATAATTCAAAAAAATATATATATATAGTTATTTGGTTGGTAAACTTTAAAATAAATAAATAATCTATTTAGAGAAGTTCTCCCCCTGAGCTTTTGCCTAGTATAGGTTTTAGTGTTTGTTTGGTTGGGCTTTCTACTGCCTCAAAAGGTCTACAAATCTCTATTTGAGTTTTTTTAGAGTTGTTTGGTTGAGCTTTTGAGATTGTCTATTTTAAATTAAGTAGAGGTTGGTAGAGTTTAAACCTCTACTAGACAAAAGCTCATGAGGAAAAAAGTTTACCAACCAAACAACTATATATTTTTTTTTTTCAAAAGCTCTATTTCTAATAGATCTACTACAAGTAGACCTTTTACGAATATAGTTTTTTTAAACGCCCAACCAAACAAGCTCTTAGTATAGGTTTAAATTCTACTAGCCTCTACTGAATTTAAAATAGACAATCACAAAATCTCAACCAAACAACTCTAAAAAAACTCAAATAGATGTTTGTAGAGCTTTTGAGGCAATAGAAAACCCAATCAAACAAGAACTAAATTGCTGTTAAAACTTTATTGCTTATGGATTCATGGAGACCTGAATATAAAGAAACCTCACTACATGAAAGAGGGAAGCAAATGATGTCTTTCAAGTTTAAAGCCTCCCATTTTATTTTATGTCATTATTGTCATCCAATATTTTTTTAAAGGTAAATTGTACAAACCTACCCTATATTTTGATAATAAGGCAAATATGCTAAAAATACCTTTAATTACATAGAAACCCCCTCCCTTTAACGGTCAACGGTAAGACTTATTTGTTGACTTGAAAATCAAGGGTAAAATGGTCATTTTACTAATCAAATAAAATCTATATTCCAAACTAACCTCAAAACTTTTAATAAATACAAACTACCTAAATAAAATGGGAAAATTGCACAAACTGCCCATGAGTTTATGTAATATTGCATCGAGCAGCAACTTTTGCCAAATGACACAAACTTCCCGTTGACTGAGTTGACCGTCGTTAGTCAACCATCTTAACTGAAGCTTGTTATAACTTTTTGATAAAATGACCAAAATGCCCTTCATGCTAGCTGATGACTTTATGTGATAGTTCAAAATTAAATTGTTTTTTTAAAAAACAAGATAATTAAAAAAAAAAACTGAAGAGATCTGGAAACAAACAAAATAAATAAAAGAAAAAAAAAAGGATAGAAAGATTCTGGAAGTCTCTAGATCTATTTCCAAAAACTAACACCCACCCAAATCCCATCATCATCTTCCCACCATCATCTTCTCTAATACCCAAACCCTAACCTAAACTCAAACAACTAATCCTAGCCACCACCACCACTCCAAGCCCACCGAAATCACACCAACCACTGCACTCAATCTCTTTCTTTTCGTCGCTCTCGACTCCTCCTTCTCGCCGTTTGATCTCCTCTCGCCGCCGATCTACTTCTCTTTGTCTTACCATCACTCTTATCCCTCTTCTTTCCTTTGACAGAGGATGGCCGCTGGTGCGAGGTGAGATGATAGGCATTTCACGACAACCACTGTGGGTTGAATTTTGGTTTTGGTGGAGACACAGAGATTGGGTTTGGGTTTGGGGTGGCTGTTGGTGGGGAGGTTGGATTTGAGGACTCAAAAGATTTTGTTTAATTTTTATTTTAGATATAAATTTGTTGAAGTATGGAGATTTTGTATAGTTGAATTAGTGATTGAAATTTAAACAGGGAAGTTATTTAACTGGTATGCCGTATGCATAAGCAATTTCATTGCTATTTTTTTTGGATTGCAGTGTTGTGAAAGTTTTAAAAAATCAAGGAACAAACCAGAGAACTTGTTGAATATTTGATTTTTGATCAATGGTGTCACTAGAACTAATTACTTAAAAGGATTTTTAATTGATGCTACAGTGCAGGTTTTTTGTTGGCTTGTGTGATTGGGTTTGGGTTTGGATGATTGAGATGGATGGTGGTGGGTTTTGGTTTAGAAGATGGTGGTTTATGATCTGGAAAAATGTTTTCGATTTTTTTTTTTCAATTGATTTTCAATTTCTGACTTTTTTTCAATTGATTTTTAATTTCTGGTTTGGATTATGGTGTTTTTTTTTTTTTTTGTTTGGGTTCTGGAGTTTTAAAGAAAATAAAAACAGAAGGTTCAATTTTGATTGAAGGAAATTTATTTTTTTTTTCAATGGAGATTTGTTGATTTTTTTAAATATATTAAAATAATTTAAACAGATATTGTTGAAGGGCATTTTGGTATTTTGATATAAAAGTTTATATCACTGTTAAATTTAACAGTCAACCCCTAAGTCAAGGGTATCTTCTTGTATTTAAGGCAAAACTGAATTCTACCTCATATATGTGTTAAAGTCAAGGTATGTTTGTGCAATTTTCCCAATAAAAATTATAAAAAGAACCTGTAACTTTACTTTATATAATTATAAAATAGCCCACAACTTAAAAAAAAAAAAAAAGTAGAAAAAAAAAAAGAAGAAGGAAAAATCAACTGGCTGTCATCGCCGATAAAGATTGGATCTTTTCCGCGACAGAAGGGGATCTCCTCCCATGGCGAAGGAGATCGACTCTTCAAGAGCATATCGTCAATCTCCTCCATAGAAAGTTAGAACTTCAACTTAGAAAACTTATATACCCGGTTGCATTTTGCTTCTAGCTGCCATGGCTGCTCGTTCACCAAAACTTTCTTTCCATCCTTAAAATATGTTAGCTACATTCATGACTCATAGGATCAGTATGTAAATAATATATATAAATATGAGTATACGACACAATACTCCCATGCAAAAAAGTTATAATATTGAAATTATAAAATTGATTGTAAGTTGTAACTTTTTACCTCATTTCCAAAATTAGCAATCCCTGCAGCTTCAGGGTCTAATTGCGTACAGACAATATGTACGGCTTTCAAAAGATCTGAATTATCTACAATATTGTTTATATATTGGTACTTTGGGTTCAAATAGTAAACTAGAAAAACAAAAAATATTAATTTTAGTATAAATAATTAAATAATTTTCAATATAAATTATTTAAACAATAATTTAAGTGTTTAAGATTAATTTTTTTAAAAAAAATTGTAAAATATCCCTAGATTTCGGGATGAAATTCACAATATTTCGAGAATATCAGGATATTTCGGAAATATCGGGAGATTTTTATGGATATTTCGAAATCAACCGGATATTTGCTAGACATTGGATATTACCCCTGTTTTGATATCAGTCCCTCCAAAATATGGATATATCAGTGGATATATCGATTTTAAGATCCTTGGTCCCAACTCCCAACTCAATTATTATTCAATAAAGGGAAAATTGCACAAACATACCCTGACTTTAACACATATAAGAGGTAGAATTCAGTTTTGCCTTAAATACAAGAAGATACCCTTGACCTTGGGTTTGACTGTTAGTTTTAACAGTGGTGTTAACCACTGAAGGGTAGTATTGTCATTTACCTAATAAAAAGCATATAATTCTTTTTCATAAAATAAAAATTTTAAAATTTTCAAAAAAAGATTATCCCAATTCTTTCTCCAGATCATCGATTCTTGCTCGCTGTCTCTCTCCTTCAGTGTTCGGTCGCTCCACAGGCTCGATCGTTGTCGAGTTTTGGAAATCGACTGGAGCGGCTGCTTTCTTGTCGTCGACGAGCTCGACGGCGGCGAACTCGCGGTCGATGATGGAGTTCTCATGGAAGGTGAGCGATTGGAGATGTATTGGCGATGCTGTTGTTGTTGGTGGTGATTCTCATGCCTCCATTGAATGAGAATCCCAAAATACAACTTCTCCACCAAAACCCCTCTTGATTATCTCATAGATCTGTCTTTTTTTTCACATCTCCAGATCTTCAGATCCATCCCTAAAAACACCCACTTGGGTTTAATTGATTGGAAAGTTTTTTTCCCAAGAAAATGAAACTCCCTTGCTGCGCCATCTGTAGGACGCGAGATCTAGGTTGCCAAAACCAGATATCCGAAAACAAAAGCATTTTTTTTTTTATAATTTTAAAAACATATTGTGTCGTTTGTTTTGGTTACCGAGCTCATCGGAACCCATCAGTTGTTTTTTGAAGAAGAAAGGGTGTGATCACTTTAAAATGGGGTGTGTGATGACTGATGTGCACTGTGAAGAATGAAACAGATGTATGGTAAAATTGAGCAATTCTTTTAGGGGTCGTTTGGTAACGTTTTCGTTTTTTCAGTTTTTGTTTTCTTGTAATCTGAAGTTTTTGAAAAACTGATTTTTGGATTTTTTGAATTCGAAAACGCGTTTGGTAGCAATGGTTGAAAACGATATTCGAAGAATCAAAACATAAAAAACGTGTTTAGTATAATATTTTTAAAATCATTTTTAAAAGATTAATATTATAAATAATGAAAAAGTGATATTAAAATAATTAAACATTAAACTAAAAAAAATTAAAATTAAATAATAAATCAATTTAATTTTCATCATCAAACCTATCGAAATCATCATCATCTTTTTGATATAGATCCATGAAGATCCAAAATATAGATTTGGTTTGAGTAAATTTTATTGCTAAAAAAAAGTTTTCAAGAATACTGAAAACAACAAATTGTTGTTCTTAGAGTTCTCAATTTTTTGTTCATTAAAACTGAAAACTGTTCTCAATGTTTTATAAAACAGTTTTTTGAAATCATCTACCAAACGGGTTTTTCCTGTTTTTGTGACTCAGAAAACAAAAAACAGTTTCTGAAAACGTTAACAAACGCGCCCTTAATATCCAAGCTTGTTGTTTTTGGTGAATTTAATATAATTTTTTGGTTCTCCTCACAAGATCTCCAATACTTTTTTTCTTTGATTTTTTTAATTGATTCAATTGATAAGCAGATGGAATTCTAGTTTTCCACGTCTCCAAATTTATTATTATTATTATTATTATTATTGTTGTTGTTGTTTTTCTTCAATTGATGTTGTTAATGATTATTGAAGAAGACTTTGTTATTTCAATTTTTTGTTTTAATTTTTTCTCTTGAAAGAAGAATTGGGAGAATCCAGATCTCCAAACTCCTAAAAAAAAAGGTTCTTTTTTTTATTATTCAGATCAACTTCCTCAATAATCAAAATAAATAAATAAAGATCTTTTTTTTAAGAGAAAAAATTGATGATCTGGAGAAAGAACTCGAATAAGCTTTTTTTGAAAATTTTAAAATTTTATTTTATCAAAAAGAATTATATGCTTTTTATTAGGTAAATGACAATACTACCCTTCAGTGGTTAACACCACTGTTAAAACTAACAGTCAAACCCAAAGTCAAGGATATCTTCTTGTATTTAAGGCAAAACTGAATTCTACCTCTTATATGTGTTAAAGTCAGGGTATGTTGGTGCAATTTTCCCTTCAATAGAATCAGACAATCAGTGACAAGACTGACATGACAACAATATTTATAAAGTAAAAAAAAAACAAAAAGAAATGAAACGAAATGAAATCAGTATGATGCCATCATCATTCTTGTAAATTCTTCGTAGCTGACCAGACCATCGCCGTCCGAATCAGCCTCTCTGATCATCTGCTCTGCCTCTTCCTCAGTCAATTTCTCCCCCAGATTTATCATTACATTCTCAGCTGCACATCCAAACCACACCGGATATATATATATAAGATATATTAGTCTATCAACTTGCTCAAATATAATTAAAAAAAAGTAAAAGTAACATGAGAAATAAATTTAAGAAAGTCAAACCAATTAGATCTGAATCTCAATCTACAAAAATAAACTTTTTCTCAAGTGGATGAACTATGAATTTCACATCACACAATAGCATAAAAAATAATCCACTAATGTTATTGGTGGAACCAAATTTACATAGGAAATCATGTAGCATGATCTCAACAACCAAATATTCAAAGTCACATAATGTACTTATCACAAGATTATGAAAATTTTGTTTTCTTTAATTGAATTATATGACTTATATGCTTTGTTCAAGTACAGTTGTACTAAATACATACATAACCATATATATTTTATCGAACGAACATATAAATGACATGATATACCGTCATTCCATCGAATCCAAACAAACTAAAAGCATAAGAAAATTCACCTCATTTGCTGAATGCAAACAAACTAAAAGCATAAGAAAATTCACCTCATTTGCTGATATATATCCATCTTGATCTCTGTCAAATACTTTAAAAGCTTCTTTTAGTTCATCAGCAACATTTCCCTGTAAAAATAAAATTCAAGTATGTATATCAACCTCTGAACCTTAACAGAACAATGAAATAAAATGGCACCAACCCCATTTGCCAGAAAACCTAAAACAAATAAATAAAATCAAAGAATATGTATTAATAATATATATACCTGGACTTTTCTTCCCATGACATTCAAGAACTCATTGAAATCAATGGCCCCATTTTCATCAAAATTAACTTCACTGATCATGTCTCGAACTTCTTCTTTCGTAGGATGTCCTTCCATTGATTCGAAAACTCTTGTGAGCTCTTCTATAGTGATGTGACCTACATGATCATTAAACCCCACAAATTCAGGAATGTGGAACTCTCATAGGGATGATTTTTCATTGATTTAAAGTTATAGAAGAAGAGTCAACGTACCATCTGAATCTTTGTCAATCATGCAAAACGCTTCCTTGAACTCAGTAATTTGATCTTCAGACAATTGATACGCCATATATGCTCCTTTTTCGTATATTTGGTCAAGCTAGTGATTTATGTATATTGCAGAGAAAGAACAGAAAAGGGAATATATTAAGATTGCAAAAGCTGGATGGATTGGTGTAGGATCTTGGTGAGCAAACATGTAATTTATAAAGAAAATGGGCACGTAGATTTATTTGTTCAGCTTGAAAGAGTCATACACGCTTGAGAGGATATATTCAATTCAAATGTTGAAGTTTTCTAGAAATTTGGTCGTAAATCAACGCTGCGATGAGAAAATTTCTAACTTTATGGCCAAATTGCAAGGAAACCCCTAGCAAATGGTCTAATTTCACTATTAAGATAAGAATGCTTTAATTATACTAACTACTCCTCTTAAACGTTGAGTAACAATAGACTACCCTTAGTTAACGATGACTGAGGGGAAAGGACATTTTTATCCCTTGAGATAATTATATAAGATACTTTAATTAATAAAAATCATTAAAATTGAAATAATAGAAAAAATAAGGCCAAATTGCATAATATACCCTGAGGTATAGCATAAAAATATTCAACATTTGGCGTTAATTACACGAACTTACCTTTATGTTAGTCAACAACCGTTAAATATATCGGTTGACCAAATTTGGTAGTTTAAAAGCCTAAAATGCCCTCGCCCTATTTTAGAAAAAGTTATATTTATCCTAACAACTAATCAAATTAAATGCTATTAAATAATTGTTAAATAATAATAATATCAACTCAAAATAATAATAATAATGAAAGATTGATATTCACTTTCAATCTCATAAGTTATAGTAATTATATTATTATTATTATTATTATTATTTAACTGTTGTTTAATGGTATTAAATTTGATTAGTTTAAGAGTAATTTTTTCTTTGGGATAAGTATAACCATTTCTAATAAAGGATAGACTTTTTAACCACCAAGGTTGATCAACCGTTAATGACTTAATGTTGACTAATATGAGGGTATTTTTGTGTAATTAACACCAAAAGTTGAATATTAAACCTTTATACTATACTTTAGGGTACGTTTGTGCAATTTACCTAAAAAATAATAAATAGATCGTAAATGAATAAAACAATGACTAATTGCACAACCCCTAAGTTTAGACGTAATTACATGCATATGGAACTTTTACCCATAATTACACAAACGTCCCCTATATCAGTTGACTTTCGTTAACTCTAACCGTTTACCACAATTTTAACCTACAATGACTAAAGTGACCCTAGTTACCTATTTTATTATTTAAATTAATGATAATAAAAACTCAAATCCATCAATTCCACAACCAGTTAACCACATCCATTTAAAAATAAATAAATAAATTAGAACTTCAACGGTGGATTTTTAACTTTCTAGGTTGAAGTTCTAATTTTTTATTTTTTTTTTAAATGGATGTAGTTAATTGGTTGTGGTATTGATGGATGTGAGTTTTTATTTATGGATTTGATTTTTGGTTGTTGTTGAGGATTTAAGTTTTGGTTTGATTTGTGGGATTGAGTTTTAGTTTTTGTTTGTTAAGTTTATTTTTGAATTATATTTGGGGGTTGAGGAAAATGAAAGAAAAATTTTTTTTTTTTTTTTTTTTTTTGTTTTCTTGTCTTTTTTGTTTTATTTTTTAATTATTAATTTAAATAATAAAATAGGTAACTAGGGGCACTTTAGTCATTGTGAGTTAAAATTGTGGTCAACGGTTAGAGTTAATGGAAGTCAACTAACGGCAGGGGACATTTGTGTAATTATGGGTAAAAGTTCCATATACATACAATTATGCCTAAACTTAGGGGCGTTTGTGCAATTAGTCCATAAAAAAAAAGAGCCAATTACACCAAACTCTCTTGAGGTTTACTCTTTTACATGTGGAAACAACGTTATCGTCAATTGACACTCACCTCCCATGTCGTTAGTCAAACTTGGTCAAACTTAACCATTGACCGAGTTCGATCGTCAAAATACAAAAATGCCCCTAAAATTCTTATTTTTTTTAATTTTTTTTTAAAAAAGACTTAATAGAGAAAAAAAATCTGGAAAAAAAAAAAAAAAAAAAAAACCAAAATACTGTTTTGAAAATTAAAAGAAATTGATGGAGATCCAAATAAATTCCAAATTTGTGTAAGAAAAAAAATTAAATTCCAAAAACAAAATCCACAAAATCAATCCCCAAAACAAAATCCATAAATCAATCCCAAAATCAAAATCCACAAATCTCATCAAATAATCATATCTTCTTCTTTAATCAATTCCAACAAAAAAAAAAAAGAAAAAGATCCAAACACTTATTCATCGGTCAAAATCCCTCTTCAATCACAAGCTCATCCAACAATCGTATCTTCTTCTTCAATCAACTCCAAAAGAAAAAAAAAAACCAAAATAGTATGGAAAAACAATTCTAGATCCAAAACACACATTCATCAGTCAGGATCTCTTCAATATGTTTCCAACAAACAAAATTAAAAAAAAAAAAAAAAAAAAAAACAATCGAAAAATCAATTAAGCTGCCATCTGCGATGGAATTCTATCGTAGATGGCTCCTCCACCGTCATTAAGACAGCCAGGGTGGCTTCGGCCACCAGCTTATGCATGAACTGGACCATTCCTCGTATCACTCAGCTTGCTAGGCGAGTTTGACCAAGTACACATACTAGTCTCTCGTCAAATTGTTCGGAAAAAAGGTCTGTTGCAGATGGGTCATCGTCTATGATGGAACTCCATCACAAATGGAGAACCATCATAGACCGCTCCATTTCAGATGGAGGTTGCTTTATCTGAGATGGAGTTAGGAAAAGATCTAGAAATTTTAGGTCTCTTCCCAATTTTTTTCTTTTTATTTTTTGTTAATTTCGTTTTTATTTTTTGTTATTTGATATCGACAAACATGTTTTAATTATTTTATTTTGTTTTTAAATATTTTATTGTTTTAAAAATAAGCTTGAAATGATGAAAATACCCTTTTTGACAGTCAAACTTGGTCAATGGTTAAGTTTGACCAAGTTTGAATACCTATAGGGGACGTAAGTGTCAATTAACAGTTAAGTTATTTCTATATGTAAAAGAGTACACTTCAAGGGAGTTTGGTGTAATTAGATATAATATGAAAATAATAGTGTGAGGGGTATATTATATATAATGATATGAAATGGAGTAGTGTTTAAATGGAGGGGGAAAATGGGAAAAAAAAAAAGAGGGAAAATTATGTGAAGTGGAAGGGAAAAACATGAGGGAAAATAATGTTTATACATTTATATATTGATAACGGGGTACGAGGGCAGGGCGAGGCGGGGACTTGAAATCTTGTAACCATACCGAAATTAAATCGGGGATTGGAAAAAATACTAACCCCATACCACAACTAAAATAGTACGGTTAAAACCACCTCTAGTGGGGCGGATCTCGGGTTAATGTGTAATTTTGACATTCTTAGAGCATCTCCAATGCTATTATGCATTTGGAGAAAATAGAGTGCCACATATGATAGATATTAAAAAAGTTAGAAAAACTCTCTCCAATGCTATTATCTAAGTTGAATATGGAGATGATGTGGCAAAAAAAAAAAAGTTAGAGAATATTGAGTTGGTTTCTAATTCTAGAAACTCTCCTAGAAATGCTGACTAGGATTTCTAACTATTTCCACCAATAAAATTAAAGCTTTCAACTATTTCCACCAATAAGATTAAACCTCATTTAATTGTAAAATAAAAGAGGAGAGAGAGTGTAATAATTGTTTTATTATGACTGAACATAAAATGGATACATATTTGACTTTAGATAATTGCATTGGATATGTGAATATGTATTTCTCTAATTTTTTTTTTCAAAAGTGGGCCCATAATAAATAGAAATGCTGATGTGACACTATTTATTAGAAGCTCAAAAATGCATATTTGTATTAGAGATGCTCTTAGTGTTAGAGTACGTGTCCGTTTGGGGGAGCTTGTCTACTGGCTAAAAGAGCTTATTAATTAAAAGAGCTTATTTAATTAAAAAGCTTTTTTCAATTATTTTTGTATCGTTTGGTTGTCACTTAGTAAAGCTTTCAGATGATTAAAAAAACTGTTTTACGTCTACTTGGAAAAGCCCAAATTTAAAGCTTTTACAAGTAGATCTTTTGGAGTTTTTTTAATAACACTAAAATCTCCAATATAACCCTATAATTTAATATTTGCTAGAGTATTTTAGTAATTCTATCATTAAAAAGTTCTTTTTTAATTTACAACCAACGACCAACGGTTTTTATTTTCAGATGATTAAAAAAGCTGTTTTACGTCTACTTGGAGAAGCCCAAATTTAAAGCTTTTCCAAGTAGATCTTTTGGAGTTTTTTTAATAACACTAAAATCTCTAATATAACCCTATAATTTAATATTTGCTATAGTATTTTAGTAATTCTATCATTAAAAAAGCTCTTTTTTAATTTACAACCAAACGACCAACGGTTTTTATTTAAAAGCTCTACCTCTAAAAGATTACTTCTAAAAAATCTACTGCAAAAAGATCTACTTGAGAAGCTCTCCCAAACGTAGATTTTCAGTAGATCTTTTGCAGTAAATTTTTTAGAAGTAGATCTTTTAGAGTTAGAGCTTTTAAATAAAAACCGTTGGTCGTTTGGTTGTAAATTAAAAAAGAGCTTTTTTAATGATAGAATTACTAAAATACTCTAGCAAATATTAAATTATAGGGTTATATTAGAGATTTTAGTGTTATTAAAAAAAATCCAAAAGATCTACTTGGAAAAGCTTTGTACGTTTGGGAGAACTTCTCAAGTAGATCTTTTTGCAGTAGATATTTTAGAAGTAGATCTTTTAGAGGTAGAGCTTTTAAATAAAGTCGTTGGTCGTTTGGTTGTTAATTAAAATAGAGCATTTTTAATGATAGAATTACCAAAATACTCTAGCAAATATTAAATTATAGGGTTATATCGGAGATTTTAGTGTTATTAAAAAACTCCAAAAGATCTACTTGAAAAAGCTTTAAATTTGGGTTTCTCCAAGTAGACGTAAAACAGCTTTTTTAATCATCTAAAAGCTCTTCTGGGTGACAACCAAATGATACAAAAAAAATTAAAAAGAGCTTTTTTAATTAAAAAAGCTCTTTTAGCCAGTAGACAAGCTCTTCCAAACGGACACTAAATTTGGGTTTCTCCAAGTAGACGTAAAACAGCTTTTTTAATCATCTGAAAGCTCTACTAGTAGATAAGCTCTCCCAAATGAACACACTAATCAACAAATGTATTGTCTGATCTGGAATGACGTATTGTCAACAATATAGAGATGACACGTGGATTGAAAAAAGTGATGAAGCGTGTCGATTTATTCTAGTTTATTGTGAGCAGGAGCAGCTAATACTGGTTACTAGGTAAAGCCGAGCTAAGCAGTTGCGACTTGCGAGACCAATGAGTTTGGCCGCCGTTTTCATTCCCGAGTTGTAGTCTGAGTTTACTCGGTCTCGGTTTTTGTACTAATCAAGGTAATAATGGGTTCGCTACTCATCTATCTGCTTATCTTCTGTTAGCTTCCTCTTTCTTCAACTTGTAGGCTTCTCGATTCGTTTTCCATTCCTCATGTATCTGCATTTATTCGATTCCATTTCTGCGAAATTTCATAATTTTGTTACGATTGTAGCTCATTGCCTGAACTAGAGCTTCAATGAAAATTTAGGGTTTAGGGTTTTGCGGATTCTTGCTAACAAATAAGTCTGTGAAGTTCAGTCTTCTAACCAATATTTTAGACTATTTTCGTAATAACAAATCAATTATTAAATAAATTTTATACCTTTTAATACAAGTAATCATGCATCTGCCTCCAGTTTATGTTTTTTTTTTTCCTGTGAACATTGTATACACAAGTATTTAAAAAATTTCAATTAAAGAAAAATTTCTGCAATGAGAACATAGTCTGTGATAAATTCTCGAACCTATGAGGACCTCCAGCTTTATTTACGACATGAGGTTACCTGTGATTTCACTTTGTGTTTTTGGATCTAGTTCAAGGGAAGCTACATTGTGCTGGATCAATCTTCACAATCACACCAGAGTCAAATTTTGTATGATTTAAAGTGTTGGCCATCTGACATGCATTCTTATGTATTTTCCCCTTTAATTACCATTTGAACTTCTGCTTTCTTTTTTTTTCTTTAATGGCTTATACGTGTCGATTGAGTGTCATATGTTGATAATTTTAGAACTTACAATGTCCATAAGGTTCATCAAAAACTCTCTTGTAACCAGCCATTAGATACAATGGACATTTGACCTCAATTACATGTCATTAAAACGGATTATATTTATATATAATTGGGTTAGTAACTTTGACTTTTTGTTTCAGCGTTTTGGAGTGAAGAGAGATGAGTAAGATAAAGAACCCACTTGTCTTCCTAGATGTTTCAATTGATGGGGATCCAGTAGAGAAAATTGTTATTGAGGTAATTCAAGTCCAACCATTTGTTGCTTTATCATTTTGTTTCACTTTCAGACTCTTTTTAGTTAGAAGAAAAGTTTCTGGCTTCAGTTACAGTTAAGATGTTTATTAATATATATACTTTCTTTTCTTTTTTTTGGATGAATAGCTTTTTGCTGATGTTGTTCCTAAGACTGCAGAGAATTTCCGGGTACTCTGTACAGGTATATGATAATAATTAAATATTTGTTTTTTAAGGAGAAAGTTTAATTTAGTGTGTATGTCATGCAATAACCCTATTTAATTATGTCCATCCGTCACGTGATTTTAATTTGTGTTGCTTTGTGTCATTTTGTTTGGAAAAGTCTTATCTATCTTAATTGTTAATTGCGTGTGTGCTATTTTGTTTTTCATATAGTTGGATTAAAAGGGTTGCAATTTTGAGTTAATATGGAAGATTTTGTAGTTTCCTTCCTTTCCATTTTTTGTTTCAATTTGTTTGCCAGATTGTTTATATTAAATTAAATTGTTTGTGCTGTTGCTGCTGAGCATTATTTCCATTGCGGAGACTAACTTGTGAACAGAGCAAGGCTACATCTTTACATTTTACCATCATCTGATTGGGTCAAGTTACTCTAGTAATTAGTGAAAGTGTACCTTAAATGATGTGGATAACCCCTAAGTTTTCATGGTTAAATAAAAAAACTTGATTTTTTTAACCCTTCAGCTCAACTTGTTGAAATATTATCAGTTGATGCAAACAGTAGGGGAGTTTAATTACTGAATTGTCTACATTAGCAACAGCTGCTGCAGATGTAGGATATGTGAGTATGGTTTGGTTGTGATTAGTTTCATGAATATCCTGTTATATGTAACAGGGAAAAAATATATTTCACCATCTATTATCTCTTATTCAATTATATAAGTGCACTATTAACCGTGCACATTTTCTTTAGAGATTGCCTCAGCAATTATCCACTCATTAATGGGTTTTAATAGATACAAAAAGCAAATAGTTTTTGGTTGAAATGGTCTTTTAGTAGGGGTTGATTGTTTATTGCACTTAACACTCAATGGGTCTGAATTGGACCTATTAAGTTGTTTTTGTTTATTTAAAAAAAAAAAATACCTAAAAATAACCAAAAATAAAAAGTAAAAAATCATGACTTTTAACTTAATTCCAAATCACTGAATTGCATTTAATATATTTCCTTTTGATTAGGTGAGAAAAATAAAAACAAACATGTCATTTAGGTTTCAGGTTCAAGTCAAGTCCCTATTCGGTCTTCAATAAAATTCAGGACTGTCTGTTCTTCGGACAAAAAAAAAACGACCCCCAAGTTTTATTCTACTTGATATAATGTACAATGATTGACGTGAGAATTGTGTTATATTTTGATGCACATATTTTTGTAAAAAAAATAAAAAAAAAATCGATTCACTTAATATCATCTTAGTCTTAGGGTAAATGGATTTGTTGTAACTAATGATCAAATATTTGATTATGGTTTTTCTCATTGTTCTTATGTCTTTATTGATGTAAACAATGTTTTTCATATTATGGTTTGCACTAATTCTGTGGTAGACTTTGATGGCTTTACGTGTTGAGCTGTTTTAGGTGAGAAGGGAATTGGAAAGTCAACTGGTAAACCCCTGCACTACAAAGGATCAATGTTTCATCGAATAATTAAGGGATTTATGGCACAAGTATGTAATTTCTCCTTCATGACCATTTTCTTACTCGAGGAATGTTTTTAATGACACTGCCACTAAAGTAATATTGAAAGTAATATATTATTATCTGTTTGCTAAGAGACTACAATTGCTCTCTATAATTTGACAATATGGATTCAAATAACTATTAAGAAAGAGTGAAGGTGAAAACAACATTGTCGAAATCATTGAAGGGTAGTTTCTTCTGTTGTTTGTATCTTCATTTTTTTCGGTTAGGGGTTTATGGGTGGGGCTAGTGTTTCTGAAATATTTACATGATCTTACATTAATTGTTCAATCTTTCTTGTCCTTACAGGGTGGTGACTTTTCAAAGGGAAATGGTATGCTCTTGCATTTCTTCATTCCTTTAGGGAATAATATTATATATTCTTAATTGAATGCAGATTCTCTGTTTGACTTCTATATTTATGCTCAGACTTGTAAGGAACTACCTTTAATTGGTTTGCAGGCACCGGTGGAGAAAGCATTTATGGAGGGAAGTTTGCTGGTAGGTTTTCAATGTATTCACATTAATGTGTGCATGCTGGATTAAAATTCTTCACTAATCAAAAAGGTTCACATATCTTTTGCAGACGAGAATTTTAAACTGGGGCATGATGGACCTGGTTTCCTCTCTATGGCAAATAGTGGTCCAGACACAAATGGATCTCAGTTCTTTATAATCTTCAAGCGGCAACCTCATCTTGATGGGTATTTGTCTTTGTTATGCTCGTAATTTCACACGTTACATTTTCACTCATCATATCCTAACCTTCTCTACTTGTATTTCTGGTTATTTTTTATTCTTTAAATGTAAAAGTAGGTTAAGATGACTCGTAGTCTATTAATAGGTGATCAAATTTTTATTTATTTATAATATGGCAGGAAACATGTTGTTTTTGGTAAAGTGGTGAAGGGATTGGACATTGTTAAGAAAATTGAGCAGGTAGGAACAATGGATGGGAAAGCTGCCCAACCAGTAAAAGTTGTAGACTGTGGTGAAGTTTCTGAAAGTAAAATTCAGGATGGCAAAGAGATAGGTAACTTTCTTTTTAAATGAGTGTTTGGTTGCGATATAGGGATATCCTCATCCAATTACTCTTGGTTTTATCATGCATCTTATCTTTTGGTACATGAAATTCATGATATAGTTTCTCTCAGGAAAAAAGAAAAAATCAAAGAATGTTTCTTCATCAGAGGATGATTCTGGGAAACTTAGAGGAAGGCGCAAAAAATCTTTGAAGGATAAAAGAAAGAAAAGAAAGAGGAGATACTCTTCATCTGAGTCATACAGCTCCGACTCTGATTCAGATTCAGAGTCTGGTTCAGCTTCAGACTCCGATTCCTCGCCATATGATTCAAGTTCCTCTAGTGATGGAAGACATAGGAAGAAGAGATCAGTAAAAAGAGATAAGCGACAACGTGGGAGAAAAAAGAAGGATGTTCGAAGGGAGAAGAAGAGAAGCCGGCGTGACAAACGATCAAGGCACAGATCTAAACGGTCTGGTTTATGTTTAGTTCAAGTTCAGAAATGTTTTCTTCACCTAATTCTTTGTTTATATTTCTTGACATTGGCTTTGTTTTCAGGGCATCGGAGAGTCCTAGTAATGCTGAGAGTGAGAGTGCTGGCAGTAGCAGCAGTTCTGGTGAAGAAAAAGATAGTCGTCGTGGTTCAGCTCATAAATCTGGTAACTGAATGCATGCTGAAGTGCCAGAGAGTCTCGGCATGCTTCTTTTATTCTACATCTTTCGTCTTTTGTTTTTTTTTTTTTTTTTTCCATAGTTTATATAGATACTGACAGTGTGAGTACTGTTTGTTTTCACTGAGATGCGGTGCCATTTGTGAATTACACCAACATTTTCATCATTTGATACTAACAGTCACTATTTGTGATCTTATAGATCTGGGAAAGATATCTTTGTCACCTCAGTTAGGAAAAGACGCTACTGGCAAACAGCAAAGGAATAATGAATTGAAGACAACTGAGGACAGCTCATCACATGAAGAAGGTGAATTACCTTTGAAGAGTGATAAGCTTCAACACAATGGACATGGCATTGACATAAAATCTGATAAAACTACACATGAACTACCCTATTCAGATGACTCGAGAAAATCCAGGTTTTTCCCGTGGTTTGTCCAATATTACATGAATAATTTATTTGTTTTATTCTTTGCTTTTCATATACACATTGGAGTTGTCTTATGCAATTGCATAATGAAGTCTCTATGACTATATAATTAACAGGAGTGTGAGTCCAAGCCCGAAAAGAAAGTCAAACAACAGATCTAGGAGCAGCCCTAGCATGAGTCCTAAAAGAAGTCCTCCCAACAAGTCTGGCGAGCAGAGTCCTGCACACAGATTACCTGAACCTTCTGCTTCTAACCGTGGCCGAGGTTCATCTCGGAGCCCATCTCCGAATGGTGTTCCAAAGCGGGTTAGAAAAGGGCGTGGCTTCACTGATCGCTACTCTTTCGCACGTCGGTACCGTACTCCTGAGCGTTCACCTTCTAGATCCTACCGATATGGTGGAAGAAATATTAATGAAAGGAACCGAGATAGGTAAAGACAGTTTGATGTAACAGAACTAAGCTACCATATCTATCAAATTTATTCCACTTTTTTTGCTATATAACTTCATTTCATTTTTTTTAAAAAGGTATTCAAGCCACAGAAGTTATTCTGAGCGCTCCCCACGTAGACATTACAGAAGCCCACCAAGAGGGCGGAGTCCCCCCAGGTTCTCTCTCTCTCCTTCTCATACATGTGTGTTTGTGTGTGATGCAAATGATGTAACATTAACCTTGTCAAAGTTTTGTATCACTTTTCTGTAGCATTCTTTATGATTTTGTTGTATCTTTGTTATGCACCACTTCTAAAAGGAACCTGTGAATTTATTTTCCATGAAGAGTTATACATGTTGAACTACTGAACTTATTTGTGGCGCAAGTTTTGGTAATACCTGTGTATGGAGTTTTTAAAACCTCATCTGTGAATGTGTATCAATAGAACAGTTTTCTCTGCACCTTTAACATTCAATTCTATATATTTAATTGAAAGTCCTGTCTTCCAATATTACAGTGGCATTTGATATAGATTCAATATATATATGTAAGGAATCTATGGAGTTACTGAATGGAGTGACAGAGCGTGTAACATATATTTTTTAGTGGGGTTATATTAACTTTTATTTATTTATTAAAATTTGTAAATTCTACTTTCAATTATCGATTTACTCTTGATTCAACACTTGAGATGATTAAATAAATTAAGAATAACAAATTGTTTTGATCTTTGGATTATGAGTAAATCAATAGTTGAATTTTAAAGTCAATTCATAAAATTTTAGTTTATATAGCTCAACTCATAATTCTTTATGGTTTATTTAGCTCACTTACACACACCACCCTTGAACAAAGAGTCTAATGTATAACGAGTCAATTGTTTTTACCTTTTGATATGTCATGTATAATATTATGATGCACCTGTGAATTTTGATCAACGGAAGGTGCCTTGGTTCCTTGTCATGAAATGTAACTTTTAAGTATCTAGTACTTCTTTTGATCTTTTACTAATTGCCTAAGTTGTGAGGTTTTCTGTCAAGCTGACACATTTTCATTACAAAAGCAGCTAATCTATATTTCACTTTTTCCATAGATACCAACGCAGGAGGAGCCCAAGTAGGAGCAGGGACCACAGTAAGAGCCGGAGTCCAATACACAGTCGTAGTCCAAGAGATGAGCGACCTCCCATTAGTGATGGGTTAAGATCTCGTCTAGGTCCCAAAATTGATGAAGAGCGCTCTCCTAACGGACGAAGATCAAGGTCAAGGTCCAGATCCAGGAGCTTGAGATCTTCCGATTCTAAATCTCCGGAGGCTTCACCACCACCAAAGAATCGTCGCAGAGCAGCTTCAGCATCTCCAAGCAGGTCCAGTTCAAGCTCACCTTCTGGACAAAGGGGGTTGGTTTCATATGCAGGATTAGATTAGTTCTGATTACAGGAACTAGGTTGTAAGGGGATTCATTATATGTTTTGAGTTTTGACAAATCCCATCTGAAACCTTTTCCATTTGGGTTGAATTTCTAAGCATTTACATGTGAATGTGATATTAAAACGATGCTTTGCATTTTACGATGTAAGATGAATAGCTATATCATTTACCCAGATCTGAGCTGACAATGGAAATCTTTACAAATTTGGATATTAAATTGAGCATTACAGCTTTGCATTATCTTAACGTGGCTACATTTTTTTTACTCCTCTCTTTTTTATATGATTATATTAGTGTAACTTCAACCGTCAACTTGTACTGTGTATGGAAATTCCAAAGCTTAACGGTAATCTATGGGACTAAAAAAATTGAATGCTACATTACACAATGTATTTGCTGAAATGATGTGGTAATTGAATTGTAATAAACGAGTTAATCATTAGATTATGTTGTAGATATGTTAATTAAACAATTTTCAATAATATGGTATCATAGCAGAGTCCTATGAAGCATCAAGATTTCATAAAAAGCTCCATTCCTATCCACATGAGTTGCATATTTATTAAGGAATGGTCATATGCAACCCTACTAGGAAGCAAGCAAATCCTCAGTAATTTATTGCAACTAGAAAAGAAAAAAAAAAGGGTGAAATTTACAGGTCGTTTTCGTTCGTTACAGAAAGCTAAAAGAAGATAAATAAAGGCATTCCAGATACCTCTAAGAGTAAGGTAATTTATGCTATAACTCCATTTGTTTGAGAAACACAGAATACCCTACAGTTGGAAAGCATCAGATGAAAACATGCACAATCGGAAGAGTAAGACAAGTAGTTCTAAATCTATCTCTTGGTCTCAGATTGGTTGGCCTTTGGGTACAATTTGATCTTTGAGCCACATGTATATAGGAACCAGTACATAGTATGTTGCTGCCAAGGCGCCCAATAAGAGTCGCAGCATGAATACAAATGGATTTACCGGTTTTGATACGTCCTCTGCCTTTGGACCAAGCTGCTTTTATGCGAAACAGAAACAATTAAAATACAAAAAAGGTTATCATGATCACAATTAAAATACAAAAAAGGTTGTCACGATCATGATAAGAAATTTCATTTTTAGTTACAATAATTGAGAAATATAACAACTTGCATTAGTCATTGTACAGCAATTTGCAAATAGGAATTCAGTCACAATTTGTATCCGAAGCAATCGTATAAAAGCAGTACTGTTCTCAAGTGTATAACACTAGAGCATAGTGTTTATCTCAAAAGAGATGAACAAACACGGAGTTGGAAAAAGCAAGAAACACATACAGAATAAACCAAAGATTGCATTAAGAATCCAAACATAATTACCTGCAGTGGAGAGTCCCCAGATGCAGGCTTAACGCCAGTCACAGAACATCCCATGATCAACCCATGCCTGCGAACTCCACGATACCATTTTGGGCCAATCCTTTTTAGTTGGACATCCTTAAATCCAGCCTTTGTGAACCACTCAATGTATTCTTCTTCTTTTGGGAACAGCATCCAAACATCTGCAAAGAAGCGGGACAGCCAAAAAGTAGGGTACACGGGACCAATTATACAGGCCTTTCCTCCTAATTTTAGGACTCTGTATGCTTCTTTGATGCCACGCTGCGGGTCTGGCCAGTACTCAATACTGAAAAGATGCAATCATAATCCCATAAGAGAAATTGTAAGGAAAGCTAATCACTCTATCAAATTTTAAAATATAGAAGTCATAATTTTAAATCACCTTAAAAATCCGGTTAAGTGATATTAGTTTTAGCCATATACACGACCTTTATTTGCAGGCATAATACATACTAACACACTCCACATGTGTGTGTGTGTGTCTATATAAAAATCCGGTTAAGTGATATTAGTTTTAGCCATATACACGACCTTTATTTGCAGGCATAATACATACTAACACACTCCACGTGTGTGTGTGTGTGTCTATATAACTATCTATATATATATATATATATATATATCCATTTGATACCAATAAGTATTGAATAAACACATTAAGAGATAACTGATAAGCATATTTCTGAAATAAAGGAGAACAAAGCAATCCAAATTTTTGCTTTCTTGAGGGCCAATTTAAATTAATTGAATGCAAACACATCACCTAAAGAACATCACCAGAAAAAGAAAAAATATGTTAATGAAACTATCCTGCACAAGCTGAAAAGCAAGATCATCATTTCATCAATCCAACCACTAAACAATAGAAGTCAGTATATCTGAGAGTTTGACTGAAAATTAAATAAATAAAAAACAGAGTTATGTAAATTTTAAAGGAAATAAATAAAGCAAAGAAGTGTGCAAGTTGAAGAATTAAAACATACCTCCCAGCAGATACATATCTATCTGCATAATCAGTAGGAAAAGGCAAATCCTCGGCGTCACCCTCAATAATCTTACAGTCCTTCAATGGTTCCTTTTGCTTAGCCTTAGCAAGCTGATGTGGTGACTGGTCAAGAATTGTAACATTCTTGGCATCCACATGTTTGACAATACCAAGAGTGGTGAAACCAGTACCACCACCAACATCAACCACTAACATATTCCTGTCACTAAGATCAGCAGGCTCAAGAGCATCATCTCTCATGTCCTCGGTCCAGTGACCGGGGTTTATTACATGGTCATACACAATTGAGAGAAATCTGTAGAACCAAAATGCCTCCTTTTTGTGTTGAATGAATCTGGGTTGTGAAGCTGGCCTTGAAGCCGATAAACTGCACTTTGGGGATATGATGGTTCTTGGCTTGCAAGTGGAGATTAAACTCATTCTTTGAATGTGCTTCCCGTGAATCTGGGAGCCAAAGAAACCTAACCCTTTTGGGGTTATGCCTCTGATGATTGCAAGGTTTTCAGCTCCATTGAGCATTGAAGAAGCCATGGATTCACAAAACTAAGAATACCCACAAACGAAAAGATGCAATCTTTGACTTGGTTTCAGTGATTGAACAGCCTAATGAGAAATACCCACTCTGCAAAATCTAGCAGAGTAATGGTTGGGGCCTGTTAATTGTAATCCAAACTTGTGATGACTAAGAAGTGTATAATCTCAAACTGGGCCTAAATAGAGAGCAAAAAAAATAGCAGGAATTAGCGCTTACCCGTTACCACAGAAGTCAGTAGAGAGCGAGAGCGAG
The DNA here is from genome assembly GCA_030490815.1 of Acer saccharum. Classification (NCBI taxonomy): domain Eukaryota; kingdom Viridiplantae; phylum Streptophyta; class Magnoliopsida; order Sapindales; family Sapindaceae; genus Acer; species Acer saccharum. The sequence continues at coordinate 31,131,851 of CM059870.1, read as the reverse complement.
TGCGACAGGACTTGTGTGTGTTTAAGTAAACAGGAACCACTGGTTTGAAGACTGGAGTATACAATCACACACATAATATAAACAGAACAAATAAGGAAAATTATGTGAGTGATGACGAGCTCACCTTGTGGGGTCCTTTTGATAGATTACAATTTACACCATACATAATGCACCAGCAGATTACTTGTTTAGTGAAGCACTCGAGTGATCGAGTCTGGTCTACTTTTTATATCATTAAGGCTAATTGACACCGATAACCCCTTAACTATGCCGAATTTTCACTTTACCTCATATATATATATATATATATATTTTCCACTATTAAATCTCCTGAACTTTCATAAATTGATAATAGTTGACGGAATTATAACGCCATCCATTTTTATCATGCCAAATTGCACTAAGTTCCCCTTATCATATGCATAATTGCATCAAACCAGAAAAATATAATAATATGACCTAAATACCCCTCTAACCAAATTTTAAAAATCAAAATTTTAAATTTTAAATTGAAATAATGGTTAAATAATAATAAAATTCTTAACTTTTTGATAAAGAAAATTAAATAAATAGAGAAATGAAAAAATTAAATTTATTTAACAATTATTTCAATTATCTTTTTTATTTAAATATCCCTAAATATAAAACCCAAATGAATATTTAAATTATTTAAGGGGAATTATCATTTAAATTATATTTTTTATTTATATATCTCTAAATATCACTTGTTCATTTACAATATAACAAGGTATTAATAATGTTAAAAACAAAAATTAAAAAATTAAATAATAATAATAATAATAATAATAATAATAATAATAAAATATCCCTAAATAATAAAGTCAAATTGTGTGTAATTAAATTAAAAATATAGTGATTTAATGTGAAATGTTAATTATGTGATGATGAATGTAGGTTAAATGGTTGAATAATAGTGCGGGAACGATCATGATTAATGGTTAAATACAGTGCGGTATTATTATTATTATTATTATTATTATTGACATTATTAATACCCTTGTTATTGTAAATAAACAAGTGATATTTAGGGATATTTAAATAAAAATAATAATTTAAATGATAATTCCCCTTAAATAATTTAAATATTAATCTGGGTTTTATATTTAGGGATATATAAATAAAAAAGATCATTTAAATAATTGTTAAATAAATTTAATTTATTTAATTTTCTTTATCAAAAAGTTCAGAATTTTTATTATTATTTAACTATTATTTAAATTTTAAATTTTAAATTTTAAATTTTTAAATTTAGTCGGAGGGGTATTTAGGTCATATTATTATTATTTGGGGTTAATTGCACTAACTTACCCTAACTTTATTGGATCTAGCAATATTTCAAAAATATGCCCTAAATTAACATAAACACCCCTTGCCATCAAGTCAATCCGTTAACTTTAACGGTTGACTAATCTTGACCAATGAAAAACCAAATATACCTCTGCCACATCATCCCAGACATAAAATATTTTTAATTAAAAATGATAATTTTGTTTTATTTTTAAAAAATGATAATATATCGGCCGCCTACGAAAGCATCCTCAATTCGCGAAGGAGCCTCCTCTACGAATTGTAGGAGATCGATCTCTAAGATTGGTGAAGATCTCTTGCGGTAAGTAGGAGATCGTCAAAGATCTATTGTTTTATACTCTATTGCCTGTAGATTATCTTGTTTTTTTTTTAATATATATATATATATTTTTAATTATTTGATATTTCAATTTTAATTAAAAATATATTTTATGTTTGAGATGATGTGGCAAGGGTATATTTGGCTTTCCAAAGGTCTAAGTTAGTCAACCGTTAAAGTTAACGGATTGACTTGATGGTAAGGGTGTTTGTGTTAATTTACGGTATCTTTTTAAAATCTTGCTAGAACCACTAAAGTAAGGGTAAGTTAGTGCAATTAGCCCTATTTTTTTCCGGTTTGATGCAATTATGTATATGATAAGGGGAACTTAGTGCAGTTTGCTATGACAGAAAAATGGATGACGTTATAATTCCGTCAGCTATTGCCAATTTATGAAAGTTCAAGGGGTTTAATGGTGAAAAAAAGTATAGGGGGTAAAGTGCAAAATCAGGCATAGTTTAGGGGGATCAATGCCAATTAGCCCATCATTAATACCCCATATTTCCACATTGTGTTGTGTCATGTGTGGGAGGCTGTTCGGTAACGTTTTCGTTTTTCGTTTTCTGTGTTTCTCGTTTTTTTTTTGTTTTCGAAAAATTGATTTTTATATTTTTTGGATTCGAAAACGCGTCTGGTAATGATTGTTGAAAACAATATTCAGATAATTAAAACATAAAAAAACACGTCTATTTGTAATACTTGAAAATGAGAAAACAGTGTAAAGATATAATCATCAATTCAATTAAAATTTAAAAAAAAAAAAAAATGAAAATTGAATTGAATTAAAAAAAATTAAAAACAAAACAGATATTTAAAACCAGAAAAAAAAAAAAATTGAATAACTGAAAAAAAAAAATTTAATAGATTTTTATTTTTAAAAATGGTAAAAAAAATAAAAATAAAAAAACAAAAAAAGGAGAGAGAGATTGGATGTCCACGGTGACCATAGATCACCATCCTCTGTTTTACAGGTTGCAGAGGAACAAACCTGAACAGAGAGCTCTCCCGTCACCACCATTACCATGGGTCGTATGCACAGTCACGGTAAGGGTATTTCGTCGTCATCTCTGCCTTACAAGAGGACGCCACTGATTTGGCTCAAGATTTCAAGTCAAGATGCCGATGACAACATCTGTATTTTGGTTCAGCTCAAACAAACTTCATTGACGTTGGATATTATCAACTCTTAATAGGCAAATAAAAAACAATTAATAATTTAATTAATGGGTTCCATGATAATTAATTAGTGGGGCCACTAAGAATGAAAACAAAATTGTGAGAACAGCTTAAAGCTGTTCTCAGTACACGCCAATTTATAGGCGTTAAACATAAAAATTGATTTTTGTGTTTTTGTGTTTTTCTTTCACTTTTTAAAAAACACCTACAAACAAGTTTTATATATTTTCTAGGTTTAAAAAACAGAAAATGATGTCTTGGAAATGACACCGAACAACACCTAAATTTTCTTTTGTCTGTTTTTTTTTTTTTTTTTTTTAAATGACGAAACAATATAAGTATCTTCAATGCAAATATGCATTTAGAGAAAATGGATTGCCACATAAGACAGATATTTAAAAAGTTAGAAAAACTATCTACAATGCAATTATCTAACTTCAATATGGGATGATGTGGCAAAAAAAAGAGAATATGGAGTTGTGTTTCTAATTCTAGAAACTCTCCTATAAATGCTGACTATGATTTCTAACTCTTTTTACCAATAATATTAAAGCTCCTTTAATTGTAAAATAAAAGAGGAGAGAGGGTAGAATAATTATTTTATTATAATTGGTCATAAAATGAATGCATATTTAACTTTAAATAATTGCATTGGAGATGTGAATATGCATTTATCTAATTTTTTTTTTTTCAAAAGTGGACCCATAATGAATAGAAATGCTAATGTGACACTATTTAGAAACTCAAAAATGCATATTTAGAGCATCTCCAATGCTATTATGTATTTGGAGAAAATAGAGTGCCACATATGATAGATATTAAAAAAGTTAGAAAAACTCTCTCCAATATTATTATCTAAGTTGAATATAGAGATAATGTGGCTAAAAAAAAAGTTAGAGAATATGGAGTTGGGTTTCTAATTCTAGAAACTCTCCTAGAAATGCTGACTAGGATTTCTAACTCTTTCCACCAATGAGATTAAAGCTTTCAATTTTTTCCACCAATAAGATTAAACCTCATTTAATTGTAAAATAAAAGAGGAGAGAGAGTGTAATAATTGTTTTATTATGATTGGACATAAAATGAATGTATATTTAACTTTAGATAATTACATTGGAGATGTGAATATGCATTGCTCTAATTTTTTTTTTCAAAAGTGGGCCCATAATAAATAGAAATACTGATGTGACACTATTTAGAAATTCAAAAATACATATTTGCATTGGAGATGCTCTAAGACTTGTTTAGTTGCTCTCGTACTTCTTTCCCAATCTGTTTCATACACATAAAATATTAAAATGTCAAAATTTCATATAAGTCCCTTTTTTTTTCTTTCACAATTTGTCACCTTTTTAAACCATATTCACCATCTTAGTCTCAATTTTTTTTTTTATCACTTTGAAAAAAAAATGTTAAAATATACACGTACACTATTACCCTTGTTACTATTTAATTTAGCTAAAATAACAATTTAAGCCTTAAATTAAAATGAAAAATAGTAAAATTATCAATAATAAAATCTTAGATAAATAATAATTAAAAAAACAACAAACCCATTACAAAAATCCATAATGAAAAAAATAAAATAAAATCAATTGTTGGAGAACCCAAAATCTTTTCCAACAACTAAACATAACCCTTATACAAACAGAACAAAAAATACATCAAACTATCAAAAAACAAAAAACAAAAAAAACAAAAAAAACAAAAAAAAAAAAAAAAGTTGAGAAATGCCCAGAAAATATTAGTTACAAAATAAGAAAATATACAAAATTTTAATAAAAAATAAATAACTTAAAATGATACAAGTATATATATTTTTTAAGTTAAGATTAAAAAAAATAAAATTGAGACCAAGTCTCCTCCACGAATGAAGAAGAGTAGGAGACCATGACCTCTTATTTTTGGAGGAAGCAACAGCTTCCTCCAAATCGGTGGAGGAATTGTACCGCAAGGAACCAACAGTTCCTCCACCAATCTGGAGGAAGTTGACTTCCTCCAGATATAGAGGAGCAACTTCTTCCTAATAGAATCTAGAGGAAGCGCAGCTTCCTTTGATCAATGGAGAAAGTCGCGGCTTCTTCCGATGGCTGGAGGAAACCGCGAGTTCCTCTGATCTAGCCTTTGTTTATTTTTTAATTTTTTTTAAAGTTTTAAATAACTTTTTAAATATATAATTTCATAAATATCTCATTTGATTATTTTATATTTTACACAATTTTATTAGTATTATTTTATTAATATAAGTATTGTAAGGCTTTTTTCATTCGACATGTGTACATTATTTTTTACATGTCACATTTTTAAAATTCATGTTTTAAATATGTCAACATATTTGTAGATCTAATGCATTAAGACTAAATGCTCTTGGATGCATCATTTTTTACTAACATTTGACTGATGGAAGGAGTGAAGGACTAAAGTACTGATGTGTTTGAAAAAAAAAAAAAAAAAAAAAACTAAAGTGATGAATATAGTAAAGACATTTTAAAAAGTGACAAGTCAAGAAAAAAGTGGGACTTACTTGTGCCTATTAAAATTGATTAATAATTTGAGATTTTGGTATCTCAAATCCACAAACTTATGGCGTAGAAGTGACCACACCTCACCTTCTCTAAAAAAAAAAAGAAAAAAAAATTAAAAAAAAATCCTAAATAACTCGGTACGCACCTGCATCCAAATCTCCCAATCCTTTTGGAGTTTCTAGAAAATATCATGAACGTTTGTTAATGATGAAGACATAAACTACATTATGATACTAGTTAACAAATTAGATTATATGTCTTAAATTTGTGATTTAAACTTTTTTAATGGCTTCAACGTCCAATTATTTATTTGCTTTTGATCCAAATGTTATTGAGTTGACATCTTACCATTGGATGTTAAAAAAAATAAAATTAAGTTGATATATATAGAGATTTAAGTATTTAACCATGTAAATCTAAACAGAGTTGTTTAATGTACGTTTTGATGTTTCATCAATCAATCTTCCAAAATCCAAGGTCTACATCATCAGAATTTGGAGGAGCCACAGCTCTGGTTCTGCATGCTCTTTTAAATTATCTTGATGAACCTTCCAAGGATTTCACATTCTTTTCTTTGTACCCTTTTGTCACTCGTCAAACACACACCCCACTTAATTATAGTTAGGGTGTTGATCAACTATTCGGATTCCAGAATCCTGAACCAATTACCGATTAATGTTGGTATTCGTACATATATATATTCAAATGGATGCATGCATGGTAGTAATTAACAAATATTTAATAAACTATAGCTCCTTAGTAAGTATCAATAACAAACCCAAACCAATTCTGGACGAGAATTCCGGTGCTTGGAGATGTAGCCGTTGGATTCTCCGCTGTAGTATTAACAAACAGACATCTGTAAGTCCTGAACAAACCTTGTTACATAGTTACTCTCCAAGTTCAGTCCTCCCAAAATGACAAAATCCAGTCACCCAAATGCCAAATCAGTAATTGCAAAAACCATGCCGGCTTGTTCCCTCTCTAAACAAGAAAGTGACACAATCCAGGCATGTTCCAGCTCTCCGCCCACAAACTCACCTTATATAATTTCACAACATCCACAATTTTATTTCATAATTCATCTCATTTTGACTTCAAAATGTCGCTGCCAGAGAACCTTCAGCCCAGCGAGGCAAGCCCCGAATGGCTGAACAAAGGTGACAATGCGTGGCAGCTCACGGCTGCCACTCTCGTGGGACTCCAAAGCGTGCCAGGCTTGGTCATCCTCTATGGCAGCATAGTCAAGAAGAAATGGGCAGTAAACTCTGCGTTCATGGCCCTCTACGCCTTCGCGGCAGTTTTGATATGCTGGGTGGGGTGGGGCTACCAGATGTCATTCGGGAAACCTTTCATAAAATTCATGGGGAGACCGAACGTTTCCTTGGGCGAGAGGTTTCTGTTGGATCAGGCCTTTGAAGGGAACTTCCCGAACGCGACTATGATATATTTTCAGTTTGTGTTTGCTGCGATCACATTGATATTGATAGCGGGAGCGTTGCTTGGGAGGATGAATTTTCATGCATGGATGGTGTTTGTGCCACTTTGGATGACGTTTTCGTACACAATAGGTGCTTTTAGTCTGTGGTGTCCAAACGGGTGGTTAGCTAAGCTAGGGATTATTGATTACTCTGGAGGCTATGTCATTCATTTGTCTTCTGGTGTTGCTGGTTTCACTGCTGCTTATTGGGTAATTTATCTCTTTATTCAGTTATTAAATTGAAAAAATAAAAACTAAATTTATATAATCGGTGCATGCAGGTTGGACCGAGGGCCACCAAGGACAGGGAGAGGTTTCCACCAAACAACATACTGCTGATGTTGGCAGGGGCTGGTTTACTTTGGATGGGATGGACTGGATTCAACGGCGGTGATCCTTACAGTGTCAGCATTGATGCATCTCTGGCCGTCCTTAACACTCACGTCTGCACAGCTACCAGCTTGCTCACTTGGCTCCTCCTTGACATTCTCTTCTTCGGAAAGCCCTCTGTCATCGGGGCCACTCAGGGCATGATCACTGGCTTAGTCTGCATCACTCCCGCTGCAGGTACACTTACACTTACACTTACTTTAATTTTACAATCAATAACTACCGACCTTAACTGTCATTAACTAAAGATAATTGTGTCGGAGCAGGTGTTGTGCAAGGTTGGGCAGCCATTCTGATGGGAATAATGTCCGGCAGCATTCCGTGGTACACAATGATGGTTCTTCACAAGAAGATATGGCTGCTGAAGCAAGTTGACGACACAATGGCTGTGTTCCACACGCATGCCGTGGCAGGCAGTCTAGGCGGCATCCTGACAGGCTTTTTCGCCAACCCGAAGCTGAACCGCCTATTCTACGCGGTGGATGACTGGGAACATTACATAGGCCTCGCATATGGTCTCCAAAGCGGTCGCACCACTGCAGGGTTCAGGCAGATGGGGATCCAGATACTTGGAATTGTGTTTATTGTAAGTTTGAACGTTGTGATGACGAGCATCATCTGTTTGGCCATAAGATTGGTGATTCCGCTTAGATTAACAGACGATGAATTGCAAACCGGAGACGATGCCATCCACGGAGAGGAGGCGTATGCATTGTGGGGAGATGGGGAGAAATATGAGTCTAGGATTAACTCCATTTGTGGTGCTGAAGAGTTCCCTCCACCAGGTCCTAAAGGTGAGGTTCAAATGGCCTAATGTATTTTGGGGATGTTACTTCCCTGTTGGGGTTACTTTTTCTCTGCAAACTGAAGTGGGGTTTTCAATTTGGGGTTGTCTTATTATTGAATTTGATGTACTTATGTATTTCAATAAGAACTGACACGTTTCACTTTGGTTTGTCATAATGAATTAATGATTATATACACTATATGGTTTGAGTAATTTGGTTGGCTTTAATGTTGGGTAGGATTTAAAGCCGAGCTAATAGATCTTGAATTAATTGTTTTTTTTTTTTTTTTTTTTTTTTTTGAAATTACAACAACTGCCGAGACTGCTCCCACTAAAGGGGAGAGAGCACCCACACTTGATAGCCAAGGAGGGACAAAGAATATATGTATATATATACACGCGTGCCATGGGTGTTGAACCTTAGTGGTGGAGGCTCCAATTGGATAGTCCAACCACATTAGCAAGAGGCCCAATAGCGATCTTGAATTAATTGTTATGGTACAAGTAACACAACATAGTTGACTAGTTTAACCAACAAAATCTATTACGTCCATGTGGTTTGAATTCAAATAAGATTTGGAGGGTCTTATTTACATTTATGAGGTGAGTTGAGGTGCAAAATTGATTTATATAGATATAGCAGTAGTACAGCTCTTTTTAATGGTCTAACTCTAACAAATAAATCAAGCTCCAAAAATAAGTCTTCAAGTTATTAAGGACTCCTGCTCAAAAAAAAAAAAAAAAAATTACAATAATTCAGGTTCTTAGGGATGGAGGAGACTCAAACCCATAACCTCATCGTATGGGCGTGAGGGGAGGCCCATGACGAATATTTAAAATGGGGTCATTTGTTCAATATCGTATCTAAATCTTGTGAAATCTCATACTTAATATATATTAAAAAATATGTTCAACTTCATAACTAGCCAAAAAATTAGTGTCTTTACTGTTTTTGTCCAAGATTATGATTTGTATTGTTTTTGTCAAAATTTCCATTTTTTGGACAAGATTGCCCATCTTTACAAAAAAAAAATCCCTCTCTCTCTCTCACTCACATTTTCTCACGCCTCTTTCTTTTTTCTCTCCTTCTCTCTCTCTCCTCCTCTCTCTTTCACGTCTTCTCTCTCTCTCTCTCTCATGAGTTCATCATCATCATCTTCTTCTTCTTCTTCTCTTTCCCTTTCTCTTTCTCCTTTTTATTTCCAGATTTTTTATAAAAAATTCAGGTTTTTTTTAAAGGAAAATTTTCAGATTTGAGAAATTTTCCAGATTTTTTTAAAAAAATTCAGTTTTTTTTTTTTTTGAAAAATTTTCAGATTTAAAAATAGGTTTGGATTTAAGTGTTAGTTGTTGATTTGTGGTTGTATTTAAGTTTGGGTTGTTGTTGTTTTTATGAATAGTGGGAGTTGTGTTTGGGTTTGAGTTTTGTTGAAAAAAATAGATTTTTCGGATTTGATTTTTTTCAAACAAACTTTTCAGATTTTATTTTGTTTAAACACACCAAGCCACGAATTAAACACACCAAGCAAACGAATTAAACACACCAAGCAAAATGAATTAAACACACCGGACTAATTAAACACACCAGGCCACCAATTAAACACACCAGACAAAATGAATTAAACACACCAGATAAAATGAATTAAACACACCGGACTAATTAAACACACCAAGCCACCAATTAAACACACCAGACAAAAACAATTAAACACATCAGGGCAAAAACAATTAAACACACCAAGGTCTATGGTGTTTAATTAGTTTGCATTGGTGTGTTTAATTGATTTGCACCGGGGTGTTTAATTGGTTTGGCCTAGGGTGTTTAATTGGTTTACATTGAAAAAAAATAGATTTTTCGGATTTGATTTTTTTCAAACAAACTTTTCAGATTTTATTTTGTTTAAACACACCAAGCAAACGAATTAAACACACTAGATAAAATGAATTAAACACACCGGACTAATTAAACACACCAAGCTACCAATTAAACACACCAGGCAAAAACAATTAAACACACCAAGGTCTATGGTGTTTAATTAGTTTGCATTGGTGTGTTTAATTGATTTGCACTGGGGTGTTTAATTGGTTTGGCCTAGGGTGTTTAATTGGTTTACACTGGTGTGTTTAATTGGTTTGGCTTGGTTTGTTTAATTGGTGGCCTAGTGTGTTTAATTAGACCGGTGTGTTTAATTCATTTTGTCTGGTGTGTTTAATTCATTTTACCTGGTGTGTTTAATTTAGTCCGGTGTGTTTAATGATAATGTTGGTGTGTTTAATTGGGTTCTTTGGTGTGTTTAATTGGTTTACACCTGATGTGTTTAATTGGTCAACCCAATTAAACACACCAGTAACACAATTAAACACACCGGTCTATGAAAAATTTCTGGAAAAATCACAACCAAATCACAACCACAACCAATTCTCAAACCTGAAATTTTTGGAAAAAATTTTGAACAAAAAAAAATCTGAATTTTTTAAAAACAAACAATACTCAAACTTAACCACAACCACTCTTAAAACCACAACCACAACTCAAATCCAAACCTTTTTTAAATCTGAAAATTTTTCAACCAAAAAAAAAAAAAACTGAATTTTTTTAAAAAAAATCTGGTGTGTTTTTCAGATCTGAAATTTTTTTGTTTAAAAAACCTGAACTTTTTTAAAAAAAATCCCTAAAATCAACCACAAACACAACCACAACCACAACCAAACTTAAAAATCTGAAACAAAATTTCAAAAAAAAAAAAAAAAACTGAAATTTTAAAAAAAAATCTGGAAAAAACGTGAAAAAGAAAGAGAAGAGAGGAGAGAAAGAGAAGAAGAAGAAGGAGGGAAGATCGGACGTCCGATCTTCAATTTTTTTTTTTTTTTAAATCTGAAATATTTTAAAAAATCTGGAAAAAAAAAAAAAGAGGAAGAGAAAGAGGAGAAGAAGAAGAAGAAGAAGAAGAAGGAGGCATGAAAGAAGAAGGAAAGAGGAGGAGAGAGGAGGAGAGAAAGAAGAAGAAGAAGAAGGAGGCGTGATGTAGAGAGAAAGGAGAGAGAAGTGGGAAAGGAGAGAGAAGTGGGAGACGTGAAATGAGTGAGAGAAAGGAAAGAGAAGAGATTAAGAAAAACAAATAAGGGCAATTATGTCCTCTCAGCCCATTTAATGACAAAAACAATAAAAATGATAATGGTGGACAAAAACAGTGAGAGACCTTAATTTTTGGCTATTAACCCCTATTTCCTCTTTTTAATATATATATTATTTTTTAAGAAAATTTACAAAAGCTTAATTAAAGTAATTTTCATCATAGAAAAAAAAAAAAAGTTATGAGCAAATAGATCTGCATGACAATTTCCATTCAAAGAAATAGTGTATGTAAATAATGAGAGATGAACTTGTTTAGAAAATGAAAAGGGAGGAGACCTCCTCCTTTTTTATTTTATTTTATTTTATTTTTTTTAGAATTAAAAATAAAATAAAAGAAAGGGTATATTTGGTAATGTTTGGGGTGTGCTTACAAAATATAATTTTTTTTAAAAAAACTCTTAATGAGGTGTACATGCGAAGAAGGATGTACATATAAATTTCCAAGGGTGCAAATAGAGCTACTCATTTTCTTTTAATAATGTGTGATGATATTTACACCCCAAAAAATTATATGTGCACCCTTTTTCATATGTGCACCCCAATAATTTTTTTTAAAATATGAAATCTTGTAAGTACACCCCACACATGACCAAATATGCCATTTCTTTTAATTTTTAAAAATAGGGGGAATTGCACAAACATCCCTTGAGGTTTGATAAAATTATACGAATATGGCAGTTTTGACCATGTACACACAAACTTCCCTCAACATTTGAAAAGTGCTGCACAAACATCCCCTACCGTTAGTCAATGGTCAAACGTGTAAAAAGTCTAAAATACCCTATATTTTTATTTTAAACATAATTAAAAATTCAAAATAAGATAAAAAAAATATTTAAAAAATCTTTTAGAAAATATGAATGTATCTTAAATCAGAAAGCTGGAAAAAAAAAAATCATCTTAAAAAAAAATATATAGTTTGTGCAATTCCCCCTTGATTTTAAATAAATTTAAAATTTAAAATTTATTTACTATTAAATTAAAAACTTTTTTTTATTTATTTGTAAAGATGAATATATTTTTTTCCAGGTTTCAGATTTAAGATACATTCATGTTATTTAATATATATATATATATATATATATATATATATATATATAGTCTTTCTATTATCAGTTTGAACTAACAAAAGTTATATCAGTTCCTTGTATGTGGGCCACTAAATTTAAATACTTTGACTGACAAGTGCATACAGCTAAGTCAAAGTATTTAAATTTAGTGGCCCACATGCAAGGAACTGATATAACTTTTGTCAGTTCGAACTAATAATAGAATTTCTGTATATATATATATATATATATATATATATATAATATTTTTATCTTTTTTTTTTTAGTTTATTTAAAATAAAAATAAGGGTTATTTTAGACTTTTTACTCTTTTGCCATTGACTAACGGATCTATCTAACGGAAGGGGATGTTTGTGCAACAATTTTCAAATGTTGAGGGAAGTTTGTGTGTATATGGCCGACACTGCCATATCTGTACAATTTCATCAAATCTCAAGGGGTGTTTGTGCAATTCCCACTTAAAAATATTATAAATAACAAAATTATAAAATAATATATATATATATATCCCATTTTTTCGGGATATTTTCACTTGAGTTCTTATGTTTTTTTGAAATATCTATCTTTTACCCACTTGTACATTTTTAGAGGATTGTGCCCTATATTTTCAAAAACCACTCAATTTTGTCCCTTTGACCAGAATTTTGATGGTCAACCGTCACAAAAAATACTAAATGATCTTTTTACCCTTCACTCTAAAATAAAAATAAAACTTTTATTTTCTTAAAAAAAGCAAAAACTGAAAAATAAAAAAAGAGGGTGAAGATCCAATTTGGAGATTGGTCTCCACCAACATCTCCAGCCTTTTCTCCACCTCCTTTCTTCAATTCCGATTCCTCTTCATTCCCTTTTGTGGAACTTGATTCCGATTCCTTCCATTCTTGATTAGTAAACGCACCCTTAATAATTCTGATAAAAATTCATATTGAGCCCAACTTTATATAAGAAGTTGATTTCCACATCTTTTTTTTCTTATTTGGGAACCAAATTTGATATAGTTATATAAAGTTTGATAACAATAAATCTAGACCCCTTATTTATTAAAGTCCAAAGATGTGAGCACTAAAAAATAAATAAATACCAGGGCCGGCACTGCATTAGACCAACCTCATCCCGTAAAAGACTCATACGACTTGAAAAAAAAAAAAAAAAAAAAAAAAAAAAAAAAAACACTAGAGATAGCATGAAAGTATTGAATGTAAACGTAGAATAAATGCATGGAAAAAGAGAAAGAAACAGCGAGGAAAGGCACCTTGGTAACCATGGGAGGACCTATCAGCAATCAAGATTCAAGACACGCATTCGCTGGAAAAACACCATTAAATATATAAAAGGAAATCCCTGATGTCCAATCTTTAATAAACAAGAACTCTTTGAATTTTTGCCTTTACTTTATTCTTATTATAATTATTCGCAGTGCCAATAATTTTTTGTTTCTGGGTGGGTGACAACTTTGAATGATTAAAGAAAAACGGTAACAACGTTTATACTCTTTGGTCGTTTTTACCCAAAACCGGTAAAAAAAATAAAATAAAATAAACAAAAACAACGGAAATTATTTAAAGCCCCTTGTAGTTTGGGTATTCTCCATAAGGCATCCATAGCTTTGTTTTTCCCTAAAATCCCCCTTTCGTTAACTTTTATTAACTTGTAGATGAATCTCCATTGTCCAAAAAGAGATGCATCTCCATCATCTATTGAGATAGACAGTGGAGAAACAAAAGAAATAAATAAATAAATAAAACTAAAATATTGAAATAAAATAAATAAAAAACATTGGATGATGGATCTATGGAATTCATTTCTAGATATCTATATAGACCCTTGGATCTCCATAGAAGGGGGGAAGTTGGAGCCTCTTCAATTCACAGCGGCTTTGTTCACTTCGAATGGGGTCGCTGCAACTTGCTACAAGGATCTAAATATGGATTCCCATCTTTGTGGCTCCATGGAGCCTCCCAAACTCCAGCCAGCCGTCACAAACTCCTATGGCCACCCAAGCTCCCAACCAACCACCTTGCCTCTAAACACCAAGCCACCAACACAACATATATATATATATATATATAGTAATTTTTCAATGAAGACTTCTACAATGCACACTTTAAGCACATTTTATGAAATTGCAGTAATCAAATGTTTTTTGATGAGATTTTTTGTATGCATCCTAAGAAAATTAAAATACACATATGGTAAAAATTTGGAATTTTTTTGGATTTAAGAACTATTTTTTCTTATATTTACCTATTTTTAAATGTTTTATCTTTAAAAAAAAAAAAAATAGTTCTTGGACCTGAATTTTTTTAATTTTTTAACCATAAATGTATTTCAATGTTTTCACCATCCATTCAAAAAATCAAATCAATATTCAATATATTACATGCATTTTCGTTAAAGGTGCTTAAAGTGTGTATTGTAAAAAGTCTTCATTGGAAAATTACTATATATATATATGACTTAATGGTACGGTTGCCCCCTGAATTCTTAAATGGTCACTAAACCCCCTAAACTCAATGAGAGTTCAGGGGATTTAGTGACCATTTTAAGAATTCATGGGGCACATCAGCAATTCGCGATCAATTCAGGGAGCAACCATACCATTAAGTCTATATATAATTATTTACATATGAATTTTTTCTATTATTTAATTTTAATATTTTATTAAATAATTTTTAATTATAATATTAAAATTTTACCTATTCACCTTACTGTTTTTAATGGATTACTAATGGCAAGAGGATTTCAGGAGATCAACTGAAATTATTGGGAGATATTTGGGGAAAAACAAAAGTATGGGGTACATTTTGGAGAATGAACTAAACTACAAGGAAGAATTTTGTTAATTTCCGTAAAAACAATGTAATTTCACATAAAAGTTAACCGTTATAATGTGGAAAAGAAAACACTCAAGAGTATACTTTATTTCGAAACAATAAAATTGTTAAAAAGAAAAGAAAAACAGCTTTCGAGAGAGATTAGGGGTTAGTATATTCTGGTCTGCGTGAAAGAGAAAACACGGATAACGCGGACAGAAGAAAAATCAAATTTGTACACAGTTGCAGTCAGATCCCTTTATTCTCTTGTTCAATCAATGCTGTGAAAATCGAGACAATAACATGATCATCGACGCTTTTGAATCACTATAGTTTCTTCTCGACGATAATGGATAGTGAAACGGCGTCGTCGGTGGATGAACAGGTTGTGGCTTCCAGAGGAGGACCTGATACGGCCGGAAAGCATCGGATTCTCGCTGAACTCAAGCGTGTCGAGCAAGAATCCAAATTCTTAGAGGTCGGTTTATTTTCATGTTTTATTTGCTTGTAGAGTGTTTTGTATCATTGTATGTTGTGTATTTATTACTAGTTTGGGAAATTTATGATTTTGAACTGTTGGGTAGTTGTGAATTGATGTTAGTTTAGCACTAAATTTAGCTCTGAAATTGTAGTTGAACTAAAATATGCTGATGGGGTTTTAATTCTTGTAGAAAGTAGTTGCATTTTCTCTTGTAATCTGGAAAAAAAAATCTGTAGAAATGGTGGTTTTGATGTGGCCATAGGGGTTCAGGGCACAACAAACATGAAAAAAATAAATAAAAAGGCACTTATGAAAGATTTTTCTTTAAAGGCAAACTTTTTTTTTTTTTCACTTTAACTATCTGTGCGAAGCTTTGAAACAAAAAAATAAATAAATAAAAGGGTGAGCTTTGAAATGGAACTTGATTCCCCCCTCCCACTTAGGGAATTAAGCTCCCTTTCTTGATTCCCTTTCCAATGAAAGTTGATTCTTTTTTATTTTCATTCCTAATTAGTAAACGCCCTCTTGGTGTATCTATAGCATAATTAGGGGTTTCTGGACCGATCAAGGATTTGGGTTTATAGTGCGTTAAACTAAGTAGGCAGAAACATTAGGCTGCTAGATTGATAAGCTTATTGAAATGGAACTGCTTTTACAGGAAAAGATTTGAAAATGGATTTATTAGTAAAAGCAGTTTGAAAACAAAACTGGAAAGGATATTAGACTTGTCATCAAGCTGATTCGTGTGTTGTATTTTAGCTTTTGCCCATAATTTCTTTCAAGGTTTGATGCACTTTCAGCTGTTTTGTTTAGGATGCCATGTTGCTTGAGCCTGTTTAATCCATGAAGAAGTTAAATTGCTGGTGCCCATTAATATTTGAAATACTACATAACAAGGCAATAATGATTGCAGTTTTAGTTGAGTTTTTGGCTCCCAATGACATTGTTTAACAATAAATAATTGCTTTTTTGATCAGCTGGACCAGTCCATCGGTAGAATTCAGTTACCTAACTAAACCTCGTAACATTATAGAAGAGCGCTTTGAGTTAGCTTGACTTCCTGAACATGCTAAATGTGGAATGTGTTTTGTGTAAAACAAGTAGTTATCATTTTTAGGGTGCACTGTGTGGAATTATGCACAGATGCCCTCGAAGCGCCTCATCGAGTGAAATAATAGTAAGAACTCTAGGAACTCACGAAATTATGCTCTTAGCTCCTGAGGTTGCTCTTCACTTCTCTCCTTCACAGGCCTTCAAATTTTCAGTAATGACCTAGTTCTATTTGGATGTCCTAAATCATTGATGCTATATGGAGTCCTATGTAATACAGTCATAATAGTTTTTAGGCCTTTTCCATATTTCTACTGGATTATCTTAAACCTATCTAATTTCATTATGCTTGTCTTACATCACATATGACACACTGGGCTTGCTGTCTATTATTTCCTTCCTTTTGCAGGATGCATACTGTGGTACCTAGCTAAACTCTATTTTTCAGTGACAATAATTTTCCTGTGTTTAAAACCTCTTTGATATGTGTTATATCGCTAGAAATCTTCTAAGGGAAACACCAATGCCAGCAGCTTTAAGTTTAGCAATCAAACCGCAGGATTATACATTCTCTTATCATTAAACTCTTTCATTGTCTTTCACAATTAAAGCCGCTATAAGTTGTGGTTGTGTTGGCACTTAATGCTACTTAGACTGCATTCCTGATTCATGTTATCTCATTTCTTTCTCATGAATTTTGTCCAGGAAGAACTGGAAGAACTTGACAAATCAGAAAGCGTCTCAACCATATGTGAAGAGTAAGTAGAAGGAGCTGTTTGTTTTTTTGGTCTTAAAGCTGAATGGGTCTGAAAAGGATCCCACTTTGGTGCACCCAGTCATCTCCTCATATAGTCTATTAACACTCAATGCATGTCATTCATAGCAAAACAGAGCAGTTAATGTCATAAGACATATGGTAAGAAATTCATTAGAATTAATACGTGGTCTGTTGCTGTCCTTCAGATTGCTGCGCCTCATAGAAGTCAGACCTGACCCGCTTCTCCCAATGTAAGTTCTTTAACCTATATCGTCATGTTGTCTGTGTTGATACCAGTTGATTAGATTTCTTATTATTGGTCATTAATTTATTTCAATTACAGAACAAATGGCCCTGTAAACCCTGTATGGGATCGATGGTTTGAAGGACCCCAGGATGCTCAAGGTTGCAGATGCTTGATACTCTGATCGGAAGCAGTCTAACATTTGTTGTGATTTATTCCTCAAGGCTTCGAGATATGTTTCATATTGTGCACATTAACATTTCAGGCTTATTATGCAATATCAAATTTATCTGTTTAGCTCATATTGGCATATCAAAATACATATCCTTCATGTTGTGGTGGCTTAGAGACTTACCTGACTATTTGTTTTTTAAGAGCATTGATTGAGTCTTAATGGAAAAACAAAATTTTGAATTGATTTTTTAAAGAAGCAGAGCCACTAGGGTTGCTAGTTTCATACAATAGACAGTGAATCAGCTGGACTTGAGAAAAGCTATACAGAGTAACTGGCCTGTCATCAGCATTGATTGAGAAGCAACAAAATTTTCACCAGTTCAATCAAACCATTTTCACCGGACTTGAGTGGATAATAGGTGTCTCAGCTGGAAAAGATGTTCCTCATCTGAAATGTTAAGTGAGAGGCGGAGATTTGTT
The DNA here is from genome assembly GCA_030490815.1 of Acer saccharum. Taxonomy (NCBI): domain Eukaryota; kingdom Viridiplantae; phylum Streptophyta; class Magnoliopsida; order Sapindales; family Sapindaceae; genus Acer; species Acer saccharum. The sequence goes on along the minus strand of CM059870.1, from coordinate 31,113,640 downwards.
AAGAGGGACTCTTGCTCCCAACTTAATGGTCCTGAAACATACAAAGCCTGCACAGTAGACTTGTACGCACGAAGCTCTAGTTCATGGATATCAACATCTAGTTTGTGTCTGGGAAATGGGAATATATGTTTTTTGCTAGAAAATGTAGGAAATGATGACTCGGCATCAGAATCATGAGTTACGTTTTCTAATGGTTCACAGAAGTTTTTTCCGTGAGCATCAGTAAAATGATTAGAGCTACAACTAGCAACAGAGCATTGGTTGCTATCTTCATTAGACCGATGAGGTGTAGAAGAAATATGTAGCCATTCACCAGTTGATCTTACCCCTTTAGGGTCCATCGCACTAGGTTCCTCGGTAAACTTCTCATTCTCTGTTACTATCGAAGAAATATTACCTACCTGCTTAAACGAACAAAGGGCTCCCAACAAAGGCCTTCCTGCACGAGGACGTGGTTTTCTTTTCTTACTAAGGTAAGCATGGCTTCTTTTTATGTTTCTCCTTGGGCAATATGTTTTAAACTGATCTTGCTCATCCTCACAGCATTCCTGTTTATCCTTCTTTCCCGGGTGAGAATCTTTGCCCGTCTCTTGTAATGGAACCCCAGAAAACAAGTCAGAAGAATGTTTTGAATAATTCTTTTGGGTAAGTTGTTTATCTCGAGCAACCTGAAACCAGAGATGCACATATGTAAGAAATACCATTAAATTTTACAAATCAGCACAAGCAACTTGATGAATGTTCTTATGATCTAAACAGCATGGGTTAAAAAAACTCATATTTTCAAATTCTGGAAAAATATCAAGTGATTGATAGGTAAACTAAAATGTTCTCATTTATGGCCAACTCTCGTGAAGATATAATAGACTATGATGGCCCTATACACACAAAGTTGCCATCTTCTTCTTTTCTCTGTTTGGATTTCATAAGATGAAAAAGTTGCCATCGAAATGATTCATTTACAATTGAAGTCCTGTAAGATCATAACCTATCAGCATATCTAAGGTTTCTTTAATTTACATGGTCACATATCCGATCACAAAGGTTTAGAACAAGAAAAAAGTTCTCATAATTTTTCAAATTGTTGATGGGTTCTAACCCATTCAAGAGACCAACATTACCAAACACTTAAACCACTTTATCTGGAGATTCTGCAATAATTAAACAAATACATAGGTTTCCTTCAAGTTATTGTCTTTAAACAATCTCAGCACTACATGACCACCCTAACCACTCTTCACTTGCAGCTACAATTTACTAAAAATTTAATAACAAAATCAAATGATAAAAAAGATCTTTGAGTTTCATTGCTTGATGGATTCAAGTAATAAATATGGCAATGAAACCACGGCAGTGCACAATAAAATCAACATAAAGAAAATCCTAAGATAAACTACTGAAAAACCAGACATAAAACAAACTTATAAGAAGATAGTAATGGAAAAATTAATGCCAAAAATGAACAAGTGAGATGACAAAATGTCTTTACCTTTCTGATTATCGACCATTTGTTATTATGCCAAGCCTGCCGAATTCTTAGATTAGATTCATGAAATTCTTTAAGTTGGATGGACCCAAACAACCGAATGACAAACCAGTTCTTCTGCAACGCCTTTGCAACCCTGCCTACCCTCCAACAGTGAGCATCAAACACCTCAGCTATATCACCAACCCTCCATTTTTTACCTGGCTGATGCAGAGGCTGAGGCCTAACATCCTCCTCATAAACCTTCTCTAATATCGGCTCTCCTTCCTGGTCCATAACGAATTCGTATCTAATTATGTAGTCATTGCCATTTATTGAAATTATAGTCCCAGGAAACCAGGTTCCCCATGGATCATGTTCTCTTCTTAATGCCTCCACTGAACCCCCTTTTCTCAGCTTCATCATTTGAATCTCTCTTTAAACCTTAAACCTGATAAAATCCATCACAAAAATTAGAAAGAAAAAAAAAATCAGATTCAAACATCTTTATCATCATTGATTGTTATTTTTAGATAGTACAAACAGAATGCACACAAGTTTATGGTCCAAACACAAGAGTTAGTCAAAACAGATGGAGGAAATTTAGAATTGAACTTTCAAATCTCAGACTTCCTATGAATAAATCAAACCATCTTTCAAAAACTTATTCTATTATTTTCTAATAATATACTTTCAGTGATCTATACGCCAATGAACTAGAAAATCGAATTCAAGAATCCAAACTTGATCAAACAACATTCTATATCAAATCCGGATAATCACGACACGATAGACAAATTTGTTTCTAAAAGGTAGTCAACCACATACTGGTTTTTTAGCAGTCCACACAAAATACCCCATAACAAATATTAACACAGAAAAACAAAACAGCCCAGAAATCAAAATCCTTAGATGATGAAAATTAAAGTGACCCAGATGGAGTTTTGAATTAAGAAGTTAGAATTACACTATGATTACAAAAATGAGAAAAAAGATAAGCAAGGTGATTGACTGACCTGGAAGAGTGGGATGAAAACGAAGAGCGGAAGAGAGCTTTTGATAATTGTTATGGTGATGACCACCACCACATCATAATGTTTAAATTATGCAGCGAGTGACAGTAACTTGAACCGGTTTGAAGTTTGGTATTATCACGTAATTGTCACTTACCCTTCGTCCTTCGTCCTTCACCAATTCAATTCTAATTTCGTAGCTTCTACTCCTTTTGCAAATCCAGCCGCATTTTCATCACATCACATCAGGAGGCCCATTTGCACTAATCCAATGCAACATTGAATCATAGGTCCATCTATATACCATGTCAAGAACCACCATATGTTAGTGATATAAGTACGTTTTGATTCCAATATCTTTCAACCGGCACGAGCACCGGACGGGTCAGATAGCACTTAGGATACATAGATCAAACATTATAATGCGGTCTGGATATCTACCTCCACAATCGAAAAAAATCGACTTTGAATATGGAGAAATATTTACTCACGCTTATTATATTTTTGTGAGCAATGTTTGGACAATATATACAAGATGTCAAATGTCAAGGCTTGAACCGGTGGACAATATATACAATATTTCCTTCCGTATTGGATTTACACAACTCAACCTCATTCCATCACATCACATCACATTAGGAGGCCCATTTGCCATTTGCATTAATCCAATGCAACATTGAATAATTGGTCTATCTTATATGTCAAGGACCACCGTATGTAATTGTTGGTTTCACCCATATGTTATTGATATAAGTATGTTTTGATTTGATAAGATGGGGTTGGCCTAGTGATTTGCCTCTCACATCTACATTATGAAGTTGTGAGTTTGAGTTTGTTCCCTACCCTAAAATCCCGAATTATTGTAATATTTCAATATTAAATAAATAAATACGTTTTGATTCTAAGATCTTTTACTAACCATCAATTAAATCAATTGGCACTGTGGTACCTATTATAATTTTATTTTTTGAAATTCGGGATAGAGGGATGTTAGTGTTAAAAAGTTTAAATATTATTGTTAGACTATTTCCTATCAGCTCAAACTTTTGAGTATATTGATTACTAACAGTTAGGGTCTATAGAGATCAAAAACTACATAGCGGTTCGAATGTACAAAGGTGTCAATTGGAAGAAGTTGGCTCCAAACACAGATGTCTCCCCACACTTATTGCAATTTTATGAACAATGGTAGGACAATATATACAAGGTGTCAATTGTCAAGCTTTGAACATTGGTAGGTTGATTGAGATTGTGAAGTCTTTGACCACTAGGGAAAGGGGCATTTAACAAACCTATTATAATTCTACAAGGAAGGGAGGTATGGGTGCAACCAGCAAATAAACATTTGTGATATGAGTAACCAATATCAATGCCTCAATGGCATGAGTTTATTATGGGGCATTGGGCAAGGACAATACACAACATGTAAGTTTTTTTTTTTTTTTTTTTTTTCCAATTCAACATTCAAATGAATCCCAAGTTTGGTAAGGTAAATGCTATTTAATTTATCCCAACTTGCATATTGATATAAATTTTTTATATTGAACATAATTAAAAATAAAAACAATAAAGGTTTTGCTTATTGTGAATATAATGGGAATAGTAAGAAAATAGACTTCATGTTCAAAATGTTTGTGTCCAAAACTTGATATGGAAATTGAAAAGCATAGAGAGAAGTGAAAACATGTGAATGCAGTTACATTTACACAAATAGGTAACCAAAACAAACCACCCAACTTTTTTCATAGCCAATTTGCACAAAATTTATATAGATGGCAACCATTTAAATAAATAACAGTACATCGCTTCTTAGAATTATTTTTTATTTTTCCGTGTGTTGAAAGGCTTTCTTTATTAAGACATAAAATGAGCAAGGTATGTAAACAAAACAAATAAATAAATAAATAAATAAATAAATATCACCAATTACAACCTGCATGGCTGCATGTTCATTAAAGTAATGTGTACATTTTAGTGTATATATATATATATATATATATATGTTTAGTTTTATAGATATTAATGTTAGAAACTATCGTTTATTTTAAAAAGAAAAAAAACTATCAAATTACCGTCCAATGCAACTTGATGGTAAAAAACTCTCGTTCAGCTTAATAAATGTGATGACATGGATTACTATGCAGGATAAAAAATTAACAACAATAAGGGCATGTTTGGTATCATTTTTTGTTGGATTGCGCTTAAACAAATCAATTTAAATTGAGTAAATGATTATAATATTTCTTCAAAGAAGACAAGATCACCGTGAAATATAGAAGATATCTTGAGGATGTCAAATGTCGTTCTAAGTATGTTATACTGTTATGTCATCTTAAAGATGTTGCCGAGTCTTTTTTTTTTTTTTTTTTTTTAATGAGTATTGAGCATGTCAATTCTTACGTTGTGGTTTAATAAAGTAAAATAATACTAGACTACTTAAATTATTAATTTACAACGAAATTAAGTCCAAATGATATGATAAATGAATTGTAATTAGCACATCATTCACCACACCATCTCATGATTTACACAATGGTTATAAATGACATACTACATCAGTAGGACATGATTTTCAGCAAATGATTTTGACAGTCTATGACATTATCCTTTTATATATATATATCTCCTTTCCATCACCTTTTCCAGTATATATATATATATATCCTTCCCATGACACTCAAATTTTGATCATTTTTAAAAGTGGGCTTTAGTGAGCCCAAAAGGATCATTTAATGGTCCCAAGTTGAAATGTCAATGGAAAAAAGGCATTGTTAAGGCCCAATGTTGGTTAGTTGAAAAGGCCCAATATCTATACATTTTTAGAAACCTCGTTCTAGCTAGTAGCATCTACACTCATAATACGTTTGGGAGAACTTCTCAAGTAGATCTTTTTGCAGTAGATCTTTTAGAGGTAGAGCTTTTAAATAAAAGTCATTAGTCGTTTGATTGTCAATTAAAAGAGAGTTTTTTTTTAATTATATAATTACCAAAATACTCTAGCAAATATTAAATTATAGGGTTATATTGGAGATTTTAGTGTTATTAAAAAAGTTTAAAAAGATCTACTTGGAAAAGCTTTAAATTTGGGCTTCTCCAAATAAACGTAAAACAGCTTTTTTAATCATCTAAAAGCTCTACCGAATGACAACCAAACGATACAAAAAAAAAATTGAAAAGAGCATTTTTAAAATTAATTTTAAAATAATGCAACCCAGAAAATTAAATAATAAAACTGTTTTTTATTTTATTTTATTTGTTTTCTAATTTACTATGAGGTAATTTAAATTAGTGCTTCTTCGAAGTTAGGCAGCTATACATACATAGGCTATATTACACTCATCATAATAAAATAGCTAAGGAATGAAAACCTATAAATTCGCCTATTTATTCCACCACTAGTCAGTAGTCACTAGACATTACAAATTAATTATTATAATTAATCTTTCATTAGTTGGCCATTTGTTCTCTAATTAATCCGTACCATATTTATTATTAAAAAAGAAATGTTTATACTTTATAGTCTGCAACGGCCCAATGTCTATGTAAAATTGTAAATTAAGATAAGATAATTAAAAAAAATGAAGGGAATTCCGAAGTTAATTAAAGGCATGACATCACCGTTTTGATCTAGGAAACTTAAACATGATTATAAAAAGGAATTAAGTTAAGATAAAATGAGTGACGGCATATATATATTTTGGTTGGTTCAATACTTGAATGTGCAAGAGTGTGGAGCATGTGAACTTTTGGCAGCTGCTCGGCTAAGCATCCCAATCCTAAACCCGAAATCCGAAACCCAAGATCTTATCATCGTTTTACATTATATAAAAAGAGACCGTTAACCTTCTCTAAATTTAATTACCATCGCTTTCACTTTGTCCTCTCTTTTGGATTTTTAGGCTAATTAACCAAATAATAAGAAGAATAATATATGGAATTAACAAGTTCCATTATTCCACCTAGTACCATGCATGCACCCAGCCAGGCACGTGCCTCACAAGTCCCTTTCTCTCAAATCTTAATCAATCTTACTCATGATTCATGCCCAGATGGCAGATACCCTCTATTTAATTACTTCCATGCCACTGGTTCAAAGCCTGGCTTTTTCAATTAGATGAGTCCAAAAATGAATTAAATAAAGTGGTAATTGTTTGAATGAATGTGCTTTGTTCTCATTTCAAGCAAACTTTATAATTTCCCGAATAAAATGATCAAATGATATTCATATAAATGGAGTGAAAATGGAGGCAAGATCTAGCACAAAAACATGCAAGTACTGCTTGTAGATGTCAAGTCATGTGGATATATATACATAATCCATTGCCTTGTAATTCTGTGGTATATATAATTCGAAGCTAATTAGTGAAGTTGATAATAATGTGGCGTTCATGTTAGCTCCTCTAAGACTATATATACTGTTTGATTCCGACAATCCTATTATAATAGTTCTAGCAAATCGTAATCCTTTTTTTTTTAATCTAATTAATTATATATTATATTATAGAAAGGAAGAAGAATCAGAAGAGAACATGTATTACATTATTAGCCTCCCCTGCTAACTGACAATTATGCCAACTCTGAAAACATGAATATCAGAAAGTCTTTTCAAAGTCTTCCACGGAAAATGACAGTGCTGCCACACACATCACTGTCTCTTTCTCTTTCATTTTCATTCAAAACCTTCACCCACCAAATATTATAGGGAAAATTGCACAAACTTACCCTAACGTTTCCCATTATGGCATAATATTCAACTAATGCTTTTAATTATACAAACAACCCCTCTTGTTAGTCAACTTCAGTTAAAGATAACCATTGACCATTATTTTTTATGAAAGCCCAAAATTGCCCCAGTATTTTATTACAAAAAAAATCTTAATTGCTCTTTATTTAAAACATCATCTACTTTAAATTATTAGAATATAAAAAATAAATACTAAATATAATCCTTTTTAAATTAAAAAAAATTCAAAAATAATATATTAAAAACAAAAAAATTTAAGAAAATATTATTTTGAGAAAATACAATTTAATAATATATTAAAAAAAATAAAAAAATAAAAAAACGTTATTTTGAGAAAATATAATTTAAAATTATGCAAGTCCAATATGAATAGTGGTAATGTGCTACATATTTTTGAAATTTAAAACATTTTTTTTTTGTTTAAAAAGGATTATGTTTAGTACATTTTTTTTTTGAATCAAAATATAATGCGTAATTTATATTGAGTCAAATTATTTTGTTTTATAGAGATGAACATTGAACAAATTTTCGGTGCTACTGTATTTTATTATGACAAATGATTATATTTTTATTTCAAACTCTTGATGATTTTATTTATATTTATGTTTAGAATACAAAACATAATCCTTTTAAAATAAAAAAAAATTCAAAAATAATATAATAAAACAAAAAAAAAATTCAAAAATATGTAACACATTACCACTTTCATATTGGACTTGCATAATTTTAAATTATATTTTCTCAAAATAAAGTTTTTTTGTTTTGTTTTTAATATATTATTAAATTGTATTTTCTCAAAATAACGTTTTCTTAAATTGTTTTGTTTTTAATATATTATTTTTGAATTTTTTTATTTAAAAGGGATTATGTTTAGTGTTTAATTTTTATATTCTAATAATTTAAAGTAGATAATGTTTTAAACAAAGGGCAATTAAGATTTTTTTTTTTTTTTTTTTTTTTGTAATAAAGTGCAGGGGCAATTTTGGGCTTTCAAAAAAAAAAAAATCATGGTTGATGGTTATCTTTAACCGAAGTTGACTAACAGGAGGGGTTGTTTGTGCAATTAAAGACATTAGTTGAATATTATACCATAATGGGAAACGTTAGGGTAAGTTTGTGCAATTTTCCCAATATTATAATGAAACTTTTTTATTTTTAAAATATTCTTATATTTAATTATTTAAAATATATAATTTCCTAATTAAAAATTAAATTAAATTTCTATATCGATAAGTTGAATATCCGATCAAAATAAACCCTAATAATATATACTTAATCCAACCCAATAACAATTAGAAAATACAATTTTTTTTCTTCACATATAATCAAAGAATAGATGAACAAAAAATTATTTCATGAACTCCGAATGTATCCAATTTTTATTATTGTTTCGTGATTAAATAAAAAATTGTTATTGTTGTAGTTGTAGTCTTGTAGAACTCTTTTTTTTAAAGCAGTCATAAAACTCGATCAAATCTATACAGTTCACAAACATAACTCACTCACTCACTTTACTTTAATTCAACTATAAATTCTTATTAATTTTAACTGGTTTGTAAAAACTTGGTAGATGGATTTTTAAAAAAACCAAATTTTTAAATGAAAAAAAATTGATTTGTTTGTTGATTGGACGAATCGTTTTTTTTTTTTTTTATAAGACGAGAAGCTACATATTGTTGTTTGTTTAATTATTATTGTTGTTGTTTTCTATAACGACGATTAACTATGTAAACAATTATGATTTCATGGTTTTTTAGATAATTCAATATATTGATTCCCCAAGTAACAAAAAGAAGAAGATATAATTAGTTTTAGAGTTGAATTTGTATTTTATTTTTACCCAAGTAAAATCTTAGTTGTAGAGTTTATTTGAACATGATATTTTTTATGAGTAAATTTTATAATATTTGTTAAAGGAAACGAAGAAACTGTATGTAATTTTTTTTTTTAAGAAGAAACCGTACTTACAAGAATTTTATTTTATTTTTTTACGATGGTGGAAGCAAATGAAGAGAAATTGGTGTAATGAGAAAAAATATATGTTTAAATTTTTTTTAAAAAAATAATAATTAAATGATAGTTTTTGTATTTTAAAGAGTGTAGAGAGTAAAATTAATCATTTTAATATTTTAATATGGGTGTAGGAAGATATTTTGTGTGTAGCAATAAAGCCACCCTCAATCTTATCTTTTTGCTACAAACACCTAAATATATTCTTAATACTAGTTTGATTTAAAAAAAAAAAAAAAAATCATTTAATCTAAGAATGTTATATGTTTTTGACATATAATAGATAGATTTATATATATCCAAGAAGGGGTAGTAATTTCAAAATATATAAATATATAAGAAGAAAACAATAGTTTGAATGGTAAATTTTTCTAGGGAAACATTGTCGCCAAAATTATAGGTGTTTGTTTAATTTACCTAAAGAAAGATCATCCAAAATTATAAAGCATCTTAATTTACCTACCAAATTGCACGCTGCGTCAAATCACTAAAGCATTTTGTTTTTGGTCCAACAAACATGATCATTCATTAGCAGTACAAAATCAATTCGATAAAGGATGATTATTGACATTTTAAGGCAGTGAAACAGATTAAAATTACCCAACAAATATATTTCCTTCACATCCAATATATATCATCACCATATATAGAGTCTCTAGGTAGATAGTCCTTATAAAAGAAGTTGAAATAGAAGCGGCAAAATTTTGAAGTGGAAAAATGAGAGGTATATCCTTTGACATGAAATTTCACAAAAGAAATTGTAATTATATATGGATATGATGAACAGGTAGCATGTGGCTTGGCAGTGTTGAAACTTGAAAGTGGTCCAAATTAGTTGCAAAACCCTAGACCTAGATAGAGGAATCAGAATCCCCATCTCTTCCATCATTGTTTCACCATTCCCATATCCCATTTACTCCAATCAACTCTTTTCCACCATATCATATGTTCATATATGTATAAATAATGTATACACCCTTCTCTCTGCATAATGGGGAGCACATTACTCTTTCTTTTTATATATATTATATATAATTATAGGCACATTTCCCTTGACACACATATATATCTTTGAATATTAATTCATTCTAATGTATATATTTATATATCATTTAATTAGCTGACTAGCTATAGCAATACTAGCTTGTTGTTGCTATATATACTTATTTGGGGGGATATGTTGTGATTTTAATATATAATAATATTATAACATACAATATCATGACGATACTACAACAGATTAGATAGGACCCAGCAGTGATTTACTGATTTAGAGGAAATTAGCAATATTAATTGTTGTTTGATCAGAGTAGAATGGTGCCCAAAGATGTATACAATTAGAGAATGCAGAGTTAAAAACACAAAAGAAAATGAAAATGAAAAGAATAAGAATGTGTGTGCAGTGCAGAGAGAACATGGGAGTTTGAGATTGGAAACCGTGCAATCTCACCACCACCACACTCATCATTCATGTAACAAGGACATGGGAGCTCATGAATTTGTGGGGGCCACTACCCAATTTATTAATTTACACATTGGGGGGTTAATAATTGATATCTACACTTTGCTCATATAGTTAGAGAAGGGGTTCAGCTCATCAGCTCATGGAAATTTGTATTATTTATATATATAAAAAAAAAAAGCTAGAGAAGGGGGTGTGTGTGCAGATCTGAGATGCTCAGATGCATGTGGGTTATACGAAAAGAAAGGTTTCTGAAATCTGCATGCTTTAATAATATCTTGGAAGATAAAAGTAATTATGATGACATATATATGTATAGATCACAAAACATATATATCGAAAGAAAAAATAGGGTCACATGGTGGAAAGCAGAAAGGCCTGGTGTTTTTGTCCTAAAGACAATCCACATGGGTGGCAGATTGAGATTGACCCCAAACAAACTTCAAGATTGGTAAATGAAACTTGGAACTTGGAAGTTGTAACCCCACCTATCTATCATAATCCCATCTCAACTAATTATACTTCCAGACTCAATTTCTCCTGTTTGGATGCCTGGAAATTAAACTCATTTTCTTGTCCAAGATTCTGCTTAATTTACCCACACTACTACTACGTACGGACATACTTGTTGTATAGTCATCGAAAGGTTTAATCCCAATAGTTTCGTGTTATTGATTCATATGTTATAGCGGATATATATTTATAAATATGAACATCATAGCTCTTATAATTAAATAAGTGTAAATAACACTTATAGGTCTTACGAGGGCTTGAATAGTAAATCTTGGTACTGAATGTTCAATAAAAAGTTATTGAATCATGATTTATGATAAATCAAACTATCCATTAGATGTAAAGACGGTTATAAGGAATAAAATAATTAAAAATACAACGGTCAAAAGACATTTTAATTATTGATATTTTTCATGAGGATACATATTTCACACAATTGCATAGGGTAAAAATATTTAATATATTTTATTTTAATTCAAGAGTGCAATTTTAGTTTTTTAGTGGACTAAATTGAAATTAATACATTTTGGTTCAATTAATTAAGAGTTAATTGGTACTTGGGCCAAATATATTGGAGTTTGTAATTAAAATAACCCATGGATTCCTAAACTATACAACTTAAATTTGTTTATCTAAAAGGAATAATCTATTGGGCTAAAATGTTGGCTTCCAAGACAAGACACAAGAATCCAAAATTGGATCTTTGGTAGAAGAAGGGTTCGGCCAACCCTAAATATGAGAGTGGCCTAGTTGCACAAAACGTGGCGCACGCCACTTTGTGTATATGGGGCGGTAATCCCCTTCCCAAAAGGGATTACCACCTTGATTCTTTTATTTGGTTTCCCATTAGGAATGGAAGACAAATCAAAATAGATTTTGATGGAAAAAGAAATAAAAGAAAAGAAAAAGGAAAAGTTTCCTAATAACATTAGGCTTACTAAATCACAATAGGATTGTGAATCTTGTGTCCTATGAGGAAAAAAATTATTCTTTTCTAAACCTATAAATATGTGGTTAAGAGAAAGAATAGATAATACACCAAGCTAGTCATTCTCATTGGTGTTGACACAAGATTGAAAGTAAGTTTTAAGTTTCAAATTTTATTTGAGTTTTTAATCTTTTTCTTTTAGTTTTGTAGGTGGATTTACACATTGGTTCAAAAAAAAAAAAAAAGGGGAGCCCACACTCCTAAGTAATTCAATTTATATTATGTTTAGAATACGATTCGGTGAGGTTTTGAAAAGAATTTTTTTTTCCTTTAGTTCCGCGTATACGTTTGTTTTTCAAAACGAATTTTTCCCTACATCCTTCTACCATCTTTTTTGGGACTAAAAGCATTAGAACTACACAAGGGCTCAAGCACACTAAAATTAATTGTTTATGGAGTAAGTCATCAACAATTTCATGTAAGACTTCATGTTCTTTTGGACTCATTCTATATTAGGGTAAATTTGGTAAGCTAGCTCCTGGTACAAGGTTTATTTGGTGTTGAATTCCTCTCATTTGTGGCAATTTAATAGGTAATTTAGCTAAAGATAAATTATAGAATTCAGTGAGCAGATCTCTTAGCTCAATTGGCACTTGTTCATTTTCAAGAGAAATTTATTTAATCACCAAGCCAAACAGCAACTTAGGCCCCTTAATATCTCTTTGAAACTATTTTCTGGAATTAACAAAAAAATTCTTCTTTGATTTTGGTTGAGGTGTTGTTCTTTTGCTCTGGTTTATAATTGACATGAGAGTTATTTTCTAAATTTTCTTTCCATTGAAATACATGGCTATTTTCCTTGCCCATATGCATTGTATCCACATCAAATTGCCAAGCTCTGCTACAAGATATAGCAAGCATTAATTTCTACTACATCACAGTATCACACAACACTACATCTTGATAATTTTTCCCTATTGAGAAGGACCCTTTGTATATATAAAGGATTGTGGTTGTTATGCCCATTTTGATCCAACCTATCTCGTATGGTTTTGGATGATTTTTAGTTTTCAATTTCGTCACTTTAACAAATGATTTAGAGACCAAATTATCACTACTGCCATTGTCGATAATAACATTCGGACCCCTTTGTTGATTGTACATATGGTTCGAAAAATGGCATTTCGTTATAAAGTGTGTTGTTGTTTTCGAGCCAATAAAAACTTTTGAATTATAAAGTTCACTTGTTCCCCTTCATCTCCATAAATCTCTTTAACTTCATTTGAATCCTATTCTACTTCACCTTCTTAGCAATTAGTTTCTTCAATCTCACTAGCCACATTGATCCATCTTTTTTTAGCACATTCATCAGATCTATGACCTGGTTGATTAAACTTATAACTTTAGTCTGAGGTAGGCTTCGTATAAGGGTTTGCCTTTTGTTAGACTAAAGGTTGCTTCCCTGCATTTTTGTTGGAGTTTTTCATGGTGTTATCACTATTGTTCTTGGTTGCTATATGTCTATTGGTCTGCATAGAATATTTACTTTTGTGTTTGTCACTGAGATAATCATAGAGACCCTTCTATTATACTGTTTCTTGCTGGTTTGTCGAGCAAGTTGATTTTCCACCTTGAGAGCAAGGTTAACAGCTCCTAATAAACTCCAAATAGTATCCATATCTAATTTGTCACAAATCAACTCTTTCAACACCCACTCCTCCTCCCCCTCCCACCCCCACCCCAACGTAGTGTGCTACCTGCTGAATATCAGTTTCATTGAGGTTGTTTTGAACACTCAGCCTATAAAACTCCTCAGTATATTCACTAACTGTCCCGCCTCTTTGTTAACAATGTTGGTATTTTTGATACAACATTTGTTCATACCGAACATTTTCCTTACCGAGCTCTCAAAAGTTGCTTCATCCTAGACCACGTCCTTACCGAACCTTTTCCTTCGCGTACCTGGTTATTTATCAACTGCTCCCACCAAGCAGATGAGCCCCCTTTTTAACTTATACACCACTAGTTAACTTGCCTACTTTCAAAGATCTCCATATATTTGAAAAAAAAAAATGTTCTAAAGTACGAATCCAATCAAGAAAATTCTCAACATGCAAATGACCATCAAAGCTTGGAATATCAATCTTAAGACGATAATCTAGAGCTAAATGACCTATATGATTTCGTTGGTTTCAAAAATACCTTGGTTCGTTAAGACCCCTGTTTTCGATCTCTTTATCACCGTTTGATTCATAGTGATTTCGTCCTTGATGTACAGGTTCAACTCTTTTAGTTTCTATGGGTATTGTTGAGCGTGACGACCGTGTCATTGGGCTCTCCTCTGACCTCGAATCACCATCGGAGAGACTTGAGGTTCATCACTTCCTTGAGATTTGTTTCCTCGTTCTCTCATTTGCTCATTTCTTGCTCCAAATGCAGCAACAAGTCGTTGCATGTCTTGAGAAAGAGAATCAACCTTTTGTTCCAAAGTAGAATAAGATGCCCAATGGGCCTGCACCCCACGATCGTCACTGCTGAGTTGGTGACTACTACCGTCGCCGCTAGCCATTCAACAATAGAGAAGCTGAAGCTCTGATACCAGTTGACATAGATAGCAAATGGAAATCTAGAAGAAATTTCTAGAATAAAAGTGAATGGTTTCGTCAAACAAAAACACGATAAAATCCAAAACATAATGCAATCTAAAAAATGCCAAAAGTGTCTACAACAAACACAACCAACAAAAGAAATAAAGCTAGAAAATATTCAATCAAAACAATGCGTTTTTATGGTGCTAAAAGACAGACAACATAACAAATTGTCACACCAGCAACAAATTTGACACATCATCAAGCGAACTACAAATATTTGCTACTTGAAATCAATTGTGCAGCTATGATCTTGCATTACACTACCTCACTGATCTGAATATGAGGAATATATATCATTGGATCAATCTCGTCATACTAACAACAAAATATGTTGCTTTGCTATAAATTTGGGCCAAATTCCTTTATTTTGACTATTAATTTAAGATTGTAACTTACATGGTCTTAGAAAATATTTTTATAATCAACATTTAATAATATGAAACTCATATATAATTACTATGTCATTTTCATTGTTTGATTGTTTAAGAAGTAGTTATTTACATTAATAAGTCAAAATTGGCCAATTTTGACAAAATTTATATCTTATGATAATGGGTTTAAAAATTTTATAGCACTCTTTACTCTTATAATTTTAGGACCAACACTAACTAAATAACTTAGGATGGTGTATTCAATTAAAGAATTCAAAAGACTTTCAAAAACTTTTTTAAGTGGATGACTTTTGCAGATTTCATGGACTTTTATAGACTTTACAGAATTATGAAAAACTTTCATAAATTTTTATTTTAAAAGATTTTCATAAACTTTCATTTTAAAAGACTTTCATAGACTTTCATTTCAAAAGACTTTCATAGACATTTATAGACTTTCATTCATTTTTAAACACAATATATACTTTATTTTAGCAAAATTATATATATTTCTCATGTCAATAAAAATATATTTTTTAAAAAGAATAAAAAAAAATCATCGTTAATTAAACTTGACAAAAACATTCATGTCTAAATATGTGATTTAAAAATTTTATTATATTTTGCATCATAAAGACATTATTCACCTAATTCTTTTAATAATTAGTCAATTTTTTATTTTATTTTTTATAATTAGTCAAAATATTATAAATTTTCTTTTAGAATAAACATAGCACATCGACAATAATATTAACGTTTACATGTCACTACGAAAGTATGACAATGGGTATAAAAAATCTACCAAAAATTAATTCAAGTTATTAAAGGTAAAACATAAAAACTGCACATAGTTGTTGAATAAGACACATGCCTAAAAGTGGATAGTTTGATATTGATCGTAATTACATGAAGCTACCCTCATATACGACTTTGATTATGACATATTGGCATGGTTGAGTAGTGGAAATTTGGCATTTCGCAACGCGCAAAATGCGTTGCGAAAGGTTTTTGCAACGCACACCCATGTGTTGTTGATACACTTATTGCTAAAAATCTAAAGACTTTTCGCAACGCACAATGTGCGTCGTCTTAGAACATAGACAACGTACCAAATGCGTTGTGAAAGAGACGTTCGTTGTCATAAACATTTAACGCAACACGTAATAGATGTCATGTTAAATGTTTAACGCAACGTGCATTGTATGTTGTTTTAAAACAACGACAACGTACTAAGTGCGTAACAGAAGAGACGTACGTACGTTGTTGCAGTCATTTATCGCAACGCACATTGTACGTTACCTTAGACCATGGAAAAAAAATAAAAAATTAAACGTAAATGATCCCCCATAATCACTCCGACCATATATGACCAATGTTTATTAAATCTCATCATTATTTGCTTGGGTTGGGAGTGGAACTTAAGACAATAAAGATTGCGAGGAGTGACTTTACCATTTGACTGGAAGTCTAACTTTGTTAAATAATGCATAACTATTTATATATATATCATATATATGCTATTAATCTGCTTATTATTATTATTATTATTTTGGAATTAATATTTTATTAAAAAAATATTAATTTTTATTACTTGGCAATGTAAACTCATTCCAATAATTTTTGTAATTATTTTGTATGATAGAGACATAGATATTAAAAAAAAATAGTGTAGCATTTAATTAAAGTATTTTTTTTATTTGAAATTAAATACAATCGGGTTAGAGTTTATTGAAACTTGATAATAACAAACGTTGCAAACTCAGGACTTGAAATGAAATTTCCACTGCATAGGAGAGGTCTCCCCCACATTTTATGAATTGATATTCAAAAGTGAGGCTCGAATCCTTATCACAAAATAGAAGGGGATGGGTCCAACCACTTTGCTTATGGTTGTTGTGTATTTTTAATATTTATGAGCACGTTCATGATGTTTGGGTTTCTAAACATTAGTTTTTTTTTTTTTTTTTTTGAAACGCACAATCAACAATTGATAAAAATGTTCTTACGACAATATGTATATCATGTGTGTAACGAAATATTAGCATTTTTCGGAATTCACAATCCAATAATTGCTAAAAGGGCTTTTACAGCAATGTGTATGACATGTATGTTGCTAAATATTAGCCTTTCACAACGTGTATGACATTTGTAGCAATGTGCATGACTTGTTTGTTGCTAAAATATTAGTCTTTCGCAACACACAAAACATGTGTGTTGTTAAATATTAGTCTTTTGAAACACGCATGACATCTACGATAACGTGCATGACTTGTATGTTGCTAAAATATTAGTCAATTATTCGCAACGTGTAAAACATTAGTTGCTAAAAAGTCTCCTACAACAACGTGCACGGTATGTGTATTGCAAAATATTAGACTTTTCGCAATGCGCATGATATGTGTGTTGCTAAATATCAGCCTTTAGCAATGTGCAAACCAATAGTTGCTAAAGAGTTTCCTACAACAACGTGCATGCTATGTGTATTGCGAAATATTAGACATTTTCGCAATGCACATGATATACGTGTTGCAAAATATTAGACTTTTTCACAACGCACGAATAACCAGTTGCTAAATAGACTCGTATGGCAACGTTCACGATGTGTGTGTTGCCAAACATTAGTTTTTTAACAACATGCGTGTTTGTACGTTGCTAAAAACACACTTAGACCATCTCCAATGCATATGCCAATGCCAAATTTGGTACAAAAAAGAGTAAAATGCTATATTTTACATCAATTTAGCATTGTGGTACAATGTACAATTCTATTTTAAATGCTATTTTTATTATTTTATTAATTAAAATTATGAAAGTAAATACTTACCATTAATGCAATTATTATTTTTTTAATGCTCCAATGCAAAGTTTCATTAATGCATTCATTATTTCATTTAAAATATATATATAATGGTATTTTTGTAATTAAAAATGAGCATTTATTGTTGTGCTAAATTTGGCATATGCTATATTGTGTGCCAGATTTGGCACATAATATAGCATATGCCAAATTTGGCACATTATTTGGCACTCTTTTGAAACACGCATGACATCTACGATAACGTGCATGACTTGTGTATTGCTAAAATATTAGTCAATTATTTGCAACGTGTAAAACATTAGTTGCTAAAAAGTCTCCTACAACAACGTGCACGGTATGTGTATTGCAAAATATTAGACTTTTCGCAATGCGCATAATATGTGTGTTGCTAAATATCAGCCTTTAGCAATGTGCAAACCAATAGTTGCTAAAGAGTTTCCTACAACAACGTGCATGCTATGTGTATTGCGAAATATTAGACATTTTCGCAATGCACATGATATACGTGTTGCAAAATATTAGACTTTTTCACAACGCACGAATAACCAGTTGCTAAATAGACTCGTATGGCAACGTTCACGATGTGTGTGTTGCCAAACATTAGTTTTTTAACAACATGCGTGTTTGTACGTTGCTAAAAACACACTTAGACCATCTCCAATGCATATGTCAATGCCAAATTTGGTACAAAAAAGAGTAAAATGCTATATTTTACATCAATTTAGCATTGTGCTACAATGTACAATTCTATTTTAAATGCTATTTTTATTATTTTATTAATTAAAATTATGAAAGTAAATACTTACCATTAATGCAATTATTATTTTTTTAATGCTCCAATGCAAAGTTTCATTAATGCATTCATTATTTCATTTAAAATATATATATAATGGTATTTTTGTAATTAAAAATGAGCATTTATTGTTGTGCTAAATTTGGCATATGCTATATTGTGTGCCAGATTTGGCACATAATATAGCATATGCCAAATTTGGCACATTATTTGGCACTGTATTGGAGGATGATTTTTGCACCATATGCTAAATTTTAGCATTGGCACAGCATTAGAGATACTCTTATAGCAACATGCACAAACTTAATGAAATAACAATGACAACGTGCATCCGTTGTACGTTGCCATATGTGCTCAATCATTGACAACAATCGCATATACGTTGCCATAAGTAATTTCAACAACACACATTTTTTATACGTTGCAATAAATGACTTTTGACAACATGCTTTACCTGCGCGTTGCGATAGATGACTTTTAGCAACGTGCGCAGCTCGCGCCTTGTTTTTTGAATGTTGCTAAAAGTGAAATTCTTGAAGTCATTTATTTTTTTTAATTAACATGAAGTTCGTTTAATTTGTTTCGGTGTTGTTTAGTTGCTCTGAAAATAAAGGTAAAAAAAAATTGAAATCTCTCGTCCTTAATTGCATAGCCGATAGAGAGTTGTTTATATTATATTTTAGTTAATCTTTTTTTGTTATAGATCGTTAATGTTTGTATGTTTATAAATTTTAGAAGTTATTCATTTTAATCGGCCGGTAAATTTAGACTTATTTTTTTAATTTTCCTGCATAAAAATCCAATCACAAACAAATTCCAATTATCAAATCCAAACATCTTTCCAAATCCACAAATATCAAATTACCAATCAAAATCCAATCATAAACCAATTCAAATCCACAAACACCCATCCAAATACAATCACAAACCAATCCAAATCCAATAAAAAAGACACAATCAAATCAAAATGACAAATTACCAATCCAAATCCACAAACACCCATCCAAATGCAATCACAAACCAATACAAATCCAATCATAAAGACACAATTAAATCAAAATGACAAGTTACCAAGTTCTAAGTTCTAACAAACATCAACAAGTTAACAACATTAAAAATGTAAATTATAAAATAAGAAATGAGGAAACTATATAAGTTTCTTAGTTTTTGTCTCCTCCTCCAAAGATATTGGCACACTCTTCATCGGACTTAAACTAAACTTTAATTTCTTCATCCGTATCATCATCCGCTTCTGAATTGAACTTTACTTCTTCATCATCCTCATCGACAAACCATTCATGTACATTACTAGCATCACTTGCTTCTAGCACTTCAACTTTCTTCTCCTTGTCTCTTATCCTTTTACACCTACTCATCAATTCAACATTAAACTTGATGTAGACTAGATTATTCAACCGATCCACATCTAGTCTATTCTTTTTCTTCGTATGTATCTACATAATATAAAAGTATAATAAATCAATAAATAATAAAATATAAGTTATAAAATATAAATATGTCACTTATTACTTACCCCCTCAAAAGTGCTCCAATATCTTTCGCATCCAGATGAACTGCTGGTTAAGTTGAGGATCCTAATTGCTACTTTTTGCAAGTTAAGTGTTTGAGATCCGTACATTTTCCACCATTGAACTACATAAGAAGAATAAAGAATAAATAAGTTACAAAATAAATACTAATATAATCATGAATAATAAAAACATTGAATAATTTTGTAGTTTTCTAACCTGGATCGTAATTGTCATCATGCTTTAGACATCCTTTTGCCGCCAATGGCTTTCGAAAATAACCTTCTTTTCTGCTATACTTGATGAACTCGATATTCATGATGATATCTTATCTATCAAGGTTATTAGGAAAGTAAATCTCTGCAAATGTAGTAAACCCGTTAGAAACTACATCATCACCAAAAATGGTTAAATCCTTATAGAAGTAGTATGGATTTAATAGATAAACCGTCAAATGTAGTGGAGTATCAAGCCGATCTTTGGCTTTCTCATCAATAATTGCAAAGATGGGCAGATTATGTTGTTCAACATTGTTCAACACCTCTTTTATCTCAAGCTTTGCTTGTAAAAGCTCTCCATATAAAAAGCTCATGGATGGCTTTCGATCCCCATCAACCAATCGAAGCACTTTCACCAATGGACCAAATACCTTCAAGCACAAGTTCACACAATTCCAAAAACTAAGGCTTACTATAGTTGAGTAGGCCTCTCTTCCCTTAACAGTGTTTGTCTATTTGCACTTTTCCCATTCGGCGCTAGTAAACATATGCCTCAACCCATCCTTTTTCTCCACCAAATTTTCCAAGCTTAGGAAAGCAAAGACAAACCTAGTTACTCCCGGCCTCTCTATATCCATCCTTTTTGTAAAGCTTCTCATTAACAACAACATCTTATGATGTGCATAAACGAAGATTGTGAAACTTTTGGCCGAATTGATGAACTTCTTGTACTTTGGTAATTTTCCAATACTTTCAAGCATCAAGTTAATGGTACGAGTGGCACACGAGCTCCAAAAAACATGTGACATTTTCTCCTTTAATAACTTTGTTGTGGCCATATTATTGGAGGCATTGTCGGTAACTATCTGTACAACATTCTAGGGCCCAACTTGTTGAACGTTGAACACATACTGAAAAATATATTCACCGGTGTGTGCCTCATCGGAGCATTCCTTAGACGAAAGGAAAGTGGTTTATTCCCTATGTTTCACACACAAGTTCATGATACTCCTAGGGATGGCAATGGATCGGATTGGGTATGGATACCCCAATATCCATCCCCGTATCCGTTTGAGATATATATCTCCATCTCCATCTCCATCTCCACATCCATCCCCATTTCTAAGTGAGTGGGATGGATTCGGATAATCCACTAATTAAGATAGAGATATCCATCTTCGCTCCGTTTATATCTGTATCCAATGAAAAAACTTTAAATTTTTATGGTTTATAAGAGAAAAATGTAACTAACATATATAACGGTACATTTTATCCTATTTAAAAAGAAACAAATACATCCAATAAAGTTTAAATATAAAAATTAATAATAACTTATATAATTATAATTAGTAATCGCATAATAAATTTTATATATTTTTAAAATATTAAAATCTATAGTGGATCTGGATGGGGATGGATATCCATAAACGATATCCATCCCTATCCCTGAAAATAAAATGGATATTAGAATGACATCCATCCCCACTCCGTCCCCGAAATAATAGTATCCATCCTCATTTTTAATGGAAAGGATTTTTACGGATATCCGTATCCGTGGATAATTTTACCATCCCTAGATACTCTTCCTTTTTCTATCTGTCCAAGCATCCGTCATAATTGACCACCCAGAAAATTTCCACTATTCTTCTTGGTTTTTAAGGGCAACTTGAGTTTTCTCAACCATTTTTTTCAATAGTGGTTCCCTCAACTGCCATTGACTTGGAGGTTGGAAACGTGGACCAAATAGACCAATCGCCTGAACCATTGCTTTGAAGCTATCATTGTCAACGACATTAAAAGGAATACCCGCTTCATACACCCATTTTGCCACATATGCTAACAACTCTTTAAAGAGTGATTCATTGATGTTTTGATGTCGCAAAGACCTATTACTGACAGAACACGAGTCGATAGATTTTGCAAATTTGTCCATAGGGCCAAGAAAATTATGCCCTTTCATTTGTCCTAATCTTTCCATGTCTTCACATTCATATTCACCACTGATATTCACTCCTGCTCTTATCACATCTTCTTCCTTTCTCTTATTTTTCTTCTTGTTTTTGGCATCTTCAATGGCTTTTCTACATGTATCAATATTCTCCTTTGTTGACCTTGGACATGAAGACACATTTCCCTTTAGGTGACCAACATGTTCTTTCAGCCTATATATCCCCCTTGAAAACGTCTTTTCACATAGCTTGCATTTCACTTTATCTAAATTCTTTCCATCAATCAATTGGCCAAACTCCAACCCAATATCATTTGATTTTCGTTTCAACATGAAATTGGCATCGAAGGGACCGGAAGTATTAGGCACTGAACTCATGTTCAAATATGAAATCAAAACAGAGTAAACAAGCTAAACAACCACCAAAACAGAGCAAGGAAAAAATGAGAAAGTAAAGACATTAGCATATTTTACCAATTCAATTGTGTGCAAGTAATTTGAGGTCCTTTTTATTTTTGTGTTTCTAGAAATGAAAAGACATTAACAGTACTAAGCAAAGTGAAATGTGTCTGACAACATCAATGACATCAAGTGAAATGTGCACATAAACAACCAAAGCTCCACCAATTAATGATTTACAAATTACAAGTTACAACACAACATATGCAATACCAAAATGAAATAATGGACCCAAAATAATAGACATGCAATAAGGCCTAGACAACAAATCCAAGGGCAACAGTCAAAGTGATCAAAGAAATCAAAGCAGTAAGCAATAAGTCCTGTAATGAGCAATAAATCCACCAAGCCTTGTAAGTTCCCAAACCCACCAAAGCTCTGGCACAAAACACCCAACAAAGGCACAATAGGCAAAAGCCTACAACAGAACCATAAATCAGAGCAAAAAAGCACCATAACAGAGCAAAAAAGCAACCCTTACAATCTACACAAAACATAGGAAAACAGTAGATGACCATGAAAACAACTAAGACAAAGACCAGAAAAATAAAACGAATAGAGCTAACTGACATGCGTCGTTTTGCTTTGTTTGCAAGTGTCAAAACTAAATTTATAAAACCGCAACAATGCCTCAAATGTTCACAAAACAAGTAAAGTGGCAAGTCGGGTATCGTCTATAGTGTCGATGGATAGTAATGATCAAACTACACTCTAGTACTAGCTATGAGATAAAAGTAAAATAAGATGGTTTGGTAAAATTAACACTACAATGCAACTACAATTAAGCTAAGTAATTAAAATGCAACTAAACTATGAGAATGTGAAATGGAAAGATAGGATATGAGATGGTAATGGGAGTTAATGCAATGACAACACAAATAGTGGGCAATCCATTTAACCTTTGAAGAACCTATTCGATTATGTAGGGCCATCTACCTTTAAGTATGATTTGAGAATCAATACCCCTCACTCGCAACTACTTGGTTGGATTTGAAGAGATAAAGATTCTTATCAATCAACTCTCTACTACACAACTACTTGGTTGGTTTATAAGAGAGTCCTTATTTAGGCTTAGGTAGATTTTTAGTGGTTGGGATGGCTTGGAATGACATATTCTCAATCCACCATTTCCATTATAGTCGGGATGCATCAGAAGGGCATATTCACAACACATCCCTTCCATCCAATTCGGCTTGTTTTAATCACCTTAAAAGTGAGTATCTAACTTGACTTGAGATAGGGCATATCTACTCAATCCAAGAAGATGTATATTCCATTTTAAAAACTTAAAATAAATTGATACTAATCATGAACTAAGAGAGGGCATATCTATTTAATCCAAGAAGTAATCAATTGAATCAAAATCATTGAATGAAACTAAATAATCAAATAATAAAGATATGGTGGACTACCCACAATTCATGTATAATTACATCACTCCCATTAAGGGTTTAGCTACTCATCACAAAGTTACAAAGAAGAAATGAAAGAGACAAAGTTGAGAAGAAACCCATGGATGTACTTGTGATTTCTCCCCTTTTCTAGCTCCTCTCATTCTTTAATGTGTAAAACTTGAGTTCCTTGAGTGTGGGTTTTGGTGTATTGGTGAAAGGGAAGTGAAGGGAATGATGAATGAGTGATTTGGTGAGGAAAATTGGTATGAAATGGTGGAGGATTGGTTTGGATTATGTGGGAGGATATTCCTAGATCTAAGTGAGGTAATGTTCTAAAAGAAGGTTGTGTGGGCGTATGGGAATAATCAGAACAGAATATATTTATACCTATGCCGAAAATAGGTCTAAAATGCTAATGTAAGCATATTAGGGCCTGTAGTGCGTGGGTAAGGACCTGCACAGTGACCTACGCACTAGCAATCTTGGAATTCTTCAAACTCGGTCTACGGGTCAACTACGCTGGTAGGGACCTGTGTAGCACCCGCGATTTAGGCAGTCTTGGCCATTTTGGGAGAAGTTTCGGCTCCCAGTCCGCAGTTGCACTGCGCTGGTATGGACCAGCGAACATCTAGAAATCTTGGAAGTGCGCGGGTAAGGTTACCCATGTAGTACCCCCGCATTTTTCCTTAGAAAACTCTGAGCTCTTGTGCACGGGTATGGACCCGCAATGGGACCCCCACACTGGGCCTTCTTCCTTGATCTTTGGCCAATTTTGCGCCCAAAATTCCCGCTTACATCTCTAACACCTAAATTACATCAATTGCCTGCAATATCTAGAAAATAGCCTATTAGACACACAAATACACACGAAAAAGAGACAAAGGATAGGAAAATAAGGGCCAAAATATAACACTATTTTGGCATGATCACTAACTCCATTCAACAAAATCTCTCTGGATTCCATAACCCATTACCACCATAAAAATGAAATCAAAAGCAGAAAACAACAATAGAAATGGTGGAAAACAAAGGATTGAATCGATTGATATAAGATAAGAGACATGAAAAATTGAAAACAAAAGAGAGGAGAGAGTACCTGACAACAGAGAGATAGGCCGACGAATTGGAGACGGCTACGAACTGGTGACGACAGCGACGGAAGACGGTAGCTTTCGATGACTGAAGGCAGACGGCAAGAAGCTTTTGGGTGATTAGGTATTCTAATTTAGGTTTGTGAGTTGTTTGATCGAAGAAGAAAGAAAGAAGTGAAGTGAAGAAGTAGAAAACGATGGCGTTTTTCTATTTTCTTTTTTTCTTATTTTTTTTAAATTGGCTGGGCAAAGTCAACGGCTTTGACTATGCCTAGCCGACTTGCTAATTAGTTGACGAATTTTTCGATTAGTCGATCACCGTGTAATTAGGCCAATTTTGGCCATTTCGCTTCAGTAACCAGCCGCCTAGCTGAATTGAACCGATTAATCGGCCTAGGCAATCAATTTTTCGAACACAAATTTTTGAGACTTATTTTGATATTTCTGAGATTTATTGGGCAAATAAGAAATTTTCCAGATTTTTTTTTCTTCATCTTCTTCATCTTCTTCATCAACATAGAGGTCGAACAAATTCAACCTCCATTGGAGGTCTAACAAACCTCCATAAAGGTTGAAATCGACTTCCATTGGAGGTCTGTTCCACCTCTATTGAGGGAGGACCTCTATTGGTCCTCTATCAACGGAGGTTTTTGAAAAGAAAAAAAAATGACATAAAAATAATAAAAGAAAAATGTGGGGGTATTTTTGTGTATTGATGCTATTTAATCTTAAATCATAAATCTAATGTCAATCACGAAAGTCTGTATGGATTTGGGCCATTTAAGCATATTTCCACTATGATAATTTTAGTACTACAAATAATTAAGAACCGTAATTAGATATATAACTCCTCTAAATAATATATGTGTGTGTGAATCTCAAAAGTCTCTATGGATTTGGGCCATTTAGGCATATTTCCACTATGATAATTTTAGTACTACAAATAATTAAGAACCGTAATTAGATATATAAATCCTCTAAATAATATATGTGTGTGTGTGAAATCAAATGTCAATCTCAAAGGTCTCTATGGATTTGGTGCCATTTAGGCATATTTCCACTATGATAATTTTAGTACTACAAATAATTAAGAACCGTAATTATATATATAAATCCTCTAAATAATATGTGTGTGTGTTTCGAAAATTTAATAGAATTCCTAGAAGAGTGAGTTTTAAAACTATCACAAAAAAATAACCTTAAAACACACTCACAAAAATTTGTCTCGTGTTTTTTTTTTTTTCTTTTTCCGAGACTCATTTTGGTGTTTCCGAGACTTATTTATATTTTTTAGAATTATTTTGTAATTTCCGAGAATTATTTTATAGTTTCCGAGACTTATTAGGTATATTTGTAATTTTCGAGACTTATTGGGCAAAAATGAAATTTGCTATTTTTTTTTGTTCATCTCCTACCATTGGAGGTCTATTCCATCTCCATCAATGGAGATTTTTGAATAAATAAATAAAAAAATAAAAAAAATAAAAAAAAACTCAAAAACTGCAAAAAAGTAATAAAAGAAATAGATACGGGTATTTTTGTTTATTGGTGTCATTTAAACTTAACTTATTAACTAATGTTACTTTTAAAAATCAACAAAAAAAAAAAAAAAAAAAAAAAGAGAGTTCTATTTCGATTTATTTCCAATATATATATTAAGTTATTAAGTTTATAGTTCTTATCTATTACCGCTTTTCCACTTGTCTAATTAGACCGGCATTGCACCATTAAAGCCAAGTCACTATCAAATTTTAAGAAGTTGAAAACAAAGAAATTGAGGATCCAATAACATAGAGACAAAAAAACCCAAGTGTCTCTTGGTAGGCATACATTCATATACAATCATCTCATGCTTTTAGAATATGGATATCGACCAGCGGAAGCTGCTAGCTTGTGCCTTAAAACAAGTAAAGATATTCTCTTAAACCTATCTTAATCCGACCCCAAGCTTTTACTAATTAATTAACTTTAATTACCACTTGGGACCTCAGTTTGAGATTGAGGACGAGGATTGCAAGCTAATTAAGTTGCAAATTGCAAGATACGATTTCCCTAACAATAAGGATACTCGTACATATAATATATTAAACAATAATTTGGAGATAATCAATTCTTCTTTCTAAATTCAGAATTCCTCGATCGGCTATTATGCAAATTGCAATCGTCAAGACCAAGACATATTAAAAGTAACTGACCATTATATATATCAACCCTATACAGTATTTTGAAAGCAAAAGCAAAGATGTGTTTAAAGTTATATAATATTCAGCTTTTACGTAAAAGAAGTTTAACGTTACTCTGGAGAAATAAATTAAAACCTAATTAACAAGGGACAGTGTGTATAATGTATATACACGAGTCTCGTAGATTTGTCTAACACAAAATATCACGTAAAAGACAAGTTAGGTTTTAAGGAAATAATTAACCTACATCCACTCGTAGTTCAAGTAGCTATTTTTTTTTCCTTTATATTTATGTTAAGAGTTCGAATATCATATTATGGACTTTAGATAATTGCATTGCAGATGTGAATATACATTTCTCTAATTTTTTTTCAAAAGTGAGTCCATAATAAATAGAAATGCTGATATGTCACTGTTTAGAAACTCAAAAATGCATATTTGCATTGGAGATGCTCTAATATAGTTGCAATTGCTTTCTGATTCGTAATTATAATTGTTAACTTGATTTGGTAAACTGTGGTAACTATGTGAGACTTTATCATAATTTGATGATTTTTAAGAGGAAATTGCAAGAAGTAATAAATAAATAAAAAATGATTTATTGTTTTTAGCCATCAATTTATATTTTATTATATTTATCACATTTAGCTTTGAACAGATAAGATTGCCCTCCATTTTGTCTTTACTTCACCCATCCAAAAATTTGGAAATTAATTGGTATTTAACTTGAAAAATCATTAATATGTAATTTAAAACTTAACTGACATGTAACTTGAAAAATCAATTCACATATAACATGAAATCAAATGGTATGTAACCAAGTTACATGTCAAGAGAAGTAAAATTTAGAGGTAATTTTATCCAAAAGTAGTTAAAAGTAATAAAAACAATAAAATATAAATGGCTAAAAATAATAAACCAATAATTTTTTTTGTTTCTTTATGAATTCATCCCATTTTTTAATATAAAAGAAAATATATTTCTGTGCACAGTAAATGCACTAGAAGATAAAAAGGTATACGATACTATTGGCATATGATAAATTTACATTAAGAGAGGCAAGGATGTGATGTTTGATGTTTCTATGCCAAAAGCCAAAGCAGAAGCTAATGTGGCAACTGGCAACGCTTACGTGGCAGATTGGGTAGTGGGACCGTCCACTGCTGTCTGTCTGTCTGTATCAGAACCTGTTTTATCGTATATGTGTGTTTTGACGTGTAACTCCTATTAGGTGTGTCTCTGGATATGAGACACGTGTCAAACTGTGCAAGCGGTTTCCGGTTTGCGGTTCCTTTACTTCCAAGCTCCAACTTCCAATTTCCAAGTCTCCGACGGCTACTTTTTGTGGGTGACCCCGGTGGAGTGGTTAGGTGAGCTGAACTCACTCTATAGAATGCCACGTGGCAGCTGTTTCAAGATTGAATTGAATCGAGTTTACTAAGATAACAAAAAACATGGATAATTTTTCGATGCTCACGAGGTGCCCTTACAGTATATCCATACTGAGGACTGCTAGACACGGTCTCTCAACCTACTCAATATGATGACATCTGGATAGCATTAACTTTTTAATATTAAATCTATAGCCTTTACAAAAGGTTTCCTTTTCATTTTATTTAAAAAACAAATCAACAACTTATTTCCTAAATTTCCCTTCTTCTTTAACTTTAACATTATCATATTTAATATTAGTTTATATATAAATCAGGTGCTTTTTTTTATTTTTTTTAATTTTTTTATTTTTTATTTTAAAGACTTTAGAACTTCTTTTATTTCTTAAGTATATGGTCTCAAATTGAATTGTTCGAATATTTCTTTTTACAAAATTTTCATTACCAAACATCATTGGCTAATTTGATGGTTGTTGTATAGAATAAATAAATAGTAAAATAAATTAGAGTTAAATAGTTTTAAAATATGTTACAAAAAATTCATATAAACCGAAATTCATTATTTTAATTTTTAATATTTGAAGAGAGGAACGTGAACCTCGGTTACCCTTATTGGGTTCGCCCTAATTGTGTATACATTTGAGCCAAAATCTTTACCTTTCAAGATTTAGCTAATGAAAGAAAAAAAAAAAAAAAAAAAAAAAATCTCTCTCTATGTGATTAAAAAGCAACAAATGAATCTGGTTAAATTGAGAGGCAAATTACAGCAAATCAATTTTAAATTAAAAGATAAAAAATATGTAAATATTTGTTTAACAGTAAATTTGTTCTTTATTTTTATTTTTATTTTAGATATAGACATTAAGTTTTACGGAAATTGTCTTATGAATTTTTTATAATATATTTGTAAACTATTTAACTCTAATTTGTTTTACTATTTATTTATTTTATACAACAACCATTAAGTTAGCCAGTGATGTAAAAAAAATGTTTGAGTAAATTTGGTAAAAAAAAAATAGATATCTGAGCAATAAATGTATTTTAAATAAATAAATAACTATATTAAATGACAATACAATCTAGGAAATGAATTGTTGGTTTACATTGTAAATAAAATGAAAAAAGAAGTCATTTATAAAGGCTACAAATTTAATGTGAAAAAATTAATAATGTCCGCAAGTCAGTACATGAACACAGAGTGGGTTGAGAGAGTGTATCTAGCACTCCTTATCCATCTTTTGATAAAAAATAAAAAAAATTACCTCAGTGGCCATTGAATTGATGACACACTATCAAAATAGCTACTGGATTGGAAAGTTGTTTCAAAATGACCATTTTTGGTGAACTTTGTGACACTAATGATCATTCCATCAAACACTGTTAACTTTGCTGTTAAATAGATGGGTATTTTAGCAACTTTATCTATAATGCATCAAATGAAGAATTCATTTTCTCCATTGTTTATGAATTTATGTATTTTTGTTTTGTTTTGAACTTTATGTGGTTGTCTGACTTGTTAGAGTTTTTAACTAAGTTACAGTATGAGAAGAATGAAAGCACTTATGTTTACTCGGATAACATAAAGTTCAACTTTTTAGTTTTTTGTGACTACATTTAATGTTTTATTTTTTCAAGAGAAAACACTCATTACTTTGAATATTTCAAGGTCTCCATTTTCCCATTAAATTGATATTGCGACTTTTTCCATTTTTCAAAGTCTCGGTTTTTTTATTTTTATTTTTTTACACAAACTCCAAGTTTCAACTTGGTCATGTTGATTAATTTAATATAAAATTAATTAAAAAAGAATATAAGGTGAAAATCTCTTATGTTGATTATTAATTAGGATGAAAAACTTGGGATTATAGTTTAAATATGTGAATGACTATTTTGATACCAAGTGAACAAGAAATTAATGGTGTTATAACGGTGTTTGATGGAATGACTATTAGTGTCATAAAGTTTGTCAAAAATAGTCATTTTGGAACAACTTTTCAATCCAGTGGCTATTTTGATAGTGTGTCATCAATTCGATGGCCACTAGAGTAATTATCCCTAAAAAAACACCTATCATTTATTTTAGTTTATCTCTAAATTAAATTGAGGGAAATTATCATTTTCCCCATATATTATGACCTATTAGAAAATATACCCCCTGTATTTCCCTTAATGGTACGTTGTTATGCCCCCTTGAAACCAAACGTATTCATCATTCTTCCTTCCGTTAGCTTTTCTATTAAAACCTCTCATTGACTGTTATCTTTGAAGGGTAATATAGTATCATTAACTTAAAAATCTTTAATAGATATTTATTAATCATTAAAAAAAACAGGAAAAAAAAATGTAAAAAATGAAAAACAAAAAGAAAAAAAAAAAACATTCAAACAACCAAAAAAATAATGCCCAAATCTATCCAAAAAAGAAAATATTTAAACCAAAAACAGGCAAATAGCCACCACCATCATCAATAGTCAACACCAAACCACCATTATCATCAAATCCAGTCACCAACACCAAACCACCATCATCAACTTCTAGTCTCCAACACCTAATCCAGTCTGTAACACCAAACCATTACCATCATCAAACCATGGAAGCCAATTGAAAACAACAATCGAGAACCCAAAATCAAAATCAACAACAGCCACTACCCCTAATCCAAATCCCTCACCAAACGCAAAAACCAAAACTCAAACCCTAGAAAGGGAAAGAGAGAAAGAAACCAAACCCTGAAACCTAAACTACCATATCGGCTAGAATCGAAAGAGGTCGAACAGAGAGAGAAAGAAGAGAGAGAGACAAGCGGGAGAGAAGGAGAGGGATATCGCTACTCCTTGCCGGTGGCCAAGCAACTGTTGAGGGGGAGGGAGACTGAGGATCGATTGAGATCAGTTGTGAGAGAGAGAGATTGAAGATTTTTTTTCTTCTTAATATTGTTTTTTTTTTTTTTTTTTTTTTTTGTCACCATTTTAGTTTTTTTTTTTTTTTTTTTAAAGAAAAGAAATTACAATTATTTTTGTTATATATATATATATATAGTAAATCTCTCATAAGAGATCTTTTATTTTATATATATATAGTAAATCTCTCATAAGAGATCTTTTATTTAAATTTTGGTAAGGACCACCATAAAATCATATCGATTTGAATGAATTTTGATTTGAATTTTTGTGTGGATAATAAGTTCATTGAAATCTCATTGAAATCTACCTATAAATAAATTTGAAAATTTTTCAAGTACTTAAACTATTCTTACCGATTTTTTTAAATATGAAGGCATCAAAAAATAGGCGAAATATAGGAAATTCAAGAAAAATAGTTTTAGTGCTTGAAAAATTCTCAAATTTTATTCATAGGTATATTTCAATGAACTTATCATCCACAAAAAAATTCAGATCAAAATTCATTCAAATCGATGAGATTTCATGGTGGTCCTTACCGAAATTAAAATAAGAGATCTCTTATGAGACACTCACTTTATATATATATATATATATATATATATATATATATATATATATACAGTCTTTCTATTGTCAGTTCGTCCTAACAATAAATATATCAGGACGAAGAATATAGACCACAGATTATGAAGAAGTTTTGACAAATGCACACACTTTGAGTCAAAGTATGTAAATCTAATGGTCCACATTGTTCATCCTGATATATTTATTATCTAGATGAACTAATAATAGAAAATCTGTATATATATATATGTGTGTGTATATATATAATTCTTAATTTCTTAATATTAATTCCTTTAAAAAAAAAATCTTAATATTAATTTTTTTATTTTAATTATCAGTTAAATAATTTTGGTTTTTTTTTTGTTTGTTTTTTTTTTTTTTCTTTCTAAATTATCTTTTAATCTCCACCATCCCCCCAAAGATGGATGGTGGAGATTTATTTGAGAAAAAAAAATCTGATTAATTTTTTTTCAAACCCATTTATTCACAATTATTGAAGGATAAAACTGTCTTTTAATATGAAAATTAACTTTTTTAACGTAGAAGCTAATGAATAGAAGGAATAGGTGAATACGAATGAATTCAAAGGAAAAACTGACCATTAAGAGAAATACAGGGGACAGGGTTTCTAATAGGTGGGAATGATACTTTCCCTTAAATCTCTCAAACTCTCAACTCTCAACTTTCAACTCTGCTCTTGAGTGTTATTAGCACTCACACTCTCCTTTTCCCTTGCTCTGCGGACTGTACGTGGCTTTAAATTGGTTCATATGCACCCTCACCTGAATCATCAATGAGCCCCATTTGATGTGTCTTCGTCGTGTGTATTGACAGCTGAGATGGCCTCATTGTCCATTCACCACCACCTGATTCTTTGTAGTCTGTTATATTATATATAGAATATTGGCAAAAATCATTTATAAAAGGAGTAGTAGCACAAAAATGCCAAACAATAGTTGGGTGTGTCTCACCTAAATTATAAGGGAGAATGGAAAGGTCAAAGATCAAGTGAAGATCAAGTGAAGTATTGCAAGATTGTAAGAAGAAAAACTTGTATGGAACGGTTTCATTGTCATACTATCGCGTGACGAAGCCGTTGAATAAAAATATATCATTTATATTAAGAATATAAATATATGATTTTAAAATACTATATAAAACACTTTTATTGGAACGTGATGTGTCATATAAGTTTTTCTCGACTGCAAGAGTACAGTACAGTACAGAATATGGAGGGTAGTTTAGGAAACAAAAAGGGAGTCAAAGTTGGTTTACGTTCAAAGTTACGAAAAACAAGTTAGTGGGTATCTGACACGTGGAGAGCATTACCCACGGAGCTGCAGGTCTTCAGGTCTGCGTGCTATTTCTGCTGCAACAACAACAAGGTTGAATTAAAAAAAGAAGCTAATCCCAATTTGAAGCCCACACTTGGTAGAGGACCCAATTGCCAATTACTATAGGGCCGAAACTATGCTACAAGACTTGTTTGTTATTTTAAGAGAAACAAAGGGCAATTGATGTCTTTTTGTCTGCATCCCCTGCCCTTACGGCCTTACCCTTTAAAAGACCAGAAAAGCGGGAGATGTAGGCAGAGCCGAACAACTTACAGAGAGAAAGAGAGAGAGTGAGATCGAAAGAGGATTGTAAAATGGAGGTTGGCGAGTGAGTGAAAGCGAGACAGAGAGACAGAGAGAGAGAGAGAGATTTGGAGAGAAAAAAAGAGAGAAATTTGAGGAGAGATTCAGTGAGAGAAAAAAACAGGAGAAGATGACGACAGGTTTAGTAAAAGATCAGCAGAAACTGGAGAAACAGATAGATAAGCAAATGGGTTGCATGACTGGTTTTCTACAGATCTTTGATCGCCACCAGATTCTCACCGGAAAACGCATCTACTCCACCAAACGCCTCCCTCCTACTCCCGTCAGTTCAATCCTCTCTGACTTTGTATTTTTTTCTCATATTTTCTTGTTTATTTTTATCATTTTTTGTTTTTACTGATTCTTCTTTCCTTTTTCAAACTTAATTTCAGGCTGTTGATTCTACAAACGAGTCAGAGAACAGCTCCATTGGGTCTCCGGCCATGTCCAGTGAATTGGAGCCGCAGCAAGGAAGATCAATGCCCTCACCTGACCAGTTGAAGCAATCTCCGGTGATGGAGCTACGATCTCCGGCGCCGGAGACACAAAGCAAGTTGACGCTTCCTCTACCTGTTTTCGAATTCAAAGAAGGTGCCAGGTCGTCATGGAAGTTCTGCAAAGAAGCTCCCAGGCTCTCTCTAGATAGCAGAGCTGTTGTCGATGCCAAGGGAAGCCTCAAAGCGAGAGAGATCCGCACGAATGCCGCGATTTTATCAGCGAACCGGTGCGAGAACACCGAAGAAGCAGCCGGAGGAGATGATAACGAGAAGCAGCGCCGGTCAACGAGTGTCATCGCAAGACTCATGGGACTGGAACCATTGCCGAATTCAGATCCAGAACCGGAGAAGAAATCGGAGCTGAGTAGATCTGCGTCGGAATCGAGAGTGTCAAAAGAGTACCGATTCATAGACGGAATCAATTTTCAGTTGAAACAATCTCAACCGTCGAATTCGCAGGGAAACATTTCGAGCAATGTAATCAGACAAAACAATGCAGGTAGAGAAGAGCGAATGAATCGAAGACAAGTAGATCCAAAGCAGTTCACTGTACGAAATGTAAGAGGTGAAGCAGCAAAAGCACCGCAGAGAGGAGGTATAGGACAAAGAAAGAGCTTCTTTGACTCTGCTGATTTTTTCCCTGAGCCCAAACAGACTGTTTCTATATACGGAGAGATTGAGAAGAGGCTCAAAATGAGAGGAATCGACGAGCCTTCGAAGGATCTAGAAACTCTTAAGCAAATCCTTGAAGCTTTGCAACTCAAAGGCCTTTTACATCCAAAGAAAAACTTCAACCAATCAAATCTCAGAAACTTCGTCTACGATGAATCTCCGATCGTCGTCATGAAGCCAGGATCTGTTAATCGCCAAGGAAGGCTTACTAACGACTCATCCACTTCGAGTTTTAGATCGAGGACCAGTCCTCGCCGGAATTTGAATTTCTCCGGTGACATGTCGCCGGCGGTTAGCCCGAGACGTGACAGACCGGAGGTGGACCGGAATGCGCGTAATCACAGCCCGAGCAGAGGACGGAATTCGATGTCTCCTACTAGAAGCGAAAGTAGTGTTAAGAGTCCTAGTAGGAGAAGAGCATTGAACGTGGAGACGCAGAGGAAAGTGAATAATGAATCTTGTACGGAACAGAGAAGAGTTTCTCCTAAGATCAATGCTAGAAGAGTTGGATCAGATCAATCCACGAATCGATCACCAAGAATGACGAAACCAACGGCTGAGATTCGCTACAAGGACAGTAAGGGAGCGGAAGACGAAACGTCAACCATTTCTGAGACTAGTTCTCACACAGATACAGAGGTAAAGGATATTGATATTAAAAAATTAAACAGTTTTGAATAATATTAAGTGAATTAATTAGAAATGCGATTGTAGTTGCAGAGATCGAAGGTGGAAGGAAGAAGTTTGCTGGAGAGGTGTGATAAGCTGCTAAACAGCATAGCAGAGATGACTGCGAGCGAGTTGCAACCGAGTCCCGTGTCAGTTCTTGACTCGTCGTTTTACAAGGACGAGTCATCTCCGTCTCCTGTTATGAAACGTAGCATTGATTTCAAAGGTACTTACGTCACTCTCTCTGTTCTCAGGCGTATTACTAGGTTAATTAAGTAGCCAATTAGATAAGTCCTTAATTTGTTTAACAAGGGTAGTGAATAGTGATGGGGGGTTGGTGGTGCAACCAATGAGTAATCACGTGGGACCGTATTTCCGGTGAAAACTGTAATCGATAATTAGACTGAAATGGAAAAAGTGACTGAAACCTCTTCAGTCCCTGCAAAGTTACCTGATGCGAGAAAATCTAACCTCCAGTAGTACTTAGCTTGAAAGAGGAATATGTTCGCTGAACCTAACTGACAGGTGTCCGTTACTAGTCTATGCTAGCATGTCCCCACCACGTTAGCCAATCAATTATATATACCTCACTTTGGTTTCTTTCGATGATCACTTGCTTGCTTTCTCTGGCACCAGTCACCACATTTTTAGGACTTTGTTGTTACTATCATACTTTGTAGTGACTTTTCTCTTTTATCAGACCTACAAATTGAATCGGAGGATGACATCTGGAGCCCGGCAATCTCGTCCGTTGAATCCAAATCGGACGATGATTGTGATTTCGCCTACATTTCCGATATTCTCCGGGCATCGAATTACCTGCCTGAAGATTCGGACGTCTTCTTGTTACTAGAGAAGCAGCAATATCTCAAAGGAAAGGACACCTCCAAGGTCTCAAGACTCCAGAGAAGGCTCGTTTTCGATACTATCAACGAAATTCTAAATCGAAAGAGGCAGTTGCCGCCATGGAAACTCACTTCCTGTGCGAATTCTAATTCCGGGCATGCTTCATTGAATCAGATTTGGTCAGAATTTCAGAAAATCCGAGAGAGGGACACATCAGAGGACTTGTTCAATGCCATATGCAGTGTACTCAAAAAGGACCTTGCAGGGGATGCCATTAACGGGGATTTCCCCACTGAGATGTCCGAGGCAGTCCTAGACATCGAACGGCTAATATTTAAAGATTTGATCGGTGAAACCATCCGGGATCTCGCTGCTTTATCCGGGAATTGTAATCAAGTGACGGTGGTGCCTTGTAGGAGGTTGATATTCTGAAAGTGAGGGACTAAAATAGGCTTCTTTATTTATTTTTTTTTTTAAAAAATTAATTCACTCCTTGCTCTCTGTTTCATTAGTTATATTATTCTTAGTTATTTAAGTTTGACACCTTTTTTTTTTTTTTTTTTTTCTTTCTTTGGGTTTAAAAAATCTGGGAAATGTTTGCTCTTTGATTAACCTGAAATCCAGGCATATCTAACGTTCACTTTTGGAAAATGTAAAAAGTTGCGACAATGTTTGAGACCATAATTATTGAAAATGTTGTCCGAGTGAGTGAGTGCATGTGTGAGCTTTCAAGTTTCAAGCATATATTTAATATTCGAAAAAAGACATTGTTTTTAGCATAAAAGCGAAGGGGTTAGTACTTAGTACTTAACTACTTAGTACATGAATTTTGTCTCTAAGTGATGGATAATCATTCCATTAGCATCTGCTCTTCAAATTTTGGTCACGAGGGTATGTTATTCATGCCAAGCTGGTGGGTTGTTGGCCTTGGCCATCATGACTCATGAATTATCATTTCTCACAATTCAACAATATCGCCGTTGACCACTGAATGAGGTGGTCCATCCTGTAGAAAAAGACTTGTAAAAAAATACAAGAATTGAAAGGGAAAAATCCACAAGATTTCTCATGTAAAAAAGGTCCATTGTCCAAGGAGACCCGCTAAGGAAAAGGATAATAATTCCCTGGTCCAAATTTCATGTTGGTCTAATCTAGGATCAGCTAAAACTATATATTTCTTTAATGAAAGAAGGGGTGCCAAGTGCCAACAGGTCCCTAATAATTAAGTAACTTCGATCACTGTTCAATGTGGCTTAATGGTAAACGATGCTCATTCAGTCTGGCATCGGGTGGTATCTATATAAAAAAAAAAACCATTAAGCAGCACCAAGGGCTATATGATGTGGTCAATCAAGGAATTGGGTGATGGTGCTTGATTGAATTATTTGTCTAATAATGTTGCACTCCTCAAGTTATTCTTACTCTTTAACTTGAGTTTTGGCTTTTAATAATAAAAAAAAATGTTATGTGAATTATGTGCACCATTATTAGTAATCAGGTCATATTTCTGAAAAGTTGATAAAAAAAACATGCTATTTAGAATCCAATTTCTTTCATAATAATGTGTTTAACAGCTAGAATTTATGCAAATTTCAACGATTAAATTTTTTAATATATGAAGGAGATTCTTGGTTACACACTTACACCACATTGAGTGCCTGCAAAAATCTGCAAGGAAAATTATTTAGCAGTGAGAATAATGCACCTTTTGAAAAAGAAAAAAAAAAAATCTATCTGAAATTTTCACCATTTTTGTTGAAACAACAGTTTCTGACTTCATTTTCTATAATAATTACTTTGATTAAAATTCATCTTCTATATTATTAAAGCAATACATCAAACTGGAAAATGGTCCCCTCTCTGTTACAAGAGGGAGTGATGGAGAAAGGCTGTAATTAATGTCAACAATAATATTATTATGATACCAATTTCACATAATGTAAACAACAACAACATTTAATTTCTTTCCTGAGGGAGGCAATTTATTCATTGCCTGCCAGAACCTATTTTAATGTATTGACATGGCAACTGTTCTTAAATTCCAACCTACCTACCAAACACTTATGAAATTAATTAACAGCTTGATGTATTCAAGGTAATGTGGTTGAGGCATTTGAAGCTTCTTACATGACATCTCTGCAATTATGGCAACTGTGTTGCTGACATTTACATGAACATGAGTCAATAGGGACCCGAAGAATCCTGTTGCTGTCCATGTGACTTAGATACCTCTTCCTTCTTCCCACTTCCAAGCAACCCCTCATCACCTTGGAAGTTTATGATTTATTACCTCACTATCGTATTTCTCTACGTTTCCTGGTATGTGGTATCACAGTATTTTTTTTTTGTCAGTAAACCCATTGCTAACTATTGTAAAAGTTCATACATTTTTGTCCCGTCCACTCAAACCTTTTTTAATAATAATATAACACATGCGGATATAATGATTCGAACTTAAAACATTGAGTAGCTATTGTTGTCCACGATACTATATAGACAATGAGCCTTGCGATATTTTCATTTTCTTCAATAATTGAGAATAGAACCATTGAACCAGCCACTAGGCTGCTCACATATGTGTTATGGGAAGCTTTTTGTGATGCAATAGATAGATAGATAAGAATAAGATAATGAATGAATGAAGGAAGGAAGAAAGTGTTGAAGGGTGGTGGGGCTGTAAATAGATAAGAGCAAAACCTCAGCACACTTCCCTCTTCAGAAGTGGGCCTTGATCACTCTCATTCATGTAAGTTTTCTATTATAGGGCCTGTACTAGTGGCCCAGAAAACCACATGGTTGGGTCCATCTCTTCACTTTTTCTAGGACCTCTGCCTCTGCCAAGCAGGAGGTCACTGGTGTGTTATTAATTGCTTTGCTCCCTTTCGAAAGAGAAATATTGAAGCGCAAAAGAAGCTAAAACCAAACAAGAGAAAGATGGGGTCCCTGCCCCCAAGTACTCAAAACTCAAAAGGGCACAATCACAAAGCTTATCTATGTGTGTGTAATTAAGAGGAGAGTAAATGTGATGAATGCAAGCACTGCCTTGGGCACATGCATACCTATGCTATGGACTTTTCTTGGATTTAAGAGCTGCATTTTTTTTTTCTAGGCTTATTAAATTTGTCAAGTCATTTACTCTGCAACCCTGTCCAATCTTTGTCTCTCTTGGTTGTAGCTCAAATTTAACTTCACTGTTGACCATGTTTTTTTTTTTGTTTGGAGCTGAAAATATGGTAGTTCAATTTCAATGTATATTTGATTTTGAATCAAACGCTGTTGAAAATGGTTTCAATTTTCAATGACTAATGTATTTATTATACCTTTTGAAATATCTCTATTTATACAAATCCAAAAAAGACTGGTCATTGAAACGGACAAGGATCCTCTCCTCTCCTCACCTCACCTCATTTAATCTTATGACACATAAGCATTGCAATAAATGAATGGTTAAGATGTGATTGACACTTTATTAATAACCAATCATATACTTTAAAAAGGTAAGGAAAATGTGAGAATGATGTGAGGATCCTGGTCCCATGGAACAGTTTATTGATAGATATCAGAAATGCTTAGTGTGCCAATAAGTGTATGCAAAGAACATTTATAAAATGTTGAAGCCTAATTAAGGTAATGATAGAGACCTCTACTATAAAACATTAACATATTGGGCCAGTTGTAGCCCATTATGCAGATGATGTTTGGGCCGTATAATCTAAAGCCTAAAGCCCGCTCGTCATTTAATTATACTCCATGTGCTTCAAACTAGTGATATCAATTGAATCGGATTCAGATTCTGCAAATCCGAATTTATCGGATTCAGTTCAGATATTTATTTTTTAAATAATTTTAACTTTAATTTCTTTAGAGAAGAGTTTTTTTCCTTTATATTTTTTTGTTATTAAAAAAATCACTTTTTTTCTAATTCACAATAAAAATCATTGTAAAAATCTCATTTTGAAAAACAAAAGCAACGATGTTATTATGTTTTTGATTTTATTTTATTTTTATCTACATTTTTTTTATATTCTGGATTTGTTTCGGATTGAATATTTCAGAGTTATTTTGGATTAGATATTTCGGAATCAATTTCATATTGGATTCGGATTTGGACCGGATTCGAAAAATAATAATTTCGGATTCTGATTTATCCGTTCCACACAACATTTTCCTATATTCTATTTTCGAAAACCGGATTTGGGTATAGTTGGATTTAGACTTCTTTTATCCGAAATTTCGGATCCGGATCTGACTAGATTCGGATTGTTTGATCTGATTTACTTCTCTACTTCAGAATCAAACTCCAAAGGTAAGCCCATGTGATTTTATAAGAAAATTCTGATTTCAAATTCCAAATTCAAAGGACTCGGTGAATTATAATACAATCGAGGGATTGTTAACAACTCTAGGTCCAGGTACTATAAATCACTATCAATTCATCTATCTATCCATCTATCTCATCACACATATTCTATCACTTTTACTTGATTGGTTTTATATTTCTCTTTGACTATGCTTTGATTCTACACTACAATGAAATACTAACTTAAGTGTGAAGTGGGTCAATTATTTGGGCAGCACTAAGCAGAAATTGGTTGAGAGCTTAGCTAAAATTTTGGATTAATAGGAGTCGTGTTGGTTTCTACTTAATTATATGATAATATACAGTCATGTTAGCATGAAATATGAATAGGCAACAAAAACAAATTCCCTTCACTTACATTTGTACTCCAAAGGCTCTCTGAAAACCGCCATTAATTTGAAAGGAATCAAAACTTTGAGCTGCAGAGGGTCAAAAGTGGATGATCAGTTGATCATGAGATGGGTCATTTGCTCTCCAGAGACAGAAAAGACAGCACCACAAATATGAAATATTTAGCTTGACAGCACATAATATTAAAGGTATGAGAAACACACGTGGTCCACCTTGCTCACCTTAAACCTCACAATTAATTTTATTAATTCATCTTTTGACTCCTAATCTCCAATGCATCTGCTAATTAATTAATTGACTTTCAAATTAGTGTAATTAATCAATTAGCCATCAAAAATGTATATTGACTTTCATATAATTAGAGTCCTAGACTCATCAAACACCGCAAAAAAAGAAAAAGAATGCTTGGCCAATGTTGTATATTTATTTCATAAGCTTTTCGCAGTAGTTTGTTGTATATACATCATCAACAAGAAGGAACTTGATACGTCAGAATTGAACGGCCTAAAATTCTCCAAAAATACTTCATTTAACTGTCGCACTTGGCGCTGTGCTTTTGGTTTGCTTTGCCTGCAAATCGAATTACAAATTGATGCGAGTCAGATTATATATATATATATATATATATATATATATACTTTTAATTAATATAAATTGAGTTATATATATATATATATATTTATATGAAGAAGAGATGAATAAAAATGAATACATAATTTATAGCATGGCTGCTTAAATGCAGGATCATCAGAGGGTGATGGAGGCTCCTGACCAAATATCATCTCGCAACTCATATCATCAAAATCTGAAAAATCAGACAAAAAGGGTTAGCTTCATATAATTTAATTTAAATGAATATATAATCTCTCTCAGTCCCTGAACAAATGATTGGCCGCTCGTGTGAATGTGAAAACTATATTATTAATTTCGAAACGTGGTTAGCTTCATGGGAAACAAGAAAA
The DNA here is from genome assembly GCA_030490815.1 of Acer saccharum. Lineage (NCBI taxonomy): Eukaryota > Viridiplantae > Streptophyta > Magnoliopsida > Sapindales > Sapindaceae > Acer > Acer saccharum. The sequence goes on along the minus strand of CM059870.1, from coordinate 31,071,198 downwards.
AGCAAATCACTGTATGCAACAATGTACGTGGTGGGTAAATTACTGATTAATGATAAAATCAACATGTATGATCATTAAAGATTAAGAATTAATCAATTTTTATGATTTTCAAGAACTGAGAATTGATGGGTCGGTCTACTTGCAATTTTGCACCCTGAGTGGTTAATCATGGGGCCTTAACTTCACTAGCCTCAGCCTCCACTCCCACCATAATTTGTAGGTATCTAAATATCTAGTGCAGGAAACTATTTAGTATGATTTCTATTGCCCTTTCCCTGTTCCCTAATTAAGTTTTATATACTTAATCAATTTACTTCAAGAGGAAAGTATCGACAACTTTTTCATTTTTAATTTATTAGTGCTTATTGTGGACCTTCTCTAACTATATTAAGAGTACGTTTGGGGGAGCTTCTCAAATAGATCTTTTTGCAGTAGATCTTTTAGAGATAGAGCTTTTAAATGAAAGTCGTTAGTCGTTTATCGTTTGGTTGTCAATTAAAAAAGAGTTTTTTTAATGAGAGAATTACCAAAATACTCCAATAAATATTAAATTATAGGGTTATATTGGAGATTTTAGTGTTATTAAAAAAACTCCAAAAGATCTACTTGGAAAAGCTTTAAATTTGGGCTTCTCCAAGTAGCTTTATTAAAAGCTCTATTGAGTGACAACCAAACAATGTAAAAAAAATTGAAAAGAGCTTTTTTAGTTAAATAAGCTCTTTTAGCCAGTAGACAAGCTCTCCCAAACGGACACTAAAACATTCTTTAATTTTCTGGTTTCCAACACAATTTTCATAGCATACTTTTGATTAACACCCATCTCATAAACACAAACACAAATTTAAACACATCGTTTTTCAGGTTTGTGTTGCAAGAAATCTGATTTATAATTAATTAACTAGTTTTGATCCACTTAGATCGAGGTCATAAATAAATATACTCTAACATAAATTTTGTATATGCAGCTATATATATATATACAGTTCGAACTGATAATAGAATTTCTGTATATATATATATATATATATATAGAGAGAGAGAGAGAGAGAGAGTGAAAAATAGTTTTGAGTGTTGAAGATTTCTAAAAACATATATACTCTTGTTAATTATAAGCAAAAACATGTGTATGATCTATGTAAATGTTGATTAATAATTAACTGTATATATACTTACTGGGAACCATGTTGACTGGCATCCCCAGGGTGTTCTTGATAAAGGTTTGAGATGGCATTTTACATAGATTAGTGCACATCCCTACGCAATTTGTCTCCTCCAAAAACCTGTAAAACATGTCCAAAAAATTACATGCATTTTAGTAACCACCAAAATCAAAAGGTTAAACAGAATTATGGAAGCACTCTAACCAGGGCCGATCTTGACTTTTTCGAGACTCGGGGCGAAAAATCTGAAACGGGCCCCCTTATTCATCTAAAAGCTTGATTTCTTTTAATCAAACACTAACAGCTCTCAGAATCTTTTGAAGCAAAAAAACCAAAACTTGATTTATTTATTTTTATCTAACTCTAAAAGTATCTGCTCTCAAGAATTTTTTTTCTCAACAATATTTGGTTTCTAACCGAAAAAATCGATACTTTGATAGTTAAAAAACAAAAGCTGGATTTAAATTTTTTTTTTTTTTTAATCAAAACTAACAGTATTGTATTGCTCTCAAGAGTTTTTTTCTCAACAAGATTTGGTTTTTAACTGGGGAAATAATACTTTGGTGGTAGCAAAAACAAAAGCTTAATTTTTTTTTTATCAAGTATTTAGTTTCTAACTGTAATAGGTATTGCTCTCAAGTATTTGTTGTAAGAAAGATTTAGTTTCTAACGGATGATAAAAAAATGATTTGGTTTTCACCAATAGAATGACTTGAGTTTCCATGATTATGTATAGAAATTTTCAAGTCAGTGCACATTGATATAACTTATACTAGTGCTTTGCATGTGGACCACTAGATTTACATGCTTTGACTCAAATGTGTATACACTTGTCAGTGCTTCTTCATAATCAGTGGCCCACATGCAATGCACTGATGAAATTCTATAAGTGCGCACTGACTGGAACAGAACCGTATATATGTATTAAAAAAGTATATTTTTTTAATCCAAAAACAAATCGGACCCTTTTATCTTTTATAGCCATTAATTTTGTTTTATTACTTCTTTCAAAAAAAAATATATATATATATATTTGTTTTATTACTTGGGTCTTTGATCTTTAACTTTAATTGGACCCTTTATCTTTCATTAAAAACGAATTGGGCCCTTGATTCTTCATTTCCATTATCAGCTTTTCATTAAAAAAAATAAAATTAAAAAACATTTGGACCCACCATAATCAATTTTTCATTTAAAAATAATTTTTTTGGGCCTTTTGATATTGGGCCCAGGGTAGGTGCACTTGGTGCACCGGCCCAAGGCTGGCCCTGACTCTAACACATCTCTTCATAGGTCAAACTAAGGAACTGATATCATGTTTAAGATGATAGAAAATGGTCTAATAATAGTATTTAAATCAGTTTAAAGCATCTTCAATAGTTTCCTTTGAAGACCCCTTATTTAAATATCTGGTGCTTTTCAAAAAATCAAATATGTTGAGCCCACCTAAGGGGGCTGAAGCCACCCCTTAATTAAGGGAGTGAGCTCCACTAAAACACATTTAAGGGAACTTTTAAGGGACCTGTTGGAGCTGTAAAATTACAGCTTCTCTCTTAATTAAGCTAAGGGGGATCTCCAAGGGAGACTATGAGAGATACTCTTAACACTAAGAATAAGATGGATATAAATATATGATGATCTAAGAGTGATGAAAATATTAATGATGATTTCGATATTGACGAATGATTATGATGACCGTAATGATAGCAATGAAGAAGAAGAAGAAGAAGAGAGTCCATCCAGCAGCAATAGCAAACTCATTGGAGCAGGTTATTTCACACATAAAAGTGAATTATAATTTATAAGTTGGTGTTGTGGGACGGTTTAATTTTGGTTTAACTAATTAATGTTGATGATCATATTCTAATAGAAGATTAATGCAGATGCTAGTTTAATTAAGTGGAAATAAACCTAAATAGCACCAAATCCATACCCATTTTTTGGAATAGCATTAGATTAATAATTTGAGTTTAAATGGCCCCAATGGATAAAAATACACTTACCTTCTTCATTTATTACTTTTCTACCATTATATTGATTTTTATTTTATTTTTAAAAAACCTCCGTTGATGGAGGTGGAACAGACCTCCAATGGAGATTGAAATTGACCTTCAATGTGGAGGTAGATGAAGAAGAAGAAAAAAAAAAATTGGAAAATTTTGTATTTACCAAATAAGTCTCAGAAATTATAAAAATACCCAATAAGGATTGGAAATTACAAAATAAATCTTGAAAATTACAAAAAAAGTATCAGAAGTACAAAATAAGTCTTAGAAAGACTCAAATAAGTCTTGGAAACATGAAAATAGTTTCGGAAAAAAAAAACACAAGACTTATTTTTGTGATTGTGTTTTAAAGGTATTTTTGTTAGATTCACATTTTAGATGCTATTAAAACTTAAGTTATTAAGTTTGTGTTAGTCTTAAAAGTAGAAAAGTAAAGAGTGTTAGTAAATTTTTTAACCCTTTAACTAATTACCTGCACTTTTTAATGTGGACTACATTCTTTTCTTTCTTGCCATTGATCTCTGTAGATTCCTTGACCTTGCAACACCAAAAAGAGGATGATAAGATGATTGAATATATTACAATTGTTACCGTGTGTGCACGTGCATTAATGTTGATTGTTGAGTTATTTAACCGTAGTGATTGAATCTAAGTTAATTAGCATCGAACCGGGATCCTTAAAAGCTCAGTACAAACTCATATTAGTACTGTTTTGTTTTTAGTTTAGATCGAGGTAATATATATAAATAAGACTTTCTCATATATATAAATAAGACTTTCTCATGTCATTTCGACCTGATATAAAATACATCAGTGCATTGTATGTGGGCCATTTATTATGGATAAGCACTGACAAGTGCATTCTGAGTCAAAACTTTTGAATCTAATGGCCCACATACAAGTCACTGATGTATTTTATATCAGGTCGAACTGACAGGAGAAAGACTATATAACTTCATAAGGATATTGAATGTGAGCCACTAGTTTTACATGCTTTGACATAAGTATATACACTTGTTAAAACTAGTGGCTCACATTCAACATCCTCATGAAGTTATATCAAGACGTCCTCATTTGAAAATTTATATATATATTAAAAATACTAATAATTTTGTCTTACACTCTTACCTCGCAGGGTCCCATAAGCCAAACAAAAAATACAGTGGTGAAGGCGGCAAAAAATTCCCTTGTAAATTTAGATTGTGGTAACATCCTCCGCATCTGTTTATCAATCCAAAACAACCGTTTATAAAAAATTTACCAAAAATTACATTTTATAAAAAATTTGAAGATTGAATAATAATATTGTTTGCAGATATCATGTGGTTGAAAACAAAAGGACCAAAGAAGTTAATTACCAAAGATAGGATTGGGCTGGGAAAAGCTTTATCAAGAGCTTGAATGACAAGCTCACGTTGTTGGTTTGTATTGGAGTTTCTTGAAACTGCTGTTGCTGCCTCCACCAAGCTCTCATATCCACTCTTGCTATTTCTAAGTCCTGCATATATAATTTTATATCATTTCTTTTTCTTTGTTTTTTTTTATTTTTTTATAATAAAAAATAATGAATGAAAAGAACCTGTAGCAGCTTGAACACTTTGAGCTAAATGATTAATGGCAATTCGATCAAACCAGTTATCATTATAAACAGTCCTCTCTGTTAACGTCGTCGCAGTACCAGTACTCCTCCTACCATTGGATGATTGATCTATTGATATGCCTCCTACTCCACTTGTCAGCACAGCAACAATTCCCGGCTTACGTATAGACCTCCTCCGGCCAGCTGCCAGAGCTGTCAACACGCTCCGGTATTGGGGAACTAGCTTGGCTTCCATAAGAGAGAGAGAGAGAGAGAGAGAGAGAGAGAGAGAGAGATATGATACAAGAATTGTATGGACAATAAGATGAAAGGGTGCATTGAGGAGCATCTTATAAATATAGAAAACTCCTCATAGCGGAGATACTGATGTTTTGGAGTCTTGCCGAGAGAAACATTCCTGCTTCAAATGTAAAGATACTTTTTGTTGCTATATGCCTATATCAAATGTGCTATATTGCTATTAACCTTTTATTTATTTATTAATAGCTTTGTGATATAAGCAGCCTTCTTGCACCAATAGAAAAAATTCAAACTTACTATTTTTATATATATTGCTCTAACTATTAGCTGCTTCGTGTTCCCTTCCTCAATGCAGCTAAATTATTCAAGCTTGGTTTGTATTTTGTAAGTGCCTATGGGCCAGTTTGGTATTGCTTTTAAAAAATTAAAATCGGTTTATTTTATAATTTTAACATAAAATGATGTTTAGTAAAACTTTAAAAAATGATTAATTGATAATCTGGTAAGTTTTGATAGTAATTTTAAAAAGTGGATGGGGGTTACTTTTTGAAAGTGATTATGTAATAATCTATTTCAACATTTAATGAATCTTTTAAAATATCATTATTATCCTTATAAAATCAAATTTGTCTGTTTGAAAGAGTTTCTCTACTTGCCAAAAGGGCTTTTTTAATTAAAAAAAAAAAAAAAAAAAAAACTCTTTTCAATTTTTTTTGTGTCGTTTAATTGTCACTCAGTAAAGCTTTTAAATGATTAAAAAAGAAAAAAAAAAAAAAAAAAAACTGTTTTACGTCTACTTAGAGAAGCTCAAATTTTAGGTTTTTCCAAGAAGATCTTTTTGAGCTTTTTTAATAACACTAAAATGTCTAATATAACCCTATCATTTAAAATACTTTTTGAATATTTTGGTTATCCTACCATTAAAAAAAGCTTTTTCTAATTAATAACCAAACGACTAACAACTTATCATTAAAAGATCAACTTGTAGAAGGTCTATTTTAAAAGATCTACTTGAAGAAACTCTTCCAAACAGAACCTAAAATCATTTATATACCTTATTTCATCTTAAAATTAAATATTCTAATTAAATATTGATTTAATTTATAAAATCTTTTAAAAATCTTTTTATTGTTCTTATGGAATGTTTTTTCTAATTTAAATATTCTACTTAAATATTGATTTAATATATATAATTAATGAAAAAAAAATGAAATAAGATTCTAAAATCATGCCTATTTTAGTCATTTCAACTAATTTCAGCACTTTTGAAATAAAACTACTAAACATATATGTTAACCGAAAATTGTCACTTGGGGTGATTTTCCAATTAACAACTCTAGAGACTAAAATCGGGGTAGATCTCAGTCGGAGAGATATGAAGTAGTTTGATACCTATGGATTATCAATAAAGTAAGCTAAAAACGATGATAATGGTGAGTCAAAAATAACGTAGCAATAGGATCACATATAACTCTTTCTTATTGATAGTCAACACATAATGAGAGTACAATGGAGATTTTATATGGCTAAGGTAATAGGGTTAAAACTCAGTTGGTGATGGCGATGGAGCTCTCGTGCATGTCGATAAGGGGAAAAAATGTAAAGTAGGGTTCAGGACTCAAGTTCCCTTCTCTCCTGTATGATAACATGCTGTATATATATGTCTCAATGCTTGCCCAACACTCCTCTAAATTCGGTCCAGTGACCTAGAGATTTTCGAGACATTCCATGGCGATTGGCGAGAAGATCGTCGGATTGATTCTCGGAATCAAGCAATCCCTTATTTGGTGGAATTTGATAGAGTTGACTTTGCTTTCAAATAGAACTCTTGAGTGGCGGGAATAAGTCGATTTCCTTATTATCAAAACGTCGACGTCTCACTGTCCTTCTATGTAGCTTGATCTTCGGCGTACCTGATCTTACCTTGATACTTGGTAGTCTGTTAATCTGGTACTTACTGCTTGATTGGCTAGCTCTAGGCAGGATCGGGGTATATGGGCGTCCTTCCTCTTACTGGATCATGTACAAGAGTATTGGGGTATCGGTATCGGGATACCGTAGCGAGGTACTAGGATTCTGATGTAATGGAGTCCTTAGGAACTTGGCTTCTATGTTTCCTGGTACCTTGGAGTCTAGGAGCTCTTGATTTCGATCCGGATTGATATAAGGTCTACCCGGATACTTTAGTGGCGGGGTATCGGGATGCTCTTCTATGATACCTTTCTACCTCTAATATTCTCCAGGGTGGATGGAAAATTCTTCTTTGGACCCCTGCCATTTTTGGCGATTAACAATATGTATACTGCTTTTAGGCTATACAGTAGTTTTAAAAGTACAATTAACCAAACATCTACTGATTAACTTCACAACTGATTATTTCTTCAGCACAGCTAACTGTGATTATTATAAAAGTTACAACAATACCAAACCGGCCCTAAGTTGGTCACTTTGTGACATCCTTTCGAACAACTTGGTTTATAACAATTATTATATTTGTTCATGATATGTCGTAGAAGAACCATAGTAATTTACACAAAACAGACAAGATGAGATTGACGCAGTGATATGTCTTTTGCATTTACATAATTGAAATTGTAAGTTCGATTCATGTCTCTCTCTCAAGAAAATTTTGCATGGGACGGTCTCACTGCCATTTGGTGAGCCTATCCAATGAGATTACATAATTTATCTTGGAAACTTAAAAATATAGAGTGGTGCTATTGGCACACCCTACCGGTCTATTTAATTCTTTTGATCGTAATTCTAAATTTTAAAAAATTCTGCTAATAGTTTAATTAGAATTTTAAATTTTAAATATTTAATTTTCATTGAACTAAAAGAAATTCAAAATGTTTAAAATTGTTTTAACAAAAATAATTACTTAGGGCTCGTTCTGTAAGTGTTTTATAGTTGCTGTTTTTCGAAAATAAAAATGAAAATGAAAATGAAAACAATGTTTTTGGTTTCGATTTCGACTTCTGAAAACGCGTCTGGTAGCATATACTGGAAGTTATATTCTAAAAATGAAAACAGAAAAAATGCGTCTAGTAGGTTAATCAAAAATAAAATTGAAAATAAAAAATTGAAAGGAAAGGAACACACCAAAAGAACTAAAATAAAGCATCAATCTTGATAATCCGCTCCATGCAAGAAGGGCAAAAATCAAGCCAGCGATACTCAGACTCAATAGACAGAGCCTTTTTTGCTAACACATGAGCAGCAGTATTTCCAAGACGAGGGACATGGTTAATAGAACAACTAGGGAGCGACTGAAGAGCAATCAAAATCTCCGCAACAATAAGCCCAACGTCCGCATCAGAGGGACTACCTTTGCTAATCAAATCGACAACTTGAAGGGAATCATACTCAATCTAAAAAGGAACATAACCATCCTCACAAGCCAACCAAATGCCATTTTTAACAGCCAAAGCTTCCGCCACAAGTGGAGAAAACATGGCAACCATCTTCTGGGCAGAGGCCAGCTTAACCGAGCCCAGATTATCTCGAATAATCACCCCCAGGCCTGAAAATAAATATAAACGTGTCCTAAAGTAATCTAGGAGGGGGGGGGGGGGGGGGGGGGGGGTGAATAGATTTTAAACAATTTTACCCAATTTTTCGAGATTAGTCCAAAATACGAAAAAACCCCAATCTAGTCAATATACAAAACAAGCATACAAGTGCGGAAAATAAAGGACACACGATATTTACGTGGAAACCCACACGGGGAAAAACCACGGGCTGTTATGTGCGCTACACGAGAACCTCGAATCCACTATTTGCAAATACGATTACAAATTAGGTTGACCACATCACACCTAAATTTACTAATCCGTCTTTGCTACCCGCAGGCCTTTAATAGTGACTCTAGTTCCTTTCTTGCAAACTACCTAAGAGGTAAATACAAGACTTGTCTCTAAAGTGAAGAGATAACACAACCTAAGGTGAATATGTGAAATACTCAAGATGCTAAAAATGCAAGGTTAGACATTTAAGCTTATCTAGGCATGGATGAACATGTTAAACATTCCTAGATATCATTTCACTAGATGACATGCATAAAACAACACCAAATAAGCAACCAAGGACCTATATGCATTATCTATCACAAAACAACTCACAAACCACAATAAAACAATCTTGAAGCTAAGTCAAGTCATAAAGATGCAATCTTGAATCAATTCAAGTAATAAAAAAGCTATCTTGTAAAGCAAGAACATAAAGATGTGAGAATGATGTTCTAGATACAAGTCATGTGAGCAAAACTAAAAACCCTAAATGAAATCAACCTAGAATCATGCTAGATGATGAATGAAAGATGCAAGATGAAGGGTTTTTGTGATTTGAAACCTTAAAGATGAAGTCTTGATGCCTTGTAGTGAAAGATGCTCAAGAGGATCTCAAATGAGTAATTTTTGGTGTTAAAAACGAGCCAAGGCAAACAAGACATATATATATTGGATCCAAGTGAAGTGAGGTCGTTTTATCAAAAACCTTTCAGCTTCTCGTTGACGTACTGCCGCGGTCTCGACTGCCGCGGTTGTGGCACCGCGACAGATGTCCCGCGGCAATAGACAAAAGATTACTGTGGCCAGACTGTCGCGGTTCCACCACCGCGGTAACATAACAGCGGCAAGCAAGATATTGCTGTCGCTCAACTGCCGCGGTTGGGCCACCGCGGCAGGTGCACAGTGGCAGAGACAGGGAAAATCTCTGTCGCTTGCATGCCGCGGTTGGGCCACCGCGGCACCATAACCGCGGCAGAGAAGGACTTGGCCTTCTCAGCAGCTCCTCACAAAGAACCAACAAGCAAATGTGCAAGTGTGTGAGGTGACAACATGTATTCTTATGCTAAACAAGATGTGGCAAATAATAGGCTAGATGCAATCAATAAGCATGCAAGAGGAAAGATTAAATAATCAAAGATGCACACAAAAAATACAAACACAATCATACAAGTAAGAATTATGCAAGTGTTGTGTGTGTGTGCAACTACATCTCTTCAAATTAGAGTTAAGTCAAGAAATCTACCTTCCTTGAAGCTCTTGATTCCACAATGAGGTTTTTTTCCATTCTAAGCTACCCTTACATATAGAACCCCATTGTGATTTTGCCAACGAAATACGCCAATCAAAAGTGAGGCACTTACAATCTCCCCCTTTGGCTATTTCGTGACAAAATCACCACTCACATAGCATCCTCACAAAACAAAAAATTGGTCAACAAAAATTTTCTACATTACAATAAAGCTCCTAGTCTAAGTCTTGAACATCTTCAAGTCAATTCCAAGCTTGTAGAAAAAATCCAACCTACACACAATCAACAAGAGGAATACCTTCCAAGAACAAGTGTGTGAGAGATGCTAATGACAAAAGAAATGCCATTTCAAAAAAAGAATCAAACAAGCAATGTAATGCAATGCAACTCCCCCTCAATGCAATCATCTCCCAGCAATGTAATGCGGGGAAATCACTTTGAAGGTAGTAGGTCTAGGGATCCAACGGTCCCTGTAAACCCGCACTGAAGTCCCATTCCCAATTCTCCACCTTAAGCCCCTTTCAATGATCTCCCAACCCCAAAGCAAGCCTTTCCAAATTAAGGATCCATTGGACTTCAGGTCAGCCTCAAGGAAGTTAGTATCATTGAAGTAACAACTCTTCAACACCTTTCTAGCTAAAGAATTTGGGTTACTAATCAACCTCCAACATTGTTTAGCAAGAAAAGCTAGATTAAAAATACCCAAGTCACGAAAACCCATCCCACCCTCATCATTTACATAGCACATTTTCCTCCACTCGCACCAGTGCATCTTCATTTTTTCATCCGAACCACCCCACCAAAATCTGTTACAAAGCCTATGGAGGTCCAAAATAAGACCTTTAGGAATTTTGAACAGCCCCATTATGTAAGTTGGAATAGCCTGCACTACGGCTTTCAACAAAACTTCTTTACCCCTAGCAGATAAGACCTTACCCTTCCAACCTCTAATTTTAGCCCAAATACGATCTTTGATCCCATGAAAAAGCTTCCTCTTGTCCCTACAGTTCATGCTAGGGAGGCCCAAGTACCTCTCATGACACTTAACATGCTTAACCCCCACACACCTAGCCAGCCGATCCCCTTCAACCCACGGAATACATTTACAGCACATGGCCAATTTATCATAGTTTATAACCTGTCCCGAGGCGATTGAATATGCTTCAAGGAGTTGATGAACAGTACTGCACTCTTCAATAGTAGCCTTAGAAAAGAGGAGAGAGTCATCAGCGAAAAATAAATGAGATAATCTAGGACCAATATAATTTTTAAAATTGAAATATATATATATATATATATATATTTACATTTTATTTAATATATAACAATTATAAAACAAATTGTTTAAAAAATTAACCAATATATTTTTTTATTGCAATTTATAAATTATTAAAAAAAAAAAAAAAGGTGGCTTAATAACAGTGATGTAGTTAGACGGATAGCAACAAGAACATCCCCCTACCAAACAAAGGAACCCATCATCATTCAAATCAAGTTCTTCACCAAGTCGGAAATTTTACATTAACAAATCACAATGCCTCATCAAGCTTGCAAATTTTGCATCACTTGAATCACATTTACAATTTTCGCTCAACAATCAAATAAAAAAAAAACTACCAAAATTTTTTTTTTAAAAAAAAGAAGCAATAAATTTGAGTTAAATTATTTAGGTGAAGTAGAGAAATAAATGTGAAATTACAACGAGTAGATTGGCAGAGCCGTCAGCGGTGGCGGTGAGAGTGAGGTGTTTGCGACTGAGGCGCTTGTTGGAGACGGGAACGTTGCGTCGATCACATTTGGGCCTGGAGAGAGTGGTAGGTTTAAGAGTGAAATGTCTTATTTGAAGTCGTTATTGAGTGAAATTAAATATCCAATCTTTGCTGCAGACATTGAAGAAGAATATAACTGGAACTAAATATATTCAAGTTTTTGCCAACGATGGAGGAGGAAAAGAAAAAGATAGCCAAATCGGCTGAGGAGGAAGAAGAAGAAGAAGAAGAGCAGATCAGCTGGAGCTTCGATCGTCATCGTCGATCTGGTTAGAGGAGCACCGATCTGGTTAGATCTGTATCACCAGAGAAGAAGAGGAAGAGAAAAGAAGTATAAGAGAAGCAGAAGAAGAATCGAATGAATAAGAAGAATTTTTTATATTTTTTATGAAAAACATGGAAGACATCATAAATGTGGTAGACAAAAATGGCCTATAGGCCCAAAACGTAAGTAAAAGCCCAGAACTTCATACAGCTCATATAGCTAGTCCAGGCCCATTTTTGCTCTAGGTCGACCCAAGACCTGTGCCAGCGGGACTTAGCCATTCCAAGACTGAGTCAAAGATCTCAGTTACAGATAATAAGTACCAACAATTCTAAGGAGAGAAAATCTCTCCTAGAATCATGCCCACTATCTGCATTGATCAAAGTGGACGTTGGGAGTGACTTTAGAGCCTATAAATAAATAGTTTCAATCACAGTAAAGCTCTTTGAATTTCTTGCTAAAGAAAAGCTTATTAAGGCATGTCAAAACTCTCAAGCTACCGAAATTCGATCCAAATTGGATCGTCATTCACCGTCAGCCATTGCTCAGCCCAAGCATACCTAAGGCTAAGAATCTAACCCCATCTCCTTCGTTTCTTTTATATATGTTTCCCTGTTCTTGTTATTTTGCAGGTTCAACGAAGAAGACAACAGTCCTAGATCGACAGACTAACCATTTTCGCAGGTTTTTTGAGGAGACGACATCCCTCATTCGACCAATTCAACCAAGTTGCCTTGGGCCTAACTTGAATCTGACCCGATCCTCGTAACTCGTAGTTCAAACCCCTAAAGTTTAGCGCCAACCTTGGGGCCCACTACAACTTAACAAACTAGCTAGTCGAACCAATTGAACAACTCATCAACATGTCTAGAGATGGAAGTATCCCAACCATTGAAAATCAGATTACGGCACTGACCGCTCAGATGACTGCAAACGTAGAGAAATTACGGGCGCTCGAAGCAAAGAATGTTGCAATCCGAGTGACTAACGATGAGCTACTAGCCCTGATTGACGGAGTAGCACCTAAACAAGCAACATCGGAGTGATCGATCCTAGTTCCTGATGGTGAACAAGTGGTCGATTGAATAGCTCTGATCGCACCAGGTAACCCCATTAGACCAAACATGAACCCCGACGATCAACAGAATCAGCAAACACCCTAGACGGCTCGAGTCGAAATCGACCTCAATAACTTGCCAATCTAGAATGAAATACCAAATGGGCAAGACCCGACCATTGACCTGCAGCCTAAAAACATCATAAGGATGCCCATGTCACTCTAGTCGACACCGGGATTGGTAAACCCTGGATTTGACTTACCTTTATCTGCTAACTTGGAATTTTCTCGCAGGTTCATAGAAATGGAAGCCCTTATTCAAAGGATTCTAGGAGTCCCGGCTCCAATAAAGAAAAGCACGATGAACAATTTCGCCGACTTACCTTTCGTCGACGCTATTGCCCTCACTGAAATACCTAGAAAATTCAGCTTCCCAAACACGAAGCAGTATGAAGGCATGATAGATCTAGACGAGCACATAGCATAGTACAAATAGAGAATATTCACTGCAGCGATCCCACGTGACTTGAGAGAAGCATGCATGTGCAAAGCCTTCGAGTCTAGCCTTAGCGGTCCAGCTTTACAATGGTACACGAACTTACCTAATAACTCTATTAACTCTTTTACGCAGCTAACAGATATATTCGTGGAGCAATTTGCGAGCAGTCGCAAACTTAAGAAACAGTTGGACGACCTATATACAATAACGCAAAGACACGGTGAGAACTTGAGGACATATGTCGAGCGCTTCAACAAAGAGAAAGCGCAGATCCCACATTGCAACCAAGCGATAGCCATCTACGCCTTTAGAAAAGGTCTCAGGTTTGACTTCGACTTATATAAAGAGCTTACTAAATACCCATACAAGACAATGGAAGATGTACTAGCCAAAGTGTGGGCCTAGATCAAATGGGAGGAAGACGAAGCCAATTTTGTAAGTAAGGCCAACAATTATGGAAATTGACAAAAGGACCGAGTCGACAAATGGTCGAACGATAGAAGGTTAGAACCTTACCAGACCAACGACAGGAACAACATTCAATTACAACACGAAGGCTCAAGCGATAGAAGTTCATACAGGCGTGGCCACCCAAGGTCGAATCAACTACATATCGAAGCACCATAATACAATCTTAGTATCGAATCGGTTGACCACGTAGTGGTGATGAAAGAAATGGGAAAAATAGTCAAGTGACCGTGAAAAATGAATGCACTCCCAGAACATCGAGACGTGAGGCTTCGATGCGAGTTTCACAGTGCTCACGGCCATCGTACGGAAGATTACGTCGCCCTCAAATATGAAGTCGCAGAACTCCTAAGGTAGGGACATCTGCAAGAATTCCTAACTGACAAGGGGAAACAAACTCTTGCCCGACGCGACGAAAAAAGGTAAACCAACACGAACGACAGCCCACTAGAGCCACCTTGACAAGATAGGGTAATCAATTACATCGCATGTGGATTTGAAGTCAGTTGTGTAAGCTACTCTGCGGCAAAGAGGCATACAAACAAGTGTCGAACGTGAAAATTCAGCCCAGTTGGGAACACCCCTCGAAAGTCGACGAGACTGTCATCTTCAAATCTACAGATAAATCAGATTTGTTTTCTCCTCACCCTGATGCACTTGTTATTTCATTACATATTGCTAACTGCCTAACAAAACGTATTTTAATCGACAATGGTAGTTCGTGTAATATATTATTTAATAGTGCCCTAAAAGAAATGCAGGTCAACGAATCCAAACTCAGTCGTCAAATGACCATGTTGGCAGGTTTCAGTGGAGAACAAAAGAGTACCCTAGGCGAAATCGTACTACCAGTTTACACCGAAGAAGTTAACTTGTACATCAATTTCCTGGTGCTCGACTGTCAATCTTTATATAACGCGATCCTTGGTAGACCCTGAATACATGAACTGAAGGTGATCCTATCGACATACCACCAAATGATGAAATTCTCAACCAAATGGGGAGTACGGGAAATCAAAGGGGAACATAGAGCAGCCAGAGAATGCTACCAAAATGCCATGAAAAAAGAAGAAATAGGAGTTATAGCAATTACAAGAATCCAAAGTCGAGTCAACTCCAAACAAGCCGAAAATGGAGGAACAGGAAGAGGTTTCAATCGACCCCGATTAGCCAGACCACAAAGTCTTCATTGGATCTAGATTACCAAATGACATCCACGAGCAATTGATTGAATTCCTGAAGGAATGACAGAGTAGCTTTGCTTGGTCACATTCGGACATGGTCGGTATCGACCCAGAGGTAATAGTTTTCCAATTGCAGGTAGACCCAGATCACCAGCCAGTAAAAGAAAAGCGAAGGAAATTCGCTCCAGAACGGAATAAAGTGATCAACAAAGAGATCTAGAAGTTGTTCGACATCGGTTCGGTGAAGGAAGTAAAGTACTCCAACTGGTTGGTAAACGTTGTAATACTGAAGAAGAAAAATGGGAAGTGGCAAGTCTGCATCGATTTCATAGACCTCAACAAAACGTGTCCCAAGGATTCATTCCCACTTCCTCGCATCGACATGCTGGTCGACGCCACAGTAGGACATGAACTACTAAGCTTCATGGATGTTTATTCTGGCTACAACCAGATCCTGATGCATCCTAACGACCAAGAAAAGACAGCTTTCGTCATAGAGCGAGGTATTTTGTGTTTTAAGGTAATGCCTTTTGGTTTGAAAAATATAGGTGTGACCTACCAATGGCTAGTTAACAAGATGTTCGCTAAGATGCTTGGCTCGACAATGGAGGTCTACATCAACGACATCAATCCCTGATCGCTCAACAACACATCGAACATCTGAGACAGTCGTTTGACGTACTCAACCAATACGGTATGAAACTTAACTATACTAAATGCTCCTTTGGTGTGTCTTCAGGGAAATTTCCAAGCTACTTGGTCACCCAAAGAGGTGTCAAAGCCAACCCAGACCAAATTCGGTCGATAGAAGGAATCGAATCGCCCAGATGCATCAATGACATGTAAAAACTCACAGGTCATGTAGCAGCCCTGAATAGATTCATTTCCAAGTCATCCGAACACTGCCACCCTTTTTTCAACACATTGAGAAAGAACAAGACATTCGAGTGGAACGACGATTGTGAAAAAGCCTTACAAGATTTGAAGACATATTTGGCCTCACCTCCATTGTTGTCGAAGCCAAAAGACAACAACACATAAATCATTTACCTGATAGTATCCGACACTACCATGAGTGCCGTACTGATCAGAGAAGAAGAGGGCGCTCAACATCCAGTGTTTTACGTAAGTAAAGCTCTACTCGACGTGGAAACCAGGTATAGTCGACTGGAGAAGCTGGCGTTAGCTCTTGTCGTAGCAGCATGCAAGCTCAGGCCATACTTCCAGTGCCACTCCATTAAGGTACTAACTACATTTCCGCTTAAAAACATTTTTCACAAACCGGAACTTTCAGGTCAACTGACAAAATGGGTTATCGAGCTTAGCGAATACAACATCAGCTTCCACCCGCGAGTAGTAATGAAAATCACAGATATTACCGGACTTTATTTTGGACTTTACCCCTTGTGAGAATATGCAGGCTGAACAGGAACTAGTAGCCCTCATAAACAGCCTAACGACCAGAAAATGGACTATATCAGTCGACGGTTCCAGTAACATCAAAGGAAGCGGATTAGGTTTGATGCTCAAATCCCCACAGGGAGACACGTTGGAACAATCAATCCATTGCGAATTCCGTGTGACTAAGAATGAAGCTGAATACAAAGCGCTGATTGCTGGGCTCGACCTTACAAAAAGCTTGAACATAAAGAACATTCAAGTACTGAGCGATTCCTAACTTGTCGTCCAACAAATGAATGGATCGTATGAAGCAAGGGACCAAATGATGACGGCATATTTGGCAAAAGCCAAGAAACTATAATCGACCTTCGACGAGTTTAATATCCTACAAATACCAAGATCAAAGAATGCTCGAGAAGATGTGTTGGCAAGCCTTGGGTCGACAACAACCAATGGTTTGAAGTCTATACCTGTTGTACACCTTATGTCGCTGACAATTCTAGAGGCCGAAGAGTCGCACCGGTCGACCACGGAACAAGCTGGATGGATCCCATACTAAACTATCTTCAAGTTGATATCTGTTGTATGTATAAATTCGCCAAGCGGACACGTCACCAAAAGAGTCAAGTAGATAATGAAGAGAAGGTTGCCACGTCACTCATTGACCGGATCAAAGGGAGAAAATGTGGCGAGCCAGAATATTGCTACCTTAAACCAATAAAGTCAAAGGCATGGTCACCAGAACTAGATATATACTCGCCACAAGTAGAAACGCGATCGCCGAAGGATAAAACCCAGAAGTAAAGGTATTCGCTGCATCAGCGTACTGGGCCCGAACCGACTCGGCAGAAACACAGAAATCAACCCTAAACTTTAGAAGACCCATGGCAACAAGGAATCGTAAAGAGATAAAAG
Source organism: Acer saccharum (assembly GCA_030490815.1). Classification (NCBI taxonomy): domain Eukaryota; kingdom Viridiplantae; phylum Streptophyta; class Magnoliopsida; order Sapindales; family Sapindaceae; genus Acer; species Acer saccharum. Next base: position 31,053,597 of record CM059870.1, on the reverse strand, counting down.
AAACATCCTAGCCCGTGACAAAGAGAGGAATCCTAGTACGAATCAAAGAGGGAAATCTACCACCAACACGGCTAAAAACAACGGGAAACCCTAAATTAAACATGTATAAATAGGACCATCTATCCCATAAGGAAGAGGTTCGAAAACTGAGAGAGAGAGAAGAGAGCAATCATATGAGAGATCTGAGTGTGTAACAAAGCAATAAGACTAGTGATATTTTTCTGCCCTCTAGGGCGCCGTGGTTTTTTCCCATTCAAGGGTTTTCCACGTAAAATTCTGTCTCTTGCATGCATTGATTATTTTCTTGTTTTTCTTTAGGTTGATATAATTGTTGTGTGTGGCAATTCAAATTTCACCGTCAACAACATCCTACCAAGGGATAGGTCCGAAGCAAGGAAGATCAAAGCAAAAGCCGTGAAATTCTGCATTTTATATGGTAAGCTTTATAAAAAAGTCATTTACAAGACCCTACTTGAGATGCGTAACCCCACGAGTGGCGTACAACATTCTCAAGAGTCTTCACTACGAGGAATGCGGAAATCACTCTGTGAATGTACACAAACGAAGTTAAATTGCTTAAAGCATACCTAGAGGGGGGGGGGGGGGGGGGGGGTGAATAGGTTTTTACACCTTTTTTCAAACTCTTGAACAAACATTCGTTTGTCCCTCAAGGTAGCCTTACACACAACACAATAAGCCAAGGAAGACATACATAGACAATACGATGTTACAATCATAAGAGAAATGTCTAAGTATATCAACAAGTCATGTGAGGTAAAATAGCAAATAAACATAACAACAAAATAAGCTTGTATTTCATAAGATGTTCAATGTGTTACAAGAGTGATCAAAATGTCACTATACAAAAATTACAATATATAAAAGAATCAAAGATACAAATTGATCTAAAGAATGAATACACTAATCACACTATACAAAGACTTGGTTCACAATACAACACAAGTGAATATTATGAATCAAGACAATAAAATGTACAATTAAAATATAAGAGAAAGAGATAGAAAGAATTAACACAAGAGATTTTTTAACGTGGTAAAACCTCCAAGGAGGAAACATCCACGGGTTGAACTACAACCATTGGGTACTATATTATTGGAAAGTAAACATAGAACATTCACAAAGTGACCAATCTTTAGCTCACCCAACCTAGTGAAGTCTAAGCCTACCCAACCCTATTGGAAAGTATGAAATCCCTCAATGATGCGGAACCACCATATATTGGACAACACACTCAACCAACATCGATGGTAGATTAGAAATTCCTCAAGAGTGCATACACCTCCCGTGTACCCCGCTCTATCAGACTCTATGTCTAACCATACGCCTAGGCCTACCAATACAATAGCCAACTCCCTATCCAAGGCACTCTTGCTTCTAGGGAGCCTCCCATGCATGACTATCCGAGTCCTCCCGACTCTAGCCATGACTTCTTGCTTACCTATCCGAGTCATCCCGACTCTAGGCAAGACTTCTTGCTTGGCTATCCGAGTCATCCCGACTCTAACCAAGACTTCATGCCTTTTACAAGGACTTCCTAATGTGATCATGTGAATGCAAATGATGCAAACATTCAATACAACATAGAACATGTGATCAATACAATCTATGGCACAAATAGACCTAAACATGTGATATCACAATTAATCAAGTCTAGATGCAAAAATACATGAATAGAAACCTAAGCATGTGAAACACCTAACACATATACTCAAAGTCTCATTCACACACATAACACTTGAATCACAAAATGTTCATTAAGTACAAATTCAAGATGCTATCAATATACAATCAAAGGCTAGATATATGAGATTAAAATCAATCAATATACTAGACAAAAATATAGAGCAAGGTTTTGAGATTTACATCAATCAAAACCTATATTCTCTAAATCACATAAAAATACACAAATCCTAGATTTCACTAATCAAAGGACCAAATCAAATCTCAAAGTCATTTTAACAAAAAATCAATTCAATTAAGTATCAAACAACCTAAGATGCCATTCTAATCACAATACAACTCACAAACAAATGTAAAACCTAGAATCATAAAATCTAGTCAACATAAGTCCACAAATTGAGTTTCAATTAGAATGATAATCAACCTATCTTTCTCAATAGCTTTTAGTAAACATAATCAAAGATATAGAAGAAGAAACCCCAAGCATTTGGAAGGTCAAATAACAAGAAATCCCTAAGATGAGACCATTACCTCGGATTTTGAAGCTGGTTCGGAATTCAGTGATCAACCACTGGAAATCACGATCAAACAGCCACCAAACCACTTGGAGATGTTAGAGGACTCAAATACGAACACTCTCCAATTTGAATCACTCAAATCTGACTTCGGATGAGAAAGATATGGTGTTTCGAAAATCAGAAATTTCAGAGGAGAGAGCTGACGGGAAACTGAAATGTTTCTTCTTGAAAATTCAAATGGAGAGAGAGAGAGAGGGAAGAGATAGGAGGAGAGAGAAGGAGGGAACCGGCCAACCATGTGGTGCCACGTCACCCCCTGGCCGTGGGGGGCGCGTGGCCCACACGGGAGCAGAGGCTGCTCCAGGCCGTGGGGCCCACGGCCTCAACCACGGCCAGCCCTTGTGGCCCACGGCCTGGGCTGTCCTCTCACGCGCTCCCTTGGTTCGTTGGCCCGTATCTCGGGCATCCGAACTCCGAATTCGAATCCGTTTTCGGATTACGAACCATGACTCTCTCACGCACGATAACGACTATACAACTTTGAAAAAAGGTTGAGAAATCATCTCGGAAATCATCGATGAAGTCAACACAACGTAAGAGAACGTAAAGTGGCATAGTCAACACTTTTGGACTCGAAACCTTATGAATGAGTAACCGAAACGACCGGAACTCAATAAGGCATTGAATAAGAATATGTTCAAGTCCTAAACACAAAATACGGAAACATACAAACACAAATACACACACATATGCTAGTTTCCGGACATAGTCCTAGAAAATGCAAAACACAAAGTTTATTAACTAAATGTGAATGCATGAGCATATTTTGCCAAGTGTGTGAAAGTGAAATGTAAATGAAATAAAATCATGAAGGGACACACAAGAATGATATGTGTGAGTGTTTGCCTAGCCTTGTAAGAGATAAGAGGACTTAGAATACCTTTGTAGACCGATAATGCCCGGAACTCTTAAAAGCCGGCAACTTGAACGAATAATGGTTGAGATGTCCTTCGTCTTCGAAATCCTTCATTTACTAACCACTAAACATTACAAGTAAAACACGTTTTGATATGGAATTAATGCCAACACTAATTATCAACCTAACACTCTGGCGCTCGAAGCTTGTCGAATAAAGTCATCACAGCAGGATACTACTGGCCGACAATGCGGTCTGATTCCTAAAATCATGTGAAGTCTTGCGACAAATGTCAAAGGTTTGCACCAGTGTCGCACCTCCCCCCAGGTATGTTAAATAAAATTTCGGCCTATTGACCTTTTATGAAATGGGGAATAGATATTGTAGGTAAACTCCCCGCAACACCTAGAGCTGTCGTTTACATGTTAGTATTAATAGAGTACTTCATTAAATGGGTTGAAATCGTAGGATTCCAACAAGTAAGTGACATTGAGGTACGCGACTTCGTGTGGAAAAACATAATTTGCAGGTTCAGAGTACCTTGGGAAATTATTGTAGGGAAAAATACGGTCACGCAGCGGAAGCGAGACTAAAATCGAGTTTAGTATATTTTAAAAATTTTCCTTTGATGAACCTTAACCCTTTAAATTAATTAAACATATATATATACTAATAAAAGTAGAATACCTTTTGTTGCGTGATCCGATTGACTTGCGTCGATGGTTATCCGCAAGATCTTCAATCCTATCACGAACGTGAATCACCTAGGAGCGTGGTCTCCCTTTCTTTGAATTGAGTACCTGAAAGATGGAAAACAAAATCTCCTTTTTCTGATTTGTTAGTCTCTCAACGTCCAAAAGATAACAAAGATTATTCCGGTCACTTTTGAGTTCTCAATCTAGTGATCGAAACTCACGTGAACCTTATTCGAAATTGTACACCAAAAGCCTATTGATGTATAAGCTAATAGTATACTATCGAAATAAAACAATCTATTCTCTCTTGTGTCTTGGCCGAAAATTAAACCCCTTGTCTATGAGTATGATTCAAGCTAGAAGAAGAAGAAGTTGATCAAGTGAATCAATTAGAGGATCGAGTGGCCGAACCCTATAATGTCTATTATATAGGGTGGCCGAATTCTCCTTCTCTTTCTACTAGGGTTGGCCGAATTCTCTATTAAAGAGGATTTGTGCTTTACCCTAATTCCTATCAACTTTAGAATCCTAACCCTAATTCAACTCATAAGTGTTTAATTCTTTATTGACTTAACAAAAGACTTCCTAATTTGATTAGATAAATAAAACTTATTATTTATCTTCTTACCAAATAAGTCTTTTACTTTAGTATACTACTACCAATAGTATTTAATCTAGGAAACATATTTCCTGATCAGAAAAAGATTTTGATTCTCAATTAAATGATTAACTAATGAATTAATTAATCTCCATTTAATCAAACAATAAAATAAAATAATATCTTTAGACTATTTTCTAGTCTTGTCGCCCACATCATATATATATGGGCTTAATATTATTTTCTTATTTTATTTAATCCATTAGACTTTAATTAAAAAGCCCACACGTGAACCAGACCCATTCTTACTAAAAGAAACAAGCCCACATGCATTTCATTTATATATTAATATAATTGATTAGCTCATTAAATAAATAATGTGCAAATTATATTCTTAATATATTAAATACAATTCTAGATGGACCCATAAATTGGTCCAGTAGAATCTATCAAGTGATCCATGCAAGTCCGTGTGGATTGGGGATCTTGGCAGGCTATCTAATTTTAAGCTTCAATAGACATAACCTAATCACAATCAACAAATGATTCACTTAGGTCCGATCTATTAATTTTAACTCATTCCACTAAATAGCTAAAATTGAACTCTTAAATAAAGATAGAATAAGTAATTATTTCTCATTCGAACCTTAGACAATCTTATTAGAGATGATGTATCCTCGTGAAGAATATTAGTAATCGCCAAGAGCTCATAGACCGCCTATAGCTCTCCAAGTTACCATATTTCCTCATATGACCACATTTTGAACTTGGATATTTTGACTTGTCCAGAAGCCATGTTTCAATAGACTCTATCGAAAACTTAACGTTAAGATTCAATATCCAATACCTCAAAATATCCATATGATGATATTCTACTCTCATTTAATAAATAGAGCCACGATGTCCATATCTATAAATGAAGTCCTCTATCGATTAACAAATGAATATCACCAAACTATCGAGGATAGACTATGCTATATAATCGTACTCATTGATAACTCAAATGATACCACTTGCAACCATAAGTCCATCATTTATCTCAGGATTAAGAAAGACTCTCCGATTGTCCTGATAATGAAAAGACTATTATCTATTGACGGTTCTAGATAGATTTTTTCATTGTGATCCGGTTCAATGCACCCAGTACACTAGATTCTTTTACTCGAAGACCCTCCGATGATTTTAGACTCATCATAACTCATTTGATCCCACTCAAATGCTAGCAAAAGAATTCTACAACTTTAACAAGATAAATGTGCCCAACCTTTAACTTAAGTTGTGAACATTATTCAAGACTAACTAAAGAATTGTGTCTATCTCATACATATCCAGATGTACGAACAATTCTTCTTTTCTCATAGTCTTTTGACCTTATGATTATTTACTTTGACAATTATAATATTAAACTATAAATGCTATAAGATTTGTTAAACCAGAAATCACTTTATTAATATGAAAAGATTGTTAATTACAATATTACACTCTTGCTATTGAGCATAATTCTAACAATTGTGACTGACAACGGATCCCAATTCATTTCGTATGACTTCAAAAACTTCTGTGACAAATATGGGATAAAGCTGAGCTTCTCAACACCACGTCATCCTTAAGCCAACGGACAGGCGGAGCCATCGTCAACACACTAAAGAAGCGATTGGAAGTAAAGAAAGGCGAATGGGCAGAAAAACTCCCAAAGATACTATGGTCGTACAGAACAACTCCCCGTCGGTCGACTGGAGAAACTCCTTTCTCACTTGTCTATGGTTCCGAGGCGGTAATCCCAATTAAGACACAACTAGCGACGGCTCGAAGCGAGAATCCCAGTGAGGAGCAAAACAATTTAGAGCTTGCTTTAGAATTAGATCATCTAGATGAACGTCGAGACCGTGCATCCATACAGATATAGTCGTATCAGCAACAAGTCGCATGACATTATAACAAAAAAGTGAAGGCAAAAGTATTCATGATCAACGATTGGGTTCTACGACGAGTCTTCCAAAACATCAGGGAATAAGGAGCGAGAAAGCTGGGACTGACATGGGAGGGCCCCTACCAAATAACAGATATAAAAGGGCGGGGAGCATATAAATTACAAGGACTCGACGATCGAGAAATACACAATAGCTGGAACACTCTACATCTAAAACAGTATCATTTCTAAACTTATCTATTTTTTTAATATATTTCATTATGCTGTTATCTGTTCATTTTATCGATATTCAATACTAATGAGTTGACACACAAAGAGCAATGATGAAAACTTAGTGCAAATAAGTGCAAAACTGAACTAAAAAAAAATATATATATATCTCACAAACTGAACTCACATCTTGCTCTACATAAGCTGTCGGAATCGACAAGCAATTATTTGCTATTACAGGTACAACACGACATCATATAGTCAACGAATTACGAATTATCTATCAAAGTCTACTCTTAATATCCTCAATCGACATTGCAAACAGGGAGTGGGTGGAGTAGCATTGGGGACAAGTGTCGACTATTTAACGCATGTACGTGAAATTCAATATTAATGAAAGGGTCGTGTTGACCCAAATATGCATGTACGCGATTTCCTATGTAAAGAAAGGTCATATTGACCCAATAACGCATGTACGCGATATTCAATGTTAATGAAAAGGTCGTGTCGAACCAAATACGTATGTACACGATTTCCTATGTAAAGAAAGGTCGTATCGACCCAATAACGCATGTACGCGATATTCAATGTTAATGAAAAGGTCGTGTCGACCCAAATACTCATGTACGCAATTTCCTATGTAAAGAAAGGTCGTATCAATCCAATAACACATGTACGCAATATTCAATATTAATGAAAAGGTCGTGTCGACCCAATCACGTTTGTGCATAAGTTTACAGGCTTGTCTCATGTGACTACTTATGAATCAAAGTTGTGTGAACCCCATTATATATGATGGTCGAGTCATTCCCACAATTATATCAAATCAATTGAAAATATACCACAAAAATAAAATGCAAATATAAGCAAAGGCATATGATCAAAGCAGACATAAATAACGGTCGATTCGACCAAATCATCTGGTATTACAAAAACTATTTCGACACGGGATAATTATAAACAATACACCCATTCGACATAAATAGAATAATAAAGATCAAGTTAAAAAAATGAAAGGCGTCAATCATGGGTCATATCATTAACATTAAGATCCCCAACATTGTTAAGGTTCTTCTCGACATCCTCTTCAGCATCAATCTCGTAATCCACCGCCTCTCCAGATGGGGATCCCTCTAGTCTAAGACACTCCATCTCATCATAAGTATCAATCTCCAACTGTATCTCGACACGGTCCCACTTGACGTGCTCACCAGACAAGTACTCCTTGAAAAGCTTCACCCTAACTTTACACATAGCTTCGGCCGCCATCGACATTAGTTGCTTTTTCAAACCCTTGACAATGCATTCTTGCTCTGCAACAACCGCGTTAGCCTTTGTCGACTCATCGAAGTGTCGATCTCTCTCCTCCTTCAATCCCTTCATTTTCTCCTCCATGTCTAAGTTTTTATGTTCCATTTCCTTCGTAGCCTTGTTGAGCCTAGCATTGTCCGCCTTAATAGTGTCGTTGGCCTTGCGAAGCTTCGAGCACCCGTCATTAACAATCTCGTACCTATCACGTAAATGCAATTGCACTTGTAGAGCCTGCAAAGTGAAATTCGTATCAAAAGATGAATAAAAATAATCAAATGAGGTATAAGAAATGAACTTACCTGTAATGTCTACAGGATGCCCGCATCAAACACCTCCTTCGTCTTCTTACCCTTCAAGTGTTCTTCATCAGCAGTAAGAAGGAAGTCGCTCGACTTCTGGAGAAATCCAGTCGACTCCTTGAAACAGGACACTACCAAAGGGAGAGGCACCATCGACAAATCAGGGTTCGAAGTAGCAGCAACCGACTTCCCTTTTGGGTCGGAGTTGACATTTGTTTCATCGTTAACAACAGAATCCCTCTTCTTCCTTTTCTTCAAAGGACTTGACTCGGGCAAAGAAAGGTATACATGTTCAGGTTCTTTAGGCACTTTCTCCTTCGACTTTTCAGCCGCTTGCTTTTTCTTTGCTGCTGCCCGCTTCTTACTGATGCTTTCCCTATAGAGCCTCAAGGCTTCAGTTTATCGGGCATGTTTATCTTCGCACTCGACATCGACATCACTGTGAAACGACGTTCAACGTCAGTAATGGGAGACAGAAATTTCATTTCACATTGAAGAATTTCAAGACTCCTCCTAATCCAAACATACCACACGAAATCCTTCACATGAGGATATGGTGCTCGCGATCTATTCAATGTCGACCACCGCCATAAGCTGCTAGGCCTAAGTTTACCTTCCGTAAGCAACACTCTCCAACTCCTATCTTCAGAAGGAATATCTAACATATTCCTAGTATGCTCAGGTGTCACGTCGCACGACAGCTTACTATCCTCACCCTTTGTTTCTACATAAACAATTGAACTCATCAATACTAAGGGTAGCTTTAAATGAGAAAGTTTTCTAAACGACAAGAACAGTCAATACTTACCATATCGGTTCCAAACTCGCCGATAGCGATACTCCGACTTTCCCCAGGGACCGTCGATCGTAGGACCCTAAGTAAAAAAAAAGGTATCCTTCCAGTGTCGATCATTTGTCATGGTGTCAGTTATAATCTGATGTTCTTTAGACCTAGGTATCAGCATGTAACGACCTTTGTCAGTCACATGCTCCTTCAAATAGTAGTTATGGAGGAGACACCCTAATCCAAACTCCAATTCATTTCTCTCATAGAGAACAGTTAAGCTCAACAGTATCCTCCAACTATTCGGCATTAACTAGCCAGGAGCAATATCATAATACACCAACATGCGTCGAGCCAAAGAAGGTATAGGGAATCTAAACCCCAAACGGAGGGTATACTCATAAAAACACATCTACCCGGGTATATCCCAATCCGCCCGTTCATGTTCTTTCGACGCACGTAGTTCGATATACACAGGGATACCATAAATCGTTTGCAAACTATCCATGTCATCATCCGTAAGCACGCTTGCGGGACTTCAGATAGAATGCCTAGCAATCGACCTGTAGTAGATGGTTCTGCGGCATCAACATGCTCTGGTAATTCGACCAACTGAGCAACGGCGCAGACGACGCCCTGCTCTAACATACCAACTCTATTGATATTGGCATTCGACGGATCTACTATAGAAATCTGTCGCTTGACATTTCTAGCACTAGAGTCGACTCCCTCTTCGTTGCTCGGAGTCCAAGTGTAACGCGGCTCTGAGATTGTATTGTCGCTTGACATGATATCTCCAAAAGTTGACAAATGCAAAAAATGCACAAGTCAGGCAAAAACTAAACACTACAATCACAACCTAGGGTTTTTACGAAAAATCGAGACCTAAAGATCTCTCCCAACTGGCAAATTTCGGCTATCCTTGGTCGAGCAACTACTAAATCTAGACATCTACTCACAACATAATGACATTCAAGCAAACCAGAAACTTGTAACACATCAAATGGATAAACTCAAAATAGCAGCAAAATCAAATATTTTGAAAAACAATGAAGAACACAGCGAAGAACATTGTTTTTTCCAGGCAAAGATATCAAAAAAAAAAAAAAAAAAAAACTTCAATCTATTTCCTATAGATTCACAGAAATAAGTCTTCATGCAAAACAAATAAAAAGAAACAAGCTTTTCGCTAACCTTAAAGAATATTGAGAATAAAACCGTCGGAAAACTAATCAAACACCAACGAAAATCTATGAATCTCTCGCTAAAAAACGAAACTCTTCGACTACTCAATGTTCTCTCCAACACTCGTACAAAATGTGAAGTGAAACAACTTGGTGGTTAAGTAATAGTTTATAAACCAAACACTTAACCACGAACGCCACGTGGCATAACCGTTGCAGTTATCTGATAACCACAGTTAATTCAAAATTTAAAATCCAAAATAAATGCGCCAAAAACGAGGCGTTGCGTCAACCATAGGAAACTGGATCTCTTCAAGTCCCATCGATTGGACTTCCAGCATTCAAGTGTACGAAGTTGTCTAACGACACCTTAAAGAACTGTCATTCAAGTTGTCGACACTTCGATAACTCGTCACCCAATTTGACGAAAGTGATTCCTTAAGAGACGTTACTGATACCCCTCGAAACGACATTGAGTCGACTACGTGAAACGACTCGACTAACATCACTCTCTAAACTTGGTGAAATTTCCCTTAATGTAGTAGTGAAATATACCTAGAGGGGGGTGAATAGGTATAGGCTCCAAATTCTCCCAATAAAAAATAATGCGGAAAATTACAAGGCAAATGCACACTTGATTAGATTTAGCAAATGAATTGATTTCACTAAGACAAGAGTTAATCAATTTACAAGATATGCAATCAATGTAATATATGGAAGATAAAGAAAAGTAAAGCAAAATTGAACACAATGATTTTAACGTGGTAAAACCTCAATGAGAAAACATCCACGGGTTGATACCACAACCACCGGCGAAGCAATCCACTATGTTAAAAAGGACTTACACACTCAAGCTATCACTCATGATATCCGCTCAAGCTATCAACTCCTAATCTACCCTCGGGCTAGTGAATCACCAAGCCTACTTCCTATCCGAGATGTGTCCTACACCTCTAGAAAACAACTTCCTATCCAAGACGCTCACGTCTCTAGGAAGATTTATTGCTTGCCTATCCGGATCCTCCCGACCCTAGACAAGACTTCCTTGCTTGATTATCCGAGTCCTCCCAACTCTAATCAAGGCTTCCTTGCTCTATCCACAAAGCTTCACTCACTTTGCTAGAGACTTCAACCTAATGCAAGGCTATGATCTAAAGTGATGCAAATGTTGCAAACACAAACAAATTAAGCTAGATGATCAATCAAGCAAAATGTACATGTTCAATGATAGTGTAGAATATGATTTCAACACACAATCACAAAATTATCTAGAAATCAAGACATGCAAATCAATAAGAACAAAGGTATGAATATTCAATTTATCACACTAAAAACCTAGTTCTTAGATCAAGAAATAGAACCTAGAAAATAATATGAGATACATCATATAATCAATTTCTAGAATCAATTTCACACACAATCAAGTTTAGCACATATATGTTCAAAACAAATCACAAAGCTAAATCTCAATTACCAAATGATCAAACAACCCTAGCAAGTGATCTAACATACTTCTCAACAAATTTCATCAATCAAATAGTAAGAATCAAGAGATGATCAAAGATGAAATTGAAAAAGAAGAAGTTGAAACTACCATACTGACCACGTACTGAAAATGCATCAGCTGAGAAAAATGGTGAAGTCAGCTGCCTCTGAAAATGCTTGGGGTTTGTAGCACTCTTTGAGACCAACAATTTTGGTTTTTGAATCAATTGATTTCGAGTTCGTATGAGAGAGATATGATCAAAACAAGTAAACAAAAAATGTAGAATTCTGCAGAAATTTTCTCAAGTGTTATTCAAAATTCATCAAAGTGTGGAGGGAAGGAGGTGAGCTTAAAAGGAGGGAAAGGAGAGATTTTACGAGCGAATCAGAAGATGCCATGTCACCACCCCGTGGGGGGCGCGTGGGGCCCATGGGAGCAGAGGGCTCCCTTGGCCGTGGGGCCCACGGCCTCCCACACGGGCTGGCCTTGTGGCCACACGTGATCCCGACTTCTCTCGCGCGCTCCTTCGGTTCTTCAGCCCATATCTTAAGCATCCGACCTCCGATTTTGAATCCGTTTTTTGGATTACGAACCGTGAATCCTTCACGCACGACTATGACTACTCAACTTTGAAAAATGGTTGAGAAATCATCTCGGAATCTGACGATGAAGTCAACACAACAAATGAGAACGAAAAGTAGCATAGTCAACTTGTTTGGACTCCAAACCTTATGAATGAGTAACCGAAACGACCGGAACTCAATAAGGCATTAAATAAGAATATGTTCAAGTCCTAAACACAAAATACGGAAACAAATAAACACATATTCACACAAGCATGCCATATCAAGGAGATAGTCACAAAGTATGCAATTTCACAATGTTTGTCAATACAAGATCAATGCATGAGCATGCTATGAAGTGTGTGAATGTGTTATACCAAATGTTTGAACCACGATGCAGGGACACACATGTATGAATTGTGTGTGTGTGCGCTAACGCCTTGCTAGAGGATGGAAGTCAAGATTTACCTTTGACGTTTTTCACCTCTTGAAGATGAGTTTTGCACTAGACGTTGTTCTTCACTCTTTAAGCTTCCTTTCTTCAAATAATGTCCTAAGCAACAACTAATACAATCATAGAGTGATTTGCAATGGAATTAAGCCAATACAAATCATAAACCTTACAATCTCCCCCTTTGGCTATTCCATGGCAAAAGCACTCAACCTCACCATACAATGTTTCACTTAAATAAACTAAAAATGATAGCATACTCTTAATCTCACATTACAAAGAAATTCCTAGACTAAAAAGTCTTCAAGTCTTCAAGAATTCCTCTTTCGGTCTTCAAATTACCTATGAGAGAAAATAGCAACCAAAAAGAGATATTCTCTAAAGAAGAATGGTGAGTTATTTAACCAAACAACAAACATAGAAAATATCCCTTATCTCATACACAAATGCATTATCTCAAGTGAATAAACTATGTTCATATTAAAGCATTCCCTTAGTTTCCCAATTTCCAAGAACCAACTATCCTTAACATTGTCAAGAAAGAATTCTTTCTTCCCCTTAAGACAAGAATTCTCCCCCTTAAGACAAAGTCACATTGAAGCACAAAGAGGAATATGATTCACACATTTGGAACATTATTCCACACAAGGTGTGAAGTATACAAAATCTCCCCAATATCAAACATAGTGAGGTATACATTTTCTCCCCCTTTTTGTCAAGGAATAGACAAGGGACACAAGAGATAAAGAACGAGATATTAAGCAAACAAATCGTATAGAAAGCGAAAGTTGAATAAACTAAAGCTCCCCCTTAACATATGCTCCACATATTATCAACAAGTAGATTTGTTCACAAGGGACATCACACAATCATACAATCAAGCAATAAGAGAAAATATTTCATAACTTGTCAAAGTCCAAGAGAGAATCATAGATTTTCATTAATCTCTCAAAAATATTCTCACATTGCTAATGAATCAAGCACATAAGCAAAATGTGTGTGTGTGAATGCTTCTCAAATATATAGTAGGAGTAATTGTGATATCAACATGCAAACTCTATCCACACCTATCCATCTAAAGCCTTTCCAAAAATAGGTCAAACCGATATTCATCCGGTTTTTTGCTTTTAAAATGAATAGATATCAACATATGAGCGTGTGTGTGCATGTGGCTCATTTTCCCGTTTCTATTTGTCAACTCGAGCTTTTTCACAATTCTCAACTATACACCAAGACTATGAGTTCCTTTGATGTACCTAATGATCCTCTTGACGGCTTTTAAGTGAGATTCCTTGGGATTTGCTTGGAATCTAGCACACAAGCCAACACTAAAGCAAATGTCGGGTCTACTAGCCGTTAGGTAAAGTAGACTACCTATCATGCTTCTATAAAGGCTTTGGTCAACACTTTTCCCTTTTTCATCTTTGTCAAGTTTTAAAGTGGTGCTCATGGGAGTTTCAAAATCTTTTCCATTTTCTAGGCCAAATCTCTTAACTAGATTTTTAACATATTTAGATTGATTCAACATTATGCCCATGCTAGTTTGCTTCACTTGCATTCCTAGAAAATAATTCAACTCACCCACCATACTCATTTCAAATTCACTTGACATAACACTAACAAATTCATCAACCTTGGTTTTATTAGTAGACCCAAAAACAATGTCATCAACATATATTTGTACAACAAAAATATCATGATCATGATGTTTGATAAACAAAGTTCTATCAATGCCACCTCTCATATATTGGTTGTCAATAAGATATTGAGTCAACCTATCATACCAAGCTCTTGGAGCTTGTTTAAGGCCATAGAGAGCCTTTTTCAATTTAAACACATGATTAGGAGAGTGTGGGTCTACAAAACCCTTAGGTTGTTCAACATACACTTCTTCTTGAAGGTATCCATTGAGGAAAGCACTTTTAACATCCATTTGAAATAATTTGAACTTTTTAATGCAAGCAATGGACAACAAAAGTCTAATGGACTCGAGATGAGCAACCGGGGCAAACGTCTCATCAAAGTCAACACCCTCCACTTGAGTGTAACCTTGAGCCACTAGTCTAGCTTTATTCCTTACAATCTTGCCACTTTCATCGGTCTTATTCCTAAACACCCATTTAGTGCCAATTACATTTATATCTTTGGGTCTAGGAATTAAGGACCACACTTCATTCCTCTCAAATTGATTAAGTTCATCTTACATAGCCCCAACCCAATATTCATCAACAATTGCTTCATTAATGTTTTTGGGTTCAATTTGAGAAGTGTAGCAAGCATAGGATATTTGGTTAGCAATTTGATTTCTTGTTCTAACCCCTTCATTTAAATCACCTATGATGTCTCCTTGATAGTGTAAGTTTCTAAGTCTTGGGTGAGAATGTTCAACAACTTAGTCATTTTGTTGATTATCATTTAAAGCATTTTCCAACCCTTGACTTACAACTTCAATATGACTATCATTTTCATCATCTTGACTAGAAACACTACTAGCCACATCAATAGGTGTTTTAGTGTCATTCAACATGTTTTCTTTAGGTTCATTGACACCATTATCATCACACAAATTTAGCATGCTAAGATCATCTATCTTCACATTGATAGACTCCATAATAGTCTTAGTAGTCAAGTTAAAGACTCTATATGAACGACTATTAATAGCATACCCAAGAAAGAGACCAACATCACTTTTAGCATCAAACTTTCCTAAGTGATCTCTATCATTCAAAATATAACATTTACTCCCAAAAGTGTGGAAGTAACTCACATTGGGCTTCTTGCCCTTCCATAGCTCATAGGACGTTTGTTTTGTGCCGGGCCTCTTAAAAACACGATTAGACACATAACAAGCGGTATTGACCGCCTCGGCCCATAGGTTTCTAGGGACTTTCTTGCTATTGAGCATGACCCTAGCCATCTCTTGCAAGACACGGTTTTTCCTCTCAACAACACCATTTTGTTGAGGAGTTCTAGGTGCGGAGAACTCATGAGAAATCCCTAAACCATCACAAAACTCACTAAATTTTGCATTTTCAAACTCCGTCCCATGATCACTCCTAATGCGACATATTTTCTTGATATCAAGACCTTTTTCATTTTGAACTTGATTACAAAACTTTTTAAAGTAATCAAAAGCCTCGGTCTTGTTTCTAAGAAAATAAACCCAAGTAAACCTAGAGAAGTCATCAACGCATACAAAAATGTACTTTTTGCCATTAATGCTCTCGGTTTGAATTGGCCCCATTAGGTCCATATGCACAAGTTCTAAAGGTCTCTTGGTAGCTATGTAAGAATTTTTCTTATGAGGCACTTTGGTTTTCTTACCTAATTGGCAAGGTTCACAAACCACCTCAAGCTTTTTACCAAGATTAGGAAGACCTCTAACAATGCCATATTTTTCAAGCTTTTTCAAATCTTTAAAATTCATGTGACCCAAACGTTGATGCCACAAATCAAGCTTATTGCACTCATGTGCCATGTTGCATGTTAGAGGATCTATCTCAAGACAATAGCAATTGTCTATAGACCTTTTGACTCTTAGGACGACATCGCCCTTTTTATCAATTATAGTGCATACATCTTTGTTAAAGCTAACTTCTTAAAAAATTTCACACAAGTGAGTAATGCTTATCAAGTTAGCTTGTAACCCATCAACATACAAAGTATTGCGAAGTTTAGGCAATCCGGGGATACAAATTGTTCCCTTGCCAAGAACTTGCTTTTTGGTACCATCACCAAAAGTAACCCAACCTCCATCCTTTAAAACAAGATTCTTAAAGAACTCTTTGTTCCCGGTCATGTTCCTAGAGCAACCGCTATCTAGGTACCAAGAATAGGAGAAGTTGGCACGTAAAGCATATTTTGCAACATTACATTTAGATGTGTCTTTTCTAATCCACACATTTTTCACAACATGCTTCTCACTCTTACTTCTAACATGCTTTGACTCAATGTTAGGCTTTTTAACATGCACCTTGACCTCATTGGTCACATCTTCAAAAATATCAAACAAAGCATTATCAATTTTTTCTTATGCATAGTAGAGTGAGGCACAACACAAGATTTAGCAAGCAAGTCATCAACAACTCTTTCAACAACATGCTTTTCCAAGGTCTTCCTAGGTCTATTTCTATATCCATACATGGATGATTGCCTAGGTCCATTCAAAGACATATCATGAAAAGCATTATCAAGTTTGCATTTCCGAATATACTCAAAGCATCTAGGTCGAATATGTCCTATCATATTACAATGATGACAAATAGGAATAAATTTGAGAAATTTACCATTTGCATTTGCTTCCATAGCATTTGGTCTTCTCACAATTTTACCTCTTTGAAGAGCAACCCTTGATGCTCCACCTCCTGCATTCGAGGTTGTTGCTTCTTGATGCTTATGTTGTTGAGTTCTTCCATTGAACATCCTTGTTGATGAAGAGACACCTTCGGTAGCTTTCATAGCTTTACCTTGAGAGAGTGTACCTACAATTGATTCAATGCTTGCTTTGACAAAAGTAGATTTGTTAGATGAAGGAGTCTCCTTCTCATTGATATAACCCAAACCTCTTTTGTCACATGGATGCTTTCCACTTTTAATGAGGGTTTCAACTTTATTAGAACTAGATGACATCTTGCTAATCACCCTATTAGCCTCATCAAGTTTCTCACGAAGCATCTTAAGTTCAATGGCATATTTTTCCGCTTTGTTATCACTAAACAAAACATCTTTATGTGATTTATCAAGCCATTGTTCATACTTTTTCTCTTGATTTAAATGCTCATTAAGTTTGGATTTAAGCACATTTTCAAGTTTCTTAGCATTAACAAGAGAACAATCTCTTTGCTCAATTTCTTGCTTCAAGATACCAAGTCTATCATTGCTATCTTTATGATTCAATTCTAGACTTAGGATCTTGTCTTTAAGTTCATTGAACTCTTTTGAGCCAAGATCACGATTCTCTAACTTCTTGCTGAGGGACATATTGACATTGGATAAACGTTCATTTTCAAAAGTAAGATCATTGATCTTTTTCTCATCTAAGTCAATATGTTCAACAAAAGAAGCCACATAGGAATACACTTCCTTAATCATGATTTTATCACAAACAAAAACAAACACAAAAATACTACAAAGAAAGGATCAATCTAAGTGCGTCTAGACACCCGCTCTGATACCAAATGAAATTTCCCTTAATGTAGTAGTGAAATATACCTAGAGAGGGGTGAATAGGTATAGGCTCCAAATTCTCCCAATAAAAAATAATGCGGAAAATTACAAGGCAAATGCACACTTGATTAGATTTAGCAAATGAATTGATTTCACTAAGACAAGAGTTAATCAATTTACAAGATATGCAATCAATGTAATATATGGAAGATAAAGAAAAGTAAAGCAAAATTGAACACAATGATTTTAATGTGGTAAAACCTCAATGAGGAAACATCCACGGGTTGATACCACAACCACCGGCGAAGCAATCCACTATGTTAAAAAGGACTTACACACTCAAGCTATCACTCATGATATCCGCTCAAGCTATCAACTCCTAATCTACCCTCGGGCTAGTGAATCACCAAGCCTACTTCCTATCCGAGATGTGTCCTACACCTCTAGAAAACAACTTCCTATCCAAGACGCTCACGTCTCTAGGAAAATTTATTGCTTGCCTATCCGGATCCTCCCGACCCTAGACAAGACTTCCTTGCTTGATTATCCGAGTCCTCCCAACTCTAATCAAGGCTTCCTTGCTCTATCCACAAAGCTTCACTCACTTTGCTAGAGACTTCAACCTAATGCAAGGCTATGATCTAAAGTGATGCAAATGTTGCAAACACAAACAAATTAAGCTAGATGATCAATCAAGCAAAATGTACATGTTCAATGATAGTGTAGAATATGATTTCAACACACAATCACAAAATTATCTAGAAATCAAGACATGCAAATCAATAAGAACAAAGGTATGAATATTCAATTTATCACACTAAAAACCTAGTTCTTAGATCAAGAAATAGAACCTAGAAAATAATATGAGATACATCATATAATCAATTTCTAGAATCAATTTCACACACAATCAAGTTTAGCACATATATGTTCAAAACAAATCACAAAGCTAAATCTCAATTACCAAATGATCAAACAACCCTAGCAAGTGATCTAACATACTTCTCAACAAATTTCATCAATCAAATAGTAAGAATCAAGAGATGATCAAAGATGAAATTGAAAAAGAAGAAGTTGAAACTACCATACTGACCACGTACTGAAAATGCATCAGCTGAGAAAAATGGTGAAGTCAGCTGCCTCTGGAAATGCTTGGGTTTTGTAGCGCTCTTCGAGACCAACAATTTTGGTTTTTGAATCGATTGATTTCGAGTTCGTATGAGAGAGATATGATCAAAACAAGTAAACAAAAAATGTAGAATTCTGCAGAAATTTTCTCAAGTGTTCTTCAAAATTCATCAAAGTGTGGAGCGAAGGAGGTGAGCTTAAAAGGAGGGAAAGGAGAGATTTTACGAGCGAATCAGAAGACGCCATGTCACCACCCCGTGGGGGGCGCGTGGGGCCCACGGGAGCAGAGGGCTCCCTTGGCCGTGGGGCCCATGGCCTCCCACACGGGCTGGCCTTGTGGCCACACGTGATCCCGCCTTCTCTCGCGCGCTCCTTCGGTTCTTTAGCCCATATCTTGAGCATTCGACCTCCGATTTCGAATCCGTTTTTTGGATTTCGAACCGTGACTCCCTCACGCACGACTACGACTATCAACTTTGAAAAATGGTTGAGAAATCATCTCGGAATCCGATGATGAAGTCAACCCAACAAATGAGAACGAAAAGTAGCATATTCAACTTGTTTGGACTCGAAACCTTATGAATGAGTAACCGAAACGACCGGAACTCAATAAGGCATTAAATAAGAACATGTTTAAGTCCTAAACACAAAATACGGAAACAAATAAACACATATTCACACAAGCATGCCATATCAAGGAGATAGTCACAAAACATGCAATTTCACAATGTTTGTCACTACAAGATCAATGCATGAGCATGCTATGAAGTGTGTGAATGTGTTATACCAAATGTTTGAACCATGATGTAGGGACACACATGTATGAATTGTGTGTGTGTGCACTAACGCCTTGCAAGAGGATGGAAGTCAAGATTTACCTTTGACGTTTTTCACCTCTTGAAGACGACTTTTGCACTAGACGTTGCTCTTCACTCTTTAAGCTTCCTTTCTTCAAATAATGTCCTAAGCAACAACTAATACAATCATAGAGTGTTTTGCAATGGAATTAAGCCAATACAAATCATAAACCTTACACTTGGTGATCCCTCCTTAGAGAGTAGGGGACAAACTGTGGTAGCCAAAAATGGCCCACAGGCCCAAAACGTAAGTAAAAGCCCAGAACTTCATACAGCTAGTCCAGGCCCATTTTTGCTCCAGGTCGACCCAAGACCTGTGCCAGCGAGACTTGGCTATTCCAGGATTGAGTCAAAGATCTCAGTTACAGATAATAAGTAACCAACGATTCTAAGGAGAGAAAATCTCTCCTAGAATCACGCCCATTATCTACATTGATCAAAGTGGACGTTGGGAGTAAGTCTGAAGCCTGTAAATAACTAGTTTCAATCACAATGAAGCTCTCTGAATTTCTTGCTAAAGAAAAGCTTATTAAGGCATTTCAAAACTCTGATTACATTCTCCCCGACTGTCGGAATTCGATCCAAATTGCGATCGTCATTCACCGTCAGGCATTGCTCAACCCAAGCACACCTAAGGCTAAGAATCTAACCTCATCTCCTTCGTTTCTTTTATATGTGTTTCCCTGTTCTTGTTATTTTGCAAGTTCAACAAAGAAGACAACAGTTCTAGATTGACAGACTAACCATTTTCGCAGGTTTATTGAGGAGATGACTTCCCTCATTCGACCAATTCAACCAAGTTGCCTTGGGCCTAACTTGAATCCGACCCGATCCTCATAACTCGTAGTTTGACCCCCTACAATAAACATGTTTTCCATATTTTTCAATTTTAACACTGGTTTTGTTTTTCATTTTGTTTTTGTTTTTTGAAAATAAAATGAAAAACGGTTAACGAACGTGAATTCAAAATCCTTTTAGAAAACAAAAATGAAAACGGGCTAAAAAACAACTGTAGGACAGACCCCTAAATTCTTCATTTTCACTTTTTCAATCAACTAATAAAACTTTATAAACTCATTCAACAATTTAGGGTATTCTCATCTTTTGAAGGTTTGATACGGTCTATAGTTAGATGAAATGTTTGTTGACTAACGGCAGGGGAATTTAGTGTAAGTTGATTTGGAATGTAAAAGAGCAAACCTCATGGGGGTTTGGTGTTATTCACTCTATATATATATATATATATATATATAGTGATTCCCTCATAAGAGATTCCTTAATTATTTTAATTTCGGTAAGAACTTTGATGAAATCACATCGATTTTATAAATTTTGATCTAAATTTGTTTTTTTTTTATTTTGTGGATGATAAGTTCATTGAAATCTACTTACAAATAAAATTTGAGAAATTTTCAAGTACTAGAACTATTTTTCTCGAATTTTCCTATATTTCATCCATTTTCCAATGCTTTCATATTTAACAAAATTGGGATAAATAGTTCTAATGCTTGAAAAAATTTCAAATTTTATTATTATTATAAATATACCCTATATATTATTATTATTATTACAATATTAATATTTTGTTCAGTTTAACAACCATCCATAATTATTTTTTTATCATAATATTAACTATTCATTAATTGAAAAAAACTTATATTGATTATCTCCGGTTTTTTTTTTTTTTTTTTTTTTTTTTGGATCTCCAAATTGTTTGATTTTATTTTTTTTGTTTAAATCTCTGGAAATGTCATATTGTCACCGAGCTTCTTTGAATCCATTTTTTAATCAATTATCTTACAAAATTATAATCTATGGGTTCTTTTCAAAAGCAAATGGATAAAAAAGCAAACTTTAAAAGATTTCTTGAAAACCATGTATTTTGATAATGGAGATCTAAACTTTTTTTCAGATAATACTTTGATGCTGACCGGTCAATACCCAAAATACTGATCCAGTGATGTGGCTCAATTGAACTGTAACACATGTCCTTTCTTCTTTCACCCATTCCAAGACTTTATAATTATAAAAAATTCAATTTTGTTAGGATTTTATGTTCTCATACATTAAAAGTCCTAAAATTCAAGAAATATTGGAATGGGTAAAAGAAAAAAGGGATAATTACTCCGGTGGCCATCGAATTGATGACACACTATCAAAATGGCCACTAGATTGGAAAGTTGTTCCAAAATGGCCATTTTTGGCAAATTTTGTGACACTAATGGTCATTCCATCCAATTCTATATAATTTCATCCAATTCCATCCAATGAGTGACATTTTGGTAAATAAGGGGAAGTCATTAATTTATTTTAGATGTTATTTGGAAATCAATTTTTTCAATGAGTGACATTTTGGTAAATAAGTGGATGACATTAATTTATTTTAAATGTTTTTTGGAAATCAATTTTTTCTTTTTTTGAAAAGAATAATTATATTTAGTGTGTGTATATAAATAAATATATGTATATATATATTTACACACACTAAATATAATTATTCTTTCAAAAAACAAATGAAATGGTTTAGATCAATAATATATCCATATCAAAATATGAACACCATTAAATATTATTCATTTTTTCTATAATTTTTTTCTTTTTTGCTATAAAATGACCGACTGTATAGCATTCATACTCTGCTCAAATTCGAAACAGGAAGAGAAAAGAAGAAGAAATAATAGCATTCATTCCTATTATTATTATTTGTAGCTTATGCTCAAGAACAATCAAATATTTGTAATGTGATAGATTACGGTGCACGCTGTGATAGACAATCATATTATATATATATATATATATATATAATCTAAAAAATATAAAAAACAAAGAAGAGACACGTGTATTGATCTAAACCATTTCTTTCATTTTTTTTTTAAAGAATAATTATGTTTAGTGTGTATAAATATATATATATATATATATATATATATATATTTACACACATTAAATATAATTATTCTTTTCAAAAAAGAAAAAATTGATTTCCAAAAGACATTTAAAATAAATTAATGTCATCCACTTATTTAACAAAATGTCACTCATTGAAAAAATTGATTTTCAAAAAACATCTAAAATAAATTAATAGCATCCCCTTATTTACCAAAATGCCACTCATTGGATGAAATTAGATGGAATGGCCATTAGTGTCACACAGTTCACCAAAAATGGCCATTTTGAAACAACTTTCCAATTCAGTGGCCATTTTGATAGTGTGTCATCAATTCGATGGCCACCGAGATAATTATCCAAAAAAAAAGGACATGTGTTACAGTTCAATTGTGCCACACCCAAGTATTATCCATTTTTTTTTCCCAAATAAATCTAGGTACATCTTCCTTTATTCTTTTTCTTTACTTGTTGAATAAGGTTAGGTGACAGTATTTTTAATGTCCAATGAAGAAATCCTGTTCAAAAAACAAAACCCTCAAATTCAACCATTGGGAGATGGCTATAGTACAAATAAGAAAAGTGTGTTGTACCGTACAACACACCATTTAAATAGTTTTAATAAATTTGAACCCATTAAAATAGGAAATTTGGAAAATAAATTGACCACCAACCGGTTACACCGGTCTGTTACCCAAGACAAAAGTCTTCCTCTCTCCTATGTTTCTCGAAACCGGTCACTTTCCCAAACGATTCGTCTGATTCACTTTCCCAACGATTCGTCTGATTCACTCAAACTCTTCCCAACGATTCGTCTGATTCATAAAACGATTCATTCTTCCCAGGAGATCGATCGTTTGTGAACCTCTTCCTCTCATTCAACCGTACGTCTCCCAAATCTCTCTCTCTCTAGATCGTGTCTGAACCTCTTCCTCTAAGTCCACCGTTCGTCTCCAAAATTTCTCTCTGTAGATCGTCTGTCAATCTTGGTTTGGTGGCTGGACAAGGGAGCATCTCAATCCTATAATTCGAAAGAAAGGTAGGTTATTGTTGTTTAGTTTGAAGATTAGGGTTTCGTAAAAAAAATTTTGTAAAGCAAAAGAGAGTGTTGAAGAATTGATGACAGTGTTTTCGTTATGTTAAATATGATTTAGTTGACAACAAGATGATTGCCAGATTATTAGGTTTGGTTTTGTAGGTGCAGTTGTTGTTGTGGAACGCGTGTGTGGTCAGAGTGTGTTGTTGAATCAACAAATTTGGGTTGGATACAGTACGAAACACTCTTAGATCGTCCACTCTTAGAACGTCTCTGAATCTCGGCTTGGTGGCTGCACAAGGCTGCATCTCAGTCATCGAATCCAGAACTGGAAGGTAATTTATTTTCCTTGAGTTTGAAAATGTTTTGTATAAAAAAGAAAAGAAAGGAAACCCATTGTGTTAGGGTTTGTTAAGTTACTATTGTTCTTCACTAAGACAGTAACTCATCTGTTTATATACTGTTGTGCAACAGCCTGCTGCTGGTCTTCTTCTCCACGACCAGGTATGTTCTTCTTTCTTCCTTTCTTCCTCTGTTACTTGTTATTTTCTTGTTCCTCTCTTCCTCATTTATTTGTCTATTTTGCCTATTTTATATGTTTTAATTGTTCTGGTTTGCCTATTGTTTATCTGTATTTAGTATATTAATATATATGGACTGCTATGGAGTGTTAATAAATAATAAGTTAATTAGTTAATATATATGGTAATATAATAATATTGACAATGGACTGTTAATATATGGATTATGGATTGCTATGGAATTTTTTGTTTTGTATGTTTTTATACTAATATGGGCTGGTAAAATATGGACTGCTATGGACTTTAAGTTTTTGTATATTTGTATGCAGTGTATATATTTTTATGTAATTTTACTGTCCTTAGTGAGGCTTTGTAAGCCTTGCCTCAGTAGAGGAAAAAGCCTTTTCGAACATTGGGATTTTCTTGTTCATAGAATATGATTCGTACTTGTGAAGCTGTAGAATCTATGTATAAACATTTGACAGTATTTGATGTTTTGTGTATATATATATATATATATATATATATATAAATATGGAATTATAAGTGATATGAACACAATTTTTTGGGTACAAATATGGTGGCGGATTTGAAAATGGAATAATTCCACTTGTTATATATACGGTTTTAATTTTAATAGCTTGTATAGCTAGGAATCGTGTTTGATGTGTGGGTTAATTTTAGTTATAAAACATGTAAATAGAAATATGATTTGAATTTATATGTTTATATGTTTATATGTTTATATATTAGGTTCATATAAGTTGAACTATAATAGAATTGACAAAATGAGATTGGTTTGATGGTAATCTATTTACAACCACATGCAGAAGTTGATGGATTCGATTCATGTCCCTCTTCTTGAATTTTGAACTATAAGGTTATTTATTTAAGGTTGTTTTTATTAATCCGTTTTGTGTTGCCCATTCCTTTGGCATGAGGGTATCTCTCAGAACCACGACCATTCTGAATCTCTGTTTATTTGTTTTATGTTTAGATATATTGGGGTTGCTGTTGGAGCTGTGCTTACGAAAAACGGCGATAAGGTACTGAATAGCAAGTAACTTGTCTTACGAAGTTATCTTACTATTCTATATTTAGTATTGGTCAGAAAGTATATCGGCAGGAATACTCAGATTTACTCATAACCGGAATTGTGCCGGTAGAGTACACTTGTGAGACAACGCCATGTACTTAGTGCCCAATCGTTCCATTTTATGCTATTCAGTTATCTGTAAAAGCTGTACGTATACATTCTATTGTATACATTAGAGGTACGTCTCGTTAGCTCCATTTTGAAAGTGAATTTAATGTAAAGTTATGTTGTTATTATTCTTTATTCTGTATTGGTCACGAAGTATATCGGCTGGAATACTCAGACTTACTCAAACCCGAAATTGTACCGGTAGAGTACACTTGTGAGACAACGCCACGTACTTAGTGCCCATTCGTTCCATTTATGCTATTCATTACACTCTTTTGTATTTATTAGACCTAAAATGTTAAAGTTAATTACATTTTTAGTTATGTTATTCTTCTTGACTCTCTATTGGACACGAAGTATATGGGCTGTAATACTCAGACTTACTCAAACCCGGAATTGTGCCGGTAGAGTACACTTGTGAGACAACGCCACGTACTTAGTGCCCATTCGTTCCATTTATGCTATTCATTACACTCTTTTGTATTTATTAGACCTAAAATGTTAAAGTTAATTACATGTTTAGTTATGTTATTTTTCTTGACTCTCTATTGGACACGAAGTATATGGGCTGGAATACTCAGACTTACTCAAACTAGGAATTGTGCCGGTAGAGTACACTTGTGAGACAACGCCACGTACTTAGTGCCCATTCGTTCCATTTATGATATTCATTACACTCTTTTGTATTTATTAGACCTAAAATGTTAAACTTAATTACATGTTTAGTTATGTTATTATTCTTGACTCTCTATTGGACACGAAGTATATCGGCTGGAATACTCAGACTTACTCAAACCCAGAATTGTGCCGGTAGAGTACACTTGTGAGACAACGCCACGTACTTAGTGCCCATTCGTTCCATTTGTAAGGATTCCCGTTGTTTTTAATTGGCTTATTTCGTGATCAAATCATAAATGGGGATACTTTGTAAGGGTAGTTTAAATGTTGTTGTTAGTGCATTAGGCTCTTTGAAGACCTCATTATTGACAAGCACCAAAGGTAATATTCTAAGTGCTTTCTTGTCTTGAAGAGATAGTTGCACACACTCACAACTCATGCATTTGTTTAATCTTTGTATGTTGTGTTTCTTTTTGTTGTGCATAAATGATTATTTACATCTCTTCTTGCTTGATTTTATGATTGCATCTTGTGTTGAAAACATCATAGCATTTAGGCTTTTAGGATGCATCTTGTTTGACTTTGTACCCCTTGCAAAATTGCATGTGGGATGCAATTTTTGGCGCTGTGCGCCGGTCGACCAGCGCCGGTCGACCAGCGCCGCTCACCGGCGCAAATCGCCCAGTGGCGCGCCGCTGGTCGTGCGCTGGTGTGGACCAGCGCCGGCCACCAGCGCCGATCGCCCAGTATGGCGCCGCTGGACTGGCGCTGGTGGCAGCGCCTGTCGTCCAGCGCTCAAGCCAAAATTGGCTTGTGCGCTGGTCCTGCGCTGGTCCACCAGCGCAGGTCCACCAGCGCACAGAGTGATTTTCTGGCGAGTTTTCAAAACGACCTCACTTCACTTATGGCCTCTATATATATGCTAACTTGATTTTAGGTCATTTACAAGAGTTCTTATTCATGCTTCATACTTAGGATATTTTTCAAGAGAAGAAAAATACACAAAGAACTCATTTTTAATTACTCAAACACAATTTCATGATCATCAATCATCATCTAGCATCATCTTAGATCATCTAGATGTCATCTAGCATGGAATCTTCATCATACTTTGCTTGGTAAGCTTTTCACTAATATCTTACATATTTTGTGTTTAATTTATCTAGCAAATCTCAATTAATTACTTGATTGTTATTTTGTATGCTCTAGATACAAAATTGAGATTAGTATGATGTATGTTTGAGAAGTTGTATTGTGCTAGCATATTAGGTTTTGTACTTGATATTGATTAGCTTAACTATTTGACATGTCATTTAGTTTTGATATCTAGGATTGTTCTTAATTGCATATTAATCATCTTAGATAAGCATATAGGGTTTCCCTTGCTCTATGTTGCATTTTGGATATTTTCATATATTCACTTAGGGTTGTATTCTCTTCAAGAGAAGCTAAGTCTTGTGTGTAGCAATCGGGATTAGGTTGCTTAGAACACAAGCAAATTGGACTAGGTTCACTCATACCGGGATTAGGTAGGTGTGTGATTACTTCCGGGATTAGGTTGTAATCGTTTGCACATTTAGTGGATTCGAGGTTCGAGTGTGGCTTACTTACATAGCCCGTGGTTTTTCCCGTGAGGGTTTCCACGTAAAAATTCAAGTGTTTATTTAATTTCCGCACCATATTACACTTGCTAGTTTATATTATCTTGAGGGTAATTTCGTAATTTTGACTAACACGAAAAATTGGGTAAAAAGCGTAAAATCTATTCACCCCCCCTCTAGATAGCTTTATACACACCGTGGTATATTTAGTTTCACCATTTATGCTATTCATTACACTCTTTTGTATTTATTAGACCTACAATGTTAAAGTTAATTACATGTTTAGTTATGTTATTCTTCTTGACTCTCTATTGGACACGAAGTATATCGGCTGGAATACTCAGACTTACTCAAACCCGGAATTATGCCGGTAGAGTACACTTGTGAGACAACGCCACGTACTTAGTGCCCATTCGTTCCATTTATGCTATTCATTACACTCTTTTGTATTTATTAGACCTAAAATGTTAAAGTTAATTACATGTTTAGTTATGTTATTGTTCTTTACTCTGTATTGGACACGAAGTATATCGGCTGGAATACTCAGACTTACTCAAACCCGGAATTGTGCCGGTAGAGTACACTTGTGAGACAACGCCACGTACTTAGTGCCCATTCGTTCCATTTATGCTATTCATTACACTCTTTTGTATTTATTAGACCTAAAATGTTAAAGTTAATTACATGTTTAGTTATGTTATTCTTCTTGACTCTCTATTGGACACGAAGTATATGGGCTGGAATACTCAGACTTACTCAAACCCGGAATTGTGCCGGTAGAGTACACTTGTGAGACAACGCCACGTACTTAGTGCCCATTCGTTCCATTTATGCTATTCATTACACTCTTTTGTATTTATTAGACCTAAAATGTTAAAGTTAATTACATGTTTAGTTATGTTATTGTTCTTTACTCTGTATTGGACACGAAGTATATCGGCTGGAATACTCAGACTTACTCAAACCCGGAATTGTGCCGGTAGAGTACACTTGTGAGACAACGCCACGTACTTAGTGCCCATTCGTTCCATTTATGCTATTCATTACACTCTTATGTATTTATTAGACCTAAAATGTTAAAGTTAATTACATGTTTAGTTATATTATTGTTCTTTACTCTGTATTGGACACGAAGTATATCGGCTGGAATACTCAGACTTACTCAAACCCGGAATTGTGCCGGTAGAGTACACTTGTGAGACAACGCCACGTACTTAGTGCCCATTCGTTCCATTTATCGTTCCATTTATGCTATTCATTACACTCTTTTGTATTTATTAGACCTACAATGTTAAAGTTAATTACATGTTTAGTTATGTTATTCTTCTTGACTCTCTATTGGACACGAAGTATATCGGCTGGAATACTCAGACTTACTCAAACCCGGAATTATGCCGGTAGAGTACACTTGTGAGACAACGCCACGTACTTAGTGCCCATTCGTTCCATTTATGCTATTCATTACACTCTTTTGTATTTATTAGACCTAAAATGTTAAAGTTAATTACATGTTTAGTTATGTTATTGTTCTTTACTCTGTATTGGACACGAAGTATATCGGCTGGAATACTCAGACTTACTCAAACCCGGAATTGTGCCGGTAGAGTACACTTATGAGACAACGCCACGTACTTAGTGCCCATTCGTTCCATTTATGCTATTCATTACACTCTTTTGTATTTATTAGACCTAAAATGTTAAAGTTAATTACATTTTTAGTTATGTTATTCTTCTTGACTCTCTATTGGACACGAAGTATATGGGCTGGAATACTCAGACTTACTCAAACCCGGAATTGTGCCGGTAGAGTACACTTGTGAGACAACGCCACGTACTTAGTGCCCATTCGTTCCATTTATGCTATTCATTACACTCTTTTGTATTTATTAGACCTAAAATGTTAAAGTTAATTACATGTTTAGTTATGTTATTGTTCTTTACTCTGTATTGGACACGAAGTATATCGGCTGGAATACTCAGACTTACTCAAACCCGAAATTGTGCCGGTAGAGTACACTTGTGAGACAACGCCACGTACTTAGTGCCCATTCGTTCCATTTATGCTATTCATTACACTCTATTGTATTTATTAGACCTAAAATGTTAAAGTTAATTACATGTTTAGTTATGTTATTCTTCTTTACTCTGTATTGGACACGAAGTATATCGGCTGGAATACTCAGACTTACTCAAACCCGGAATTGTGCCGGTAGAGTACACTTGTGAGACAACGCCACGTACTTAGTGCCCATTCGTTCCATTTATGCTATTCATTACACTCTTTTGTATTTATTAGACCTAAAATGTTAAAGTTAATTACATGTTTAGTTATGTTATTGTTCTTTACTCTGTATTGGACACGAAGTATATCGGCTGGAATACTCAGACTTACTCAAACCCGGAATTGTACCGGTAGAGTACACTTGTGAGACAACGCCACGTACTTAGTGCCCATTCGTTCCATTTATGCTATTCATTACACTCTTTTGTATTTATTAGGCCTAAAATTTATATTGTGCGGTAGTTGGAATATTTTTTGTTCGGATATAATGTGTGTTTGAGTTTAACCAGAGCAAAGCAAGGTTTGTAGTCCGTGGACAAATCTGAACACGGTTGGGGATAAGAAGAGGAACCTTCGATCCTAGGTAGTGTACATTACATCACACATGTCATGAGATTCAAAGTATGAGTCCTATTCTGTTTTGTTTTGAAAACAAACATAACGTCACAGTCGTCGGTCAATGAAAATGGTTGTTTGTTTGAACATGTCTACTCTGTAATCATATTGACAAAATGGTTAATATATTACTGTAAGGAGCTGGGTTTTGTAATATTGTATATATCAATTCTTTTACTTATGCATGTCATTATTGACTGGACTCTTGTTACCATTGATGTACAGACTGAAAATGGTGAAAAAGGTTATTCCTGAAAAGAAGGAAGGTGGTTCCGATGAAAAAACATCCTTGAATAAGGTGTCAAAACCGAAGATTGGAAGGATGGCATGGATTAATTATTTGTATGTAATCCTTATGATATGCTTTATTTTACTTTGTGAACTTGCTATCTTGTGGAAGTAAAATAACATCTGTCTATTATTTATACAGTGCATTGGAATGCAAAAAGAAAGATGATAATGGGAAGTCAAAGGTTATATACATTTACAACTAGTAATGCTATTAATTTTCTGTTTTCATTTTCTCACCCTCAATATAACATTTTATCTTGTTATGTTGTTGTAGTCACGAAGTGAACTTGGAAAAACATGGAATTCGTTACCATACGAAGAGAAGGTCAAATTTCGAGAACCGGATGTGGGTCAAGTTGCAGCCACAAATGTGCCAGCTGAGTAACCTCAGCATCGCAATAACGACATCCCCACCAACCCTGACTTGCCCCCAACGGCTGAAGAAATCCCTGGCACAAGAAATCTTGTTAGCCATCAAGATCAAACCATGAACACAAGGTGCACGCCCTCTCGATGGTGTCGGATTGTGAAGAAACTGTCCGAAGAGCAGAAACAGATTGTTCATGCGTTGGGATTTGGAAACCTACTCGCCCTTAACTGTGGACGGCTACGGTTGAAGATATGTCGATGGCTCGTTGATAACTTCGACACAAAAGCCAGTGCAATTGATATCCATGGGCGGAGGTTTGCCATAAACTCTTATGTTTTTTCTCGAGTTATGGGGATATCTGACCAAGGAGATTAGATTTGTTTATCTGGAGATGTCCCCAACTTTGATTTCTAGAAATCTAAGTTCCCCATCACATCCTATGGCATCTTCCTGAAAGACATAGAACAAAGGCTGAAGGACATGACCGCGGCTGACGACGAATTCAAGGTCACTTTGTGCTTATTTTTGTTGGGCACCATTCTCTGTCCTTCAGCCATCGATTATGTTCAGACCGGGTACTTGATTCCTTTAGGGGATGTTCGAAGTATCGGTACAAAAAACTGGTCCAGTTGGTGTTTCGCTGCACTCTCTGAAGGGATTGAGAAGTTTCAGAAGAACCGGGAACGGTTCAAGACATGTTCTATTTCTGGATGTGTGTTGTTTCTTGAGGTACGAAATATTCATTCCATTTGTTAACTGTTATTATGAAATTTCATTGTACCATATCATATTCAACTTATTCTTTTCCTTCTTTCTTTCGTATAGCTTTTTTACTTGCATTCACTACAATGGGACCCTCCGATGGTGGATAAATCAGTCATACCTGTTGTGTGTTGGACGAATGTGAAGGTACGGAAGTGCGTTACCCGGCTGCACACCCGAGAAGGTCTTGGAACTAACCAGGTAGTCATTCTGTCATTCATCTACCCAATTCCTATGTAAAGTAAATAACTTTAACTGAATTCATCATGATAAATATATGAATTTGTTCATACAGATGTCGGTTGATGATGTTTTCGAACAACCACCACCAGCAGAATGTCAATATCATACTGCTGCACATGGAGAAACCAGTCATGCCAATCAACAACCTGCTTCAGTCAATACTGCACACATCAAGGGTATGCATGATGTCCTACAAGTGGTCAAAGATATCCAGGCGACATTGAAGACCGAACTCAGTGATATCCGAACAAAGGTAGATTTCCTATATGCGAAATACAGTTCGGCTGAAGACAAGAATTCGGAGGACTTACATAATACAAACATCCACCAGAAATCCCAACATGAGAGCCCTCCAAATCCTAGCCCAAATTCTCCACCCCTACCACCATCACGACCTCCTATTAGGCCTACAAAACAAAATCCAGTTGTTGAGGTATCATCACATCACACCCAAACATTACCCCAACCTCAACAGAACATTCCCAAATCCACCCCAAGTTCGATGAATGCACCTGATTCATATATGGAAGAGCAGCGAATTGATGATCTCTATCATGTTCCTGCAGTCCTGACCGTTCCTTCGTTAGTAGATGAGGTTTAATCCTTTTATTTCGTTTACTACTCTTAATTATTAACAATTCCACAACAATTTCATTGAATTATCAACTGTTTTGTAGGATACCTTGAATGATGATAATCGCGAACTCCAGTCGCTATCTTCTAACAAGCGAAGAACTATCCAAACAAGATCAACTTCCAAACGAAATCCGAGCCGCTATCAAATTTCACCGTACATTGCTGTACCTGTTCATGCGTCCACAAAGTACCGATACGGCCCTTTCCAAATAGGCATCCAACTGAATATATTTGATGAGCAGTTGATAACCTACATTTTTGACAAAAAGCTACCATCATCGTAAGTATGCATTCACTATCGTTTAATACTTAATTTACATCTTACTGTGCAATTTTGCTGAGTAGTTTTTTTCCACTATTGGATGTTTACCATGTTCGTGTACTTATTGTTCATAAAAATGCAGAGAGGTTATTGTCGATATTGGCAATTTACGTGTAACCCGGCAAAGCTTCAGAACATTAGAACCTACCAAGTTTCTTGATAGTGAGGTTGGATGCTAATCACCTTCTTAACTTACAGCCTATCACTTGTATATATTGTATAGACTGCATCCTGTTGAATTGTAATGTTACTTAACACTACTGATGCACAATTATTTAAACTCAGATTATTAACCTTATTCCTGAGTACAAAACAATCATGTTCAAGTCAAAAAGGTCACAACCTAGCTGGTTTTTGCCTACCACCTATGCGGTATACTTCAGTTGAATTATTTGATTTTATGAATAAAGTTTCCCATTATTTACGATATGGAAGTTCTAACCAATATATTTGAAATTTGTGCATACGCAGTACATTGTTTTCACTTGTGCAGTTGGGGAAGAATATACTTTGCGTAAATCTGTTTCGAAATTGCGGGAGTCTTACATGTCCGATCTTCGTAAATGTCAAAAGGTATCCTAAACTTACCCTTGTTCTTTATTTACTCGTACAAGTTTGTTAGTTCATGTTATAACTGTGTAATATGTATACTTTTAATGGTCTTTTCCTGCACATTTTAGATTTATATACCTATCAATGATCTACACAACCATTGGTATCTAGTGGTATTTGACCTTATCAACCGAGACTGCCAAATTTGGGACTCCAAACCACCTCGTAGGAAGGCAGATCTGACTCGATTGAACCAAGTTCGTAAATTGGTATGAACCTAAACTTAGGTTGATTTACCTCGTTACTCATCCCCATTTATTTCCCATTCTCATGACAAGATGCATTAATCTACACTGTAATTCCATTTAGATGCAGTCGCTTGATATTGTCCTTGCCGATGACATTGCTGTTGCCTTCCCAACATCCTTCTCCTTCACGGACTGTAGTATCTCATATGCGGAAGCATCCATTCAACCCAATGGCTATGATTGTGGCCTTTTTGTGTGCATGTTCATGGATGATAACTGCCCTACACCGGTTCAGATGAAATCGGTATGTTAACCAATATATTTTGATTTGCATCATGTTTGCACGTTCAACGCTATATTCAGCTAACCATCCATGACATTTGTCACTCGTTTTACAGTTCCAATCTGAGTGTCAACGTTTGTTTTGGGCCCGATTCCTTGCACTCTTTCCTGGCAACACCAACCTTTTGACACTGAAGAAAAATTCCCAACAGCACTATCAGAACTTAGTCGCCAACAAGGAAGTTGTGCCCAGACCGAATATCAAGCCGCCACCTTTGAAGAAATTGAAAGGTAAAGCGACGGATCTGATGGAGTCATCGTTGTAACTGAAGTTGCAGGCTATGGACGTTGTAAGTATTTTGGTTATGGCATGTTCATCTGTTGGGTTCTGTCTAGGGCTGGGCAAAAAACCATTGAACCAAACCAAACCAAACCGGTGAACCGAACCGAACCGATGCAATCGATTTTTTTCCAGTTTTTCATTGTTAACAGGTTCGTTTCGGTTGGTTTTTTAAAAAATCGGATATTCCGGTTCGGTTTTCGGTTCTACGGTTCGAACCAGTGTATATAATAAAAAATCCCTAAATTGGACTGTGATGATTAGTTGGTTTGTGCAGAATGGGAAGTTTTTTGAAGCATAAGAGTTGTTTCACCACATGCCACACAACAGTAAAAATGCTATTGTGATCACGTCAATGATGACCGGTTATTGTAAAGAAGGGATGCTCGATAATGCTACAGTTGTGTTTGAAGGACTTCAGTGTAAAGACCTTGTGTCTTTTAATGCGATGATATCAGGTATGCCAATTACTTGTCTAGTTTAGCAACTTTTTGGAGCTGTGCACTTGAAACAGAAATTATAATCTTGATAAGGGAACTTGATATATTTTAGTTGTTGCTGCCTTAAAACAATTTGCAGGTTATGCACAAAATGGTGTTGGTGGGGAAGCATTGAGGTTATATTCAAATATGCATAAGATTGGTTTGCAGGCAGATGATGCCACACTTGTTTCAGTTTTCACTGCCTGTTCTAGTCTTGAATCTCTTAAAAAAGGAGGCCAAGCTCATGTTTTTGTTATAAGGAATGGATTGATAAAGAATGTATCTGTCTATAATGCATTGAGGTTACAATGTACATTAAACGCCCACCCCTAGTTGTGTCCATGTAAGGAAGTTGCATAAATTTGTAACTGTTTGTAAATGTATCGCTATTACGTTACCATGTAAAAATGAAAACCTCGGTTTTCCTTTTTGTTTTTTTTGTTATAAACACTGATATAACCATTACCTTTACTGTACATGGCACTAGTTCGGTATAAATGCAAGATAAGTTCAATGTTCTTATTTTCCAACTTCCTATACTTTCTCTATGCAAAGTTTCAATGCTTTCATTGCGTAATCACTATGGTAACTGACGTTAATCCTTAAACAAGTCTAATTTCACATAATATACGTTAAGTTAATTATTCACAAATACAATCCAATTTTCATTAAGTTATTCTACATATAATAAGATGATAACCCACTTCTAAGTTGGCAAACATTACAATGGAAATGCATAACGTATGCCTTAGTCAACGACATAGTTTTCTATCAGACCCTTAACCATTAAAAAAATTAATACATTTTCTTCCTAGGGCGATCTCACCAATATCGGCCCGAGATCGCCAAACTGATGCAGACATCCATTGAAAGAGCCAAGATGACCAACTGTAATTGTTTAAAACGGTTGAGAACTTAGCCACCCCCGGGCGATCTCATAAAGGTCGCCATGAGGTTGACTTCGTTAGTATATATTTATTTTTCCAGCCGAGCAGTTAGCGACCCCAGGGAGATCTCACCAAGGTCGCCCTAAGGTCACCCAAGTGTTGTATAAATTTTGTTTTTCCAGCCGAGCAGTTAGCGACCCCAGGGCGATCTCACCAAGATCGCCCTGAGGTCGTCCCAGGTCGCCCAAGTGTTGTACAAATTTTGTTTTTCCAGCCGAGTGGTTAGCGACCCCAGGGCGATCTCACTAAGGTCGCCCTGGGGTCGCCCAAGTGTTGCACACATTCCTTTTATCCAGCTGAGAGGTTAGCGACCCCAGGGCGATCTCACTAAGGTCGCCCTGAGGTCGCCCAAGTGTTGTACACATTTCCTTTTTCCAGCTGAGAGGTTGGCGATCTCACTAAGGTTGCCCTGAGGTCGCCCAAGTGTTGTACACATTTCCTTTTTCCAGCTAAGAGGTTAGCGATTCCAGGGCAGCCTGACCAAGGTCGCCCTGTGGTCGCACGTGTTGTACTTATTTTGTTTTCTCAGCAGAGAACTTAGCGAGCCCAGGGCGATCTGGCTAAGATCTGCCCGTGGTCGCCCAATTGGTGTTCACCTTTTGTTTTCGCAGCCAATAAGTTAGCGACCCCTGGCCCACCTTCGCAAGCTCGCCCAGGTCATCAACACGAATACACAATTATGGTTTTCCCACGAGAAGTGAACAACTGAAGTGTACCCAATGAAATATTTTTAAAATGATGTTAAAGGAAGTTGTTAAGTTCAAAGTTTAGTGATATGAGTCACATAACGTTGCTCATGATACCATCATTACAGAATTCAAAATGTACAAATAAATATATCACATCAAGTTACGCGGCCTCCACCATTGAGGTTGTTGCATGTACATCGCCTGTGTTGAGCTTGTCATGGAGAAAACATTGTCAGGACTTTGGTTGCTCAAGTTTCCCGTTGGAACATCAGAATTGTGAAAAGCAAAAGGTTGACAACGTCCATCACTGTCCACAATATATTCAGAGTCCGAAGATTGCACTAAGTCGGCATACGCCGTTGGTTGTAATGTTGACCCCGTTGTGGTAGGTCCATTGCTTGCCTTTGCACTTATGTTATTTTGAACATGGACATGACAAGTCTTTTTCGTGTGCCCAGGTTGTCCACAGTTTCCACATTTACGAGCCTTCCCACTGGATTTTTTTTGATGTTTTATCGACCCTTTTGTTGCTGCTACAACTGGATCTTTAACTTGAACACTCAATTCCATTTGTGATTGCCGTACATTTTCATGCCTCGATGTACTTGATGATGGAAGTAATCCCTTCATTTGAATTGTTAAGTTATCAATCGCCACATTTGCTGCTTTGTAGCCCTCGGTTGACATTGATGCAAATAGCTCATTTTGCTACACTTTGAACTTAATGCCCCATATCTACATTAACATATAATTGGAAGTTATAAACCCACATTTCACGCACAAGCATTGTACTAGGTATAATTGTTTCGAACTAATAAATCATTTGTAAGGATGCAGACCTGGCAAGTTGCATTACGTCTGGAGCAGTGACGGTAGAAGACGAGTCTAGTTCTGAAACATCTTTCGCATTCTTTGTCCAACGCTGCAGTATGAGTGTCTCAGGGATGTGGTGTTGGTTCATGGCTTTCATGACACTAAATGCATGAGAACATGGGATACCCGTTGTGTTAAACATTTTGCATGAGCATTTGAAAATATTTGTAGATGGGGTACCTCACATTCCATGTTTTATCACCAACCGAAAACTTCTTGAATGTATAAGTGACACTGTCCATATCATCAACGCAATTAAGTATGCTTAATTTTGCCTCTGACTTGATTTCATCTCGAACCCAAGCAAATGTGTTGCGCGTATAAACTTCGGCAGCATGTTTTTCCAGTTGCAACAGATGGGTTACTAGGACTGGGTGCTCATTAATGGTATCAAAATCATCCTTCATCTCGTTGTTTCGTAGACGCGACATTGCTTTGTCGATACGGTTCATGAACTCGTACAATTTCAACCTTCTATGCAAAAACCGATTAAGGAATGAATTAATACTCTCGGACCGTTGAGTGCTCCGCAAACCACCAAAGAAAGTATTTCGTAAGAAGGTTTCTGCCCATAGCTTCCGTTTACAATACATCAATTTCACCCATTCATTCTGTTGAACACCAAACGTCTCAATGGCTTTCAACCACTGAGTCTCGAACTCTGACTCCGTCATGTAGGTCAACATGCAATGGGTAAATGCTTGAGTAAATCCGCTATCACCTACGTTGGTCTGCACATTCCGCTCAAGGTGCCAAGAACAAAGTCGGTGTACGGCGGTAGGCATAACTAAACTTATGGCCTTACCCATAGCTCTATCACCATCGGTAACAACCGAAATAGGACATTTCCCATGCATAGCTTCTAAGAATGTCTGCAATATCCAAGTATAAGTTTCGACCGTCTCATCCACCAACAACCCGAAACCAAATATTGTCGTCTTCGTATGATTGTTCACACCAACAAATATCACAAGCGGCCGATTATAGCAATTAGTTCGGTACGTAGAGTCGAATGAAATGACATCACCAAAGTATCTGTAGTCGCATCGTGACATTGAGTCGAACCAAAATAAGTTACCCATGCTACCATCTTCCATAATTGTGTACCGAAAGAAGAATCGTTGATCCATTTCCGATTTAGCAGTCATGTAAAAGATAATTGAATCAGCATTGGAATTTTGGGTGGCGGACCTACGTATGCTGTCGAGCCGGTTCTGTAAGTCTTTCCCGGTGTGTCCAACACCCACATAACTACCAGCCTGATCCACAAGGTGGTCCATCACCTGGGATGTTTTCATTCCAACTGATCTCAGTGATTGCACCTGTGATAGATCAGAGTCTTTTACATTCCTATGACAACGAAGGAATTGGCTTTAATTGCCAGGTGATAATATATGACTGTGCTCAGTGACAAACTCTGTAACAACCCATAACATTTTATCCTTGTCCAAATTTATTCTGAATGATGCCCGACAACCTTCCCGAGTCTGCCCTCTAGGTTGGCGTAGCCTATCGGTCCTGTCAACATTTTTTTTCGATCTGTACCCTTCTTTTGAACATACCCACCTCCGAATTTTAATCAATCCATGTGTGTCCCGAGACACTCTGTCCTTACGCATGCTGAACCCCATACAATATGAATATTTCTTGTAAAACTCCTCAGCATCAGTAACAGATATAAACTCTTTCCCCATAATATCTGTTGCTTGTAAACTTAGGAATTCACTATGTAACAGATCATCGGTCGGCTGCACTAAATTGTAATCAAACATCACTGGGGTTGTGGAAACATGACCTTCTGCAAACGGCACATGAAATTTACAATCGCTGTTGTTGTAACTGTCATTTGGAGTGTACTCCTGATTGAGTGTTTGTGTTGTGTCTGCCTGATGCCACCTTGACTGTCTATCATTGTTGAACTCCAGCTGGCTTCTACCGTTGGTAAACATTCGACGACTCATATTCATTTCACTACATACAAGCCATGAACATTTGAAATTTTCAGTCAACATTTAATCACCAAACCAAATATACAATCCTATTGATGAACATTTCAAATTCGCAGTCAACATTTACTCACCAAACCAAATATACAATCATATTTGTAATACAGCTCGAACATAGTTTCATAGAAATGCAGATAGTTAAGAGTTGTAGACAATTTGTTTTGAATATCACTTACCTGGAGAAGGTTCAGAGGCCGGTGAAACGTTAGGTACTTCGGAATCAAGTACTGCAGGGTTGAACAATGGCATTTACTTCCATATGATTGTGGTGCCAAAATCGTTACTTGAATGCCTAACGTGAGTGAAAGAAGAAGAGTGATAGTGCAAACAGTTGGTCATCGGGGACAAACTGTGCAAAATGTTATAAATGAAAAGTTGGTGGACGGCATTAATTATTGGGCGACCCCAACCCGATCTCACCAAGATCGCCTTGGACTCGCATCTAGGATGATACATCAACATCGAATCCGACTAGTAGCGACCCCCAACAGACCTTATTTAAGTCACCTCGAAGTCGCCAATAAAAATGACAAATCCACCACCAAACCGACCGGTTAGCGACCCCATGGAGAGCTCACTCAATTCGCCTCAAGATCGCCCATATCATGCAATATCTGGCCAGACGAAAGCGATTCCAAGGAGATCTGAATGAAGTCGCTCATAGGTCGCTTTTATCAGTCCGGTTGCACACCCCCAAACCGAGAGGATAGCGATCCCAGAGAGATCTCATTAAGATCACCTTAAGGTTGCCTATAGAATATAAAGTTAAACGACGTCGTTATGACAAGGCGATCTCAAAAAGCGATCTGAACAAGAACGCCCCAAAGTCGCCTTGATGCGATTTGGGGTTAAAACCTGTTAGGTCATGGACGATTAAACACAAACCATTTTTTCTCAACAAAACCTCTGTCCATAGCTGCAGCAACTACGGGTCTCTCTCCAAGGTAATCCTAGCCCTAATCTTCTCTTTTTATGTTGCAAACAAGCATGTAGGTTGAAAATGTATGTACATTGTATTTTTGGTTCACTTGACAAGGATTATAGAGGATATTGAGGATGCTTTGCATGAAGTTCCAAGTGATTATTTGTTATCAATTGATGATGCTTTGCATGAAGTTCCAAGTGATTATTTTTTATCAATTGATGATTGGGTATTGGTAAGAGGATCAAGGGAAGATTGATTTCTGTTGTTTTGAACATTTTATGTTTGATTAAGTGAGGTGTAGCATTTGTGGTTAGAGATTAAGTGTGGTGTGCCAATTGTGGTTAGAGATTAAGTGTTAGAGATTAAGTGTGGTGTGATCTTTTCAGTGGGGTTTGAATAAGACAATGGCAGGTGGCAACAAAAAGAAGAGAAAGTTCAGTAAAGGGCAAACCTCCAGAGATTCGGATCCCTTCGCGTTACCTCCTCCCTCGGGGAAAGGGAAGGGTGACATTGTCTCACCACCCCCAGACCCGGCCTTGTATGGTAACAGGAAGGTCTGGCCGGAAAGGGGAATAAATTTAAAGGTTTTTGGGTCGACTTTCATTCCTACGACTGTGACAACGTTAAATTGGGGTGGCTATGTTAGGACTCCTAACGTGGCGGCGCTAGATTTGGTTAGAGAATTTTACTACGCCATGGTCCCTCACCGTTTCAGTCAAGGGATTCCCGTGATGGTTCGAGGCAGAGAAGTACTCATTACAGCCACCAGGATCAACGAGTGGTTTGGGACGTCACAAGAACTAAGCGAATATGTTGATGGGGTTCCCACACATGAATACTTCGAGCCGTATAATGGATATTTGGCCGCTGACTTAAGGCTAGATGAAAGCCCGCTTTGGAACGATTACCGTGAACCTTTGATGCTTAACCAACTGAAGCTAGATGCGGCTTTCTGGATTATGTTCTTTGACTACTCATTGACTCCAAAGACCCACCGCTCCGAGCTAAGTTTTGACACCGCACGCCATCTGTTTTGTGCAAGAAAC
Source organism: Acer saccharum (assembly GCA_030490815.1). NCBI lineage: Eukaryota > Viridiplantae > Streptophyta > Magnoliopsida > Sapindales > Sapindaceae > Acer > Acer saccharum. The sequence goes on along the minus strand of CM059870.1, from coordinate 31,012,243 downwards.
ATGCTTGAAATGGACGTTGGGCAGATCATTGTACAGAGCATACATAAAGGTGCGAAGACAAAAGGTCCACTACCTTTCCCTTGCCTAATCACCCATTTTTGTGAGGAGGCTGGCATTGAATGGAATAGGGAAGAAGGCAACGTCATTACTCCTACAGATGACATTGGGAAGAAGACATACAATGAACTTGCAAGACGTAGGGGGGTTAGGCCAATCGAGGCTAATGTACTCGATGATGATGACATGGGCTTGAATGAAGATGACCTTTTCGGGGATGATTCAGATGATGCAGATTATAATGACCAGGACCTCGAAGGTGAGCAAGATGCAAACACAGGTAATGATAAGCCCACCATGGCTCAGTTGATGGAGAGGATGAATTTGCAACTAGAAGCCAACAGCCGCGACCTTAAGACAATGACCCAGCAGATGACCTCCAACCACCAGAACTATATGACTGAATTCTCGAACATAAATGAGAGGTTAGATGATTTCCACAGGGGATTGGTCAACCATGGAGTTGATATCCCATTTAGGTACCGAAGGGAAAAGAGGGGTTCTTCCAAAGGGCCAGCGAGCAGTTCACAGCAACCACCACCAAACCCAGACATGCCATCTTAGGGCTCGTAGTCGCCAATCACAAACTTTTGCTTTGTTATATTTTATTTGCTTAGTTGCTTATGTTAGACTGTTATCTCTAAACTACTTTCGCTTTATGGACATATATGTTTATTTTCGTTCCATTTTGATTTGTTTTTTTTATCTCTTTTATTTTTCCTTACATTTTTTTAAGATTAAGATTGTGGATGATCTTTGTGCATAATTTTAAGTACTAGAAATAAAAAAGAATAGCACAAGTTTAGCATAAAATCAATGATTACTCCAATAATTCGTGCATTTTCAAAACACAAAATCTAGCACAACGTTTAACGTTAGGATATACATTCAACTCATTCAACGTATGAAAAATTTCATCAATTTCATACAATTTTATTAAAAATAAAATAGTCTTCAACATTCATGTTGACTTGTTCACCTAACAAGTTTAACGTTACGATATACGTTAAACTCGTTCATAAAACGGTCAAATTGTTCATGAGGAATTTTCAGAAATATATTTATGAAATTTTTTTATCTATTTGGTCTACGTTGACTTGTTCACAAAACAAGTTGAATGTAAATATGAACGTACATGTTCAATTGTACATCAAACATGTTTACCATTACCATGAAATGTTTAACTCATTTCCCCTAACGTTGTAATTGTTCATGAATAATTTGAATAAATTTTTTAAAAATAATTTTTTTGTTAAAGATTTACATCGACTTGTTCAAAGAACGAGTTTTTTAAAAATAAATTTTTTGTTAAAGATTTACATCGACTTGTTCATAAAACGAGTTTAACGTTAACATGTACGTTAAACCTGTTCAAGAATGAAGTTTACGTTGACTTGTTCATGAAACATATTTAACGTTATATTGAACATTAAACTCGTTCATCATACGTTGAACTTGTTCATGATTAATTTTCCATATATTTGAAAAATAAAAATTTAAAATAAAATTTAACTTGAAGATTTACATCAACTTGTTCATAAAACGAGTTTAACGTTAAGATGTACGTTGAACCCGTTCATTCAACGTTGAACCTGTTCAAGAATTAAGTTTACGTTGACTTGTTCATGGAACATATATAACGTTATATTGAACATTAAACTCGTTCATCATACGTTGAACTTGTTCATGATTAATTTTCCATAAATTTGAAAAATAAAAATTAAAAAACAAATATTTACTTGAAGATTTACATCGACTTGTTCATAAAACGAGTTTAACGTTAAGATGTACGTTGAACCCATTCATTCAACGTTGAACCTGTTCAAGAATTAAGTTTACGTTGACTTGTTCATGGAACATATATAACCTTATATTGAACATTAAACTCGTTCATCATACGTTGAACTTGTTCATGATTAATTTTCCATAAATTTGAAAAATAAAAATAAAAAAACAAATATTTACTTGAAGATTTACATCGACTTGTTCATAAAACGAGTTTAACGTTAAGATGTACGTTGAACCCGTTCATTCAACGTTGAACCTGTTCAAGAATGAAGTTTACGTTGACTTGTTTATGGAACATATATAACGTTATATTGAACATTAACTCGTTCATCATACGTTGAACTTGTTCATGATTAATTTTCCATAAATTTGAAAAATAAAAATTAAAAAACAAATATTTACTTGAAGATTTACATCGACTTGTTCATAAAACGAGTTTAACGTTAAGATGTACGTTGAACCCGTTCATTCAATGTTGAACCTGTTCAAGAATGAAGTTTACGTTGACTTGTTCATGGAACATATATAACGTTATATTGAACATTAAACTCGTTCATCATACGTTGAACTTGTTCATGATTAATTTTCCATAAATTTGAAAAATAAAAATTTAAAATAAAATTTAACTTGAAGATTTACATCGACTTGTTCATAAAACGAGTTTAACGTTAAGATGTACGTTGAACCCGTTCATTCAACGTTGAACCTGTAAAAGAATGAAGTTTACGTTGACTTGTTCATGGAACATATTTAACATTATATTGAACATTAAACTCGTTCATCATACGTTGAACTTGTTCATGATTAATTTTCCATAAATTTGGAAAAATAAAATTTTAAAAAAAAATTTAACTTGAAGATTTACAACGACTTGTTCATAAAACGATTGTAACGTTAATATGTACGTTAAACCCGTTCATTTAACGTTGAACCTGTTCAAGAATGAAGTTTACGTTCACTTGTTCATGGAACATATATAACGTTATATTCAACATTAAACTCGTTCATCATACGTTGAAATTGTTCATCATTAATTTTCCATAAATTTGGAAAAATACAATTTTAAAAAAAAATTTAACTTCAAGATTTACATCGACTTGTTCATAGAACTATTTTAACGTTAACATGTACGTTAAACCCGTTCATTCAACGTTAAACCTGTTCAAGAATGAAGTTTACGTTCACTTGTTCATAGAACATATTTATCGTTATATTCAACATTAAACTCGTTCATCATACGTTGAACTTGTTCATTATTAATTTTCAATCAATTTGGAAAAATAAAATTTTAAAAAAAAATTTAACTTGAAGATTTACATCGACTTGTTCATAAAACTATTTTAACGTTAATATGTACGTTAAACCCGTTCATTTAACGTTGAACCTGTTCAAGAATGAAGTTTACGTTCACTTGTTCATGGAACATATTTAACGTTATATTCAACATTAAACTCGTTCATCTTACGTTGAACTTGTTCATGATTAATTTTCCATACATTTGGAAAAATAAAATTTAAAAAAAAAATTTAACTTGAAGATTTACATAGACTTGTTCATAAAACGATTTGAACGTTAATATGTACGATAAACTCGTTCATTCAACGTTGAACCTTGTTCATTACAAACATTTACGTTGAACTTGTTTATCCATCAGTTTTAACGTTAGGATAAACATTAAACTCGTTTAACCTACGTTTAACTTGTTCAAAAATTAATCAAATTTAATTTTTATCAAAAATTATTTTTCTTGAAGATTTACATTCACTTGTTCATCAAACACATTTAACATTTCGATGAACGTTAAACTTGTTCAATTTACATTAAACTTGTACAAGAATGAAGTTTTACGTTAACTTGTTCATTAAACAGGCTTAACGTTTAGCCAAACGTTGGACTTGTTCAACCTATGTTGAACTTGTTTTAATATTCAAATTTTCTAAAATATTTTGGTAATTATATTTATATAATTATTTTTTAATTCAAATTAATTATATAAAGTAAATATAATTATTTTTGAATTTTAAATTAATTATTTAATTAAATATAATTTTTTTATTCATTTTTTATGAATTAATATTATATATAATATAATTTATAAAAAAAAAATATTTACCAACCGGTTGAAACCGGTTGCCTTTTGTGGGCTGTAAGCCACTAATTTTTTTTATATTATTATTTTTATTACTTTTTGTTGATTTGTACGGTACAACAAATATTCTTGCTTGTACCATAGCAAGTCCCCAACCATTGACATGAGTTTCGTCTTGGAAGGAGCAGCCTTCTCCTTTATCTTTCATTTTTACTAATTATTTTATAATTTATTGTATTTATAAATAAATCCAGAGAGTGTTGTAAATTAATAAAGAATAATAGATGAAATAGGTAATAAAATAAGAGATGAGATAGAGAAGAAAGAAGAATAATAGATGAAATAAATAACAAAGAAAGAGATGAAAGAAAGTCGAGAGATCAGAGGAGAGAACACGAGAGAAATAGAGAGCTTAGATTTGTATTGATATCAAGTGAGAGCATTATTAGCTCAGTCGCCACTTACAAAGGATATGAAACATATATATAGGCAATTAGTAGCTTAGTGATGAAGCCAACAATAGAGGCTTGGTGTGGAAGCCAACAATAGACGCTTGGTGGGGAAGCCATAAAATTACAACACTCCCCCTTGGATTTCCCACCACTCGTATTTTTAATTTACTAAGGAAAACCCAATAGGACAAAACCTTATTAAAATACATACAATGATATTCTAGATCTTGTGGAGTTGGACATTCTCAAAACTATCTCGTTAAAAACCTTGCCAGGAAAACCCAATGGGATAAAACCTGAACGAAGGGAAAAAGAGTATAGTGCACATATGTCCGTTCTAAACTTTACTCCCCCTGATTGTCTCATTAAAACCTTGTCAGGAAAACCCAGTGGGACAAAACCTGATCGAAAGGAAAAAGAGTACAATGCAAATATGTTCATAGTTAGTGTTTTCTTCAAGACATTTCTCACATTTATACTTTGTTAGGGAAAATCGAGTAGGATAAAAACTTGAGCAATGATATTCATTGATCTGTCGGATCAAAGTAATATTTATGATGATCTTTTGGATCAAGGTAACATATATACGATGATTAGCAAGATCAAAGTAATAGTTACAATGATATTTTGATCAAGATAGCATATATACAATGATCTACTGGATTAATGTAATATTCATGATGATCTTTTATGAATCAAAAGATTTTTGGGTGTACTTAGGGAATTGTCTCATTAAAACCTTTATTAGGAAAAACCCAATGGGACAAAAGCCTGATTAAAGGAAAAAGAGTACAATGCACTTATATCCTAATATGATTAATAAACTTCATTTGATATGCTCCCCCTGATGGGATGATCCCCCTCATAAAAATTCTTGTGAAACAATCTTCTAGATTGCTGAACTTCAATAATATCATAAATGATTGGAGGAAGTATAAGCAAAGACTTGCTTTATGAAGTAATATCCATATGGAATCCTTTTCAGAATCTTTTCAACATATTCTGATTGATGGACAAATATTCCATTTGATTTATGTTCGACCTTCAGGTCGAGACAATATTTTCTTTCCCACATCTTCCTTTTTAAACTCATTTATAAAAATTCAGGAGTCTTCAAGAGCTCTCCAGGAGCTCCAATTAAATTCATATCAACAACGTATGTTGTGAATATAGTAAATTCGGATTCTGATTTCTTTGCGAAGATACTTGGGTATATAATATAATTATTATACCTTTATTTTATCAGATATTTACTGAGACGGTTATACCACATCCGTCCAGATTGTTTTTAATCCATATAAGGATTTTTGTATATTCATCAAATACAGATTACGAGATCTCGATTTATATGCTTTTAGCATTTTAAATCTTTCCATGATTATAAATATCTGCATTGAGTGAATTATATAGATAAATGATTACTACGTCTAAATGACGTATTTCAAGCCTTGTAAAGGCAACCAAATTTATCAAAATTTTGAAACGTAATTGTATCTGTCACTATTGAATACCAAGTTTCTGTGAGAAAACTTGTACTACGAGTCGTGTCTCATATCTCACGATCTCATTTTTCTCATTACGTTTCTGTATAAAGACCCATTAGTATCCAACTAGTTTAACATCTCCAGGTGTCTGGAGTACTATTGGTCTAAATACTTTACGTTTGGTATATGAAGTCAATTCTTCTTGAATTGCTTCTTTTCACTTAGGCCAATCATGCCTTTTGTATACAATCATTGATATTATGAATATCATAATTATCATTTATAATTTCAGTAGCGCTATTGTATATAAAAATATATTATCAATGATTGTTTCTTTATGATTCCACATTTCTCTTATATGATTTATAGAAATTTTCTCAATTTCAATATACTTGAATCTCTGTTGAGATTTCTTCCATTTCAATGGATTTAGTCTCTATATGGACTTTATAGAAATTTTCTTAATTTCAATATAGTTGTATCTCTGTTGAGATTTCTTTCCATTTCAATAGATTTAGTCATTTCATAGACTTGTATAGAAATTTTTTCAATTACAATGTACTTATATCTCTGTTGAGATTTCTTCCATTTCAATGGATTTAGTCATTTCATATACTCGTGTCTCTTTAGATATATCAGACTCTTGTAGAGTTGATTTAGAGAAAGTGGATTTATTTATAACTCGAGTTTTGTTTACTTTTGGATCCTGATAATAATACCTTTTAAAAGGGTTCATAAGCTTATGATATGCATCAGATGATTTATTTGTTGTCATTTACTTTGATCATTCTTTAAGAACAATCACCCGGCCGGGGTTTATGAGATGACAACTTATAAAATCGTGTTACCTTTAATATATCATGTAACAGATTAATAATCATATGATGATCACTTATCTTTCGTATTTTAGTGATACAAAGATTGAAATGAGACACATTTATATATAGAGAACCGAACTGGTATCTCTATTTTATATAAGAGTAACTTTTCATTTACTCTTTATGGAGAAACTTTCCATTTGGAAATTAATCAATATAATAATACATAGATTGTGCGTAAAAATATAAACTCTTAGAAGTTTAAATGATCTAATAGAAGATTAATCAAAATCAATATTAATCTCATAATAATATAGAATTCTTATCTTAGATCATGCCAAATATATAATAAGGGGATATACTACACAATCAAATATCTTAAAAACGTGAGCAAGTCAATGACCAATTACAAGTTGTAATGGTAAATAATGATGATAAGTAATGATCATAGATGAGTGTATCAACATGTAATATAGAACGTCCCATATAGAAATTGGTAATTGAATCGAAATAATAAAGTTATCAAAATTACCTGGAAAAGTTTGATAAGTGATTCTGCTGATCCATTCTGATTATGAGTACATGTGAAAACTAGATGTTGAACATCGATCTCAATTGGAGAGATTTGACAATACATGAACATGTGATGATCTCGTAGATGCATCAATTAGAACCATAAAATAATGGAAGGATTCATTTGGTGGATGAATATATCCACATATACCCTCTTGAATGATGGGGATTCAAAACCAACTTTAGAATAAGATGGTTTATTTGGTGAATGAATATATCCACATACAATCCCCCTTTTGGTTAGTGATATAATCCAGATGATAAATCACACAGCTTTTCTATAATCAGCTTCTGGCCTGAATCACGCACAGATATTCAACATTCTTATTATTCATAATCTCAAATGACATTAATAAAGTTATATGTCTTTGATTTAAGCAGATTTCTTTATGTTCTGCTTGAATGATATAAAATATCATTGATATATAATTGAGTTTGATAACAACATCGTGGCTCTTCCAGAGCTTTCTATCAGATCTGTTAGACCTAATACATTATTAAAATTTACTCTCAGCAAAGTCATATTCATAAAATATTTCTGACTCCGCAGAATTGTATGAGCTGTTACACTAGCAGCAAGACGTATATTTTCCCTTTTAGGAATTTTATGAACATTATTTGTAATGTCATTTTATATCTCATTTAAAATGATAATAATTCCGCTTAATTGTATGAATTGTTGCATTATCATCATTGCATGGATATTTTTAATTATCCCAACCATATAGAAATCATGGCCTGAATCCATGCTTTTAATTTTGCAACAAATATATATACATAACACCATTAATACAAATATGGAATATCAATAAGTGAAACAAGAGAGAGAATAGTATAAACTCAGATGCTCTGTTCGAGGTGTATATCTCTCTGTAGAAAATTTTGATCAACAATATAACCAATCAGATTATAAAAACACGAGTGAAGAATGTTTTGACAAAATTTCAAATCGGACCATAGATCAAAGAGATATCATTCTTCGCTGAAATCTACACAATACCGGAATTTTCTCCCTTATTTTCTGCCTAGCCCTGTACGGAGCTACAGAACTCACCATAGGGAATTTTGATTGACAATCCCACTGTATATATTCAAGAACTACAAGAGTAGAATGTGCTGACTAAATTTCAGATCAAACCGATCTTAGACGTGGGAGATATCAAAGTTTATCAAGATTGCGTAGTGATGTTCTTCACACAATTCTGCACACACACCTCCCTTTTTGTTTCTTTTTTCTTTTTCATTTTTTTCTAGTAAAATATTTCCAAATTTATTATACATGATATTAGGATCTTAACTCATTTTTATGATACTCACAACATCCTATTGAATGTGTAGATCCTTCTTTGAATATTGCTCTTCATGAGTATCAAACATGAATGAAATGGATAAAATATTATTTCCAGTTTCACTATACGTTAGGATCTTAAATTATTTTTATAATACTCACAACATCCTGTTGGATGTATAAAACATTTTTTTTTTTTTTTTCAAATGAATGATATGTAAACATATCACTTCACATATATGAGATAAAATAAAATCATGTATCATATTAATTTTTCAAACTCTCTGTTCGACCACGAACTGTAAGTTCATATATAAAATTCAGAAAACTTCAGATTCTGAATGAATTTGAAACCCCAGGTTCCAAATAATAAATTATGGAATTCTTGTATATAACACTGGATTTAGAACTCCAGGTTCTCATAGGTTTTCAAAACCGTGCCGACTTAAATATCATAATTCCAGAAACTTTAAGTTTTGGTTAGTCGGTCTAGCCAATCTCTTATATTGCATAAAAATAAATGCTAAATATTTAAACAATTTATCTGGAGACACAGCATAAAGCCAGTCCCGAGACACAGCATAAGCCAGTCTCATATATTGCATAAAAAATAAATACTGAATATTTAAACAGTTTATCTGGAGACACGGCATAAAGCTAGTCCCGAGACACAGCATAAGCCAGTCTCATATATTGCATAAAAATAAATACTGAATATTAAAACAGTTTATCTGGAGACACAGCATAGAGCCAGTCCTAGGACACAGCATAAACCAGTCTCATATATTGCATAAAAATAAATGCTTAATATTTAAACAGAATAAATAAATAAATCCAGAACTATATATGTATTTCGTTGATGGCATAAGCCATATTGTTATACGAAACTGTATATAGGTCCAAAATGTTGAGATGTAAGTAAATCACCCATTAGGGGATCCTTTTTGCTTACATGCAATCGTGCTGATAACATGTTGTAAATTAATAAAGAACAATAGATGAAATAGGTAATAAAATAAGAGATGAGATAGAGAAGAAAGAAGAATAATAGATGAAATAAATAACAAAGAAAGAGATGAAAGAAAGTCGAGAGATCAGAGGAGAGAACACGAGAGAAACAGAGAGCTTAGATTTGTATTGATATCAAGTGAGAGCATTATTAGCTCAGCCGCCACTTACAAAGGATATGAAACATATATATAGGCAATTAGTAGCTTAGTGATGAAGCCAACAATAAAGGCTTGGTGTGGAAGCCAACAATAGAGGCTTGGTGGGGAAACCATAAAATTGCAACAGAGAGGACATATTTGGTAAAATATGGGATGTAATTATAAATTATAATAATTTTAAAATTTAATATGGGTGTAAATATCAAAAAGGGTGCACTCTACAATTTTAGAGAGGTATAAATATCAATATAAATATCAACGCCCTACGGGCTACGGACACCCCAGGATAACTCATATTTGCCTACCGCTATCCATAAACATAATGTTGACCAAAATGACCGTTTATATAATCCTATAAGTAATTTAACAATCATCCAATAGCCCACACAATTCAAATAAGTTTTTGGTTTGCGCACTAATGGGCTTCAACCCCAACAAACCTAATGACCATAAAATCCTGAAAACAAAAGTACATTATTAAATAGTTTTAAAGCAAAATGTACAATATGAAATTAAAATACTCCCATTACATTCATAGTTTCATACATAATATGTTAATTTCACCAAGTCAAAATTAAATTATTTGAATTCATTATCAAATGGCATGTGCCATCAACATTAGAGCAGAGAAATACTCACTACTCTAGGGCATTCACAAAGATAAATTTGACTTTCGCAATTACTTCATAACTTTTAGCAGCAAATGTAAAAATACCACAATTGAATGGTATCCTTCACAAACAATAACAAGCAGCAATGAGGAAACTAGTAAGAAAATTAAAAAATAGATAAGGCTGCTCATGTAATGGAGTTGGGAAGCAGAAACGCAAATCGGATGCAGCCAAAGTTAGAACAATCAAACCAATAGCATTCCTACTCCTGAAAAAGAGAGATCAGTTCCAAACATTTAAAACTAGAAGTTAAGATGTATGTACTTAATATTGGTCAAACACTTATACTAATACAAGACAAGTCTGAATTACCCTAACTAGAAACAGTTACAAAGAAAGCACAAAGCTCTTCATTTAACATTGATCTTAATAAGTCAAGGAACTTAGTCTTTGGCAGTTTTGTTGATCAGTGACTTGTGAATGTGAGGGATCACACCACCACCAGCAATGGTTCCCTTGATGAGGGTGTCTAGCTCCTCATCTCCTCTAATGGCAAGCTGCAGATGCCTTGGAGTAATCCTCTTCACTTTGAGATCCTTGCTTGCATTACCAGCCAGCTCAAGAACCTCAGCAGTCAGGTATTCAAGAATTGAAGCCAAGTATACAGCAGCGGTTGCCCCAACCCGACCATTCGCTGAAATCCTTGACTTCAGGTGGCGATGAATCCGACCCACAGGAAACTAAATCCATAACAAGATAAAATGGTGAGACAAACTAAACAGAAATCAAAATGAGCAGATAACTATCCAACAAGAAAACATAATTATTCTTTAAACACAATATATGCAACATCTTAAACAAGTACTACTCCAACAAGATGCAAAAGAAAAACCATTTTGCTTCCTCCAAAGTTCTAATACATGAAGAACTCTTTTAAACACAAATTAACTAAGATGAGACACTTCACATCATCTATACACAAACTACTGTGTTGAGTTTTCTTTCTAGTTGGTAGAAATTCAGGCTGTCACAATAACTTGAACACAGGTGATTATTTTCCAATCCAGTTTGCAGAAAAAAAAATTGAAATCACATGATCACTTGGCCTAATTGAAGCATAAACTAAACTTCACCCACTTCAATTTCAACACTAGTTCTTTTTTTCCCACCACTAGGGAACCAAACAACAACAATAATGCCATATATACCCTTTATCACATATTAACAGACCCCATAAATGCAAAGAATAAACTATGAGAAACTTCAACGTGGAGTACCATTACAATTTCAAAAGTGATTTAACTCAGAACACAAACTCACATTTTGCATCACAGCAAATTCAACAGAAATTAATTAACAAGCTATACTTTATAAACTCCATAAGAGTATAAGACGTGCAGTTACTAGTAAAGACTTCCAAAAGCAACTAAAATGTACAGAAAACACAAAATCATACAAGACAAGCGTTGGGATTACCTGGATTCCAGCACGTGAAGAGCGAGAAACTGGCCTCTTCTTATCTTTGTCCTTGTCCTTGTTGGCCGCCGTGGTTTTTGCCGCCAAAAGCCCCTTCCCTCCTTTTCCCGCCATCTTTCAAATTCTAAAATTCAAAAAAAGAATTATGCAAAATTAAATTACACAAATACCAAAACCCACATAAATATCATATTAAAAGAACAGGAAAATAATCCCACGCTCCGCAACCATAAACAGAGCGATAAATTATTTAAAAACACACCAGAATTAAACCCTAGATAAGCAAAAACAACAATTAAATGAGATTTTGGAAACATTGGTGCAAAATTGGCAACAATTAGATCCAGATCTGCAACAATTTTCCGAAAACAAAAGGAAAAATAAAGTTCAAACGGTTCAATTAAAACCTAAACCATCAAGAAACCCACATTAAATAACACACAATTAAAGAGGTAAAAACACAGATCTGGTACAGAAGTGAAGATGGAGAGAAACCTGAGACGCTCGCGAGAAGGATGGAGAGAAGAAACCAACTGAGAGAAAAATAGTGTGTTGCAGGCTTTTATTATCGAGTTAGTAGGTTATTTATTTATTTTTTTAATTTTTAAATGCGGGAAAATCCAAAACGCAGATTCATTTCGGTGGGAAAATCTAAAATTTTGGACTTTCAAAATTTTCAGTTTCACTTCTTACAATTCTGTCCTTGTGCTTTTCGTTTAATGACATTAATCAAAGGACAGCCTGGGCCCTGGTGGCCCTGTTTCAATCTACATTGACTGCACGCTCGACACGTGACTACTGGGACCAGTAAAGATAAGTCTACGCTCGCTCCGACCTCTAAAATAGTTTCTCTACTCTGGTCCCGTACTCCCGTCTCTACCTTACCATTTTGCACAGCGTTTTAAACATAAAATAAAAGTACTGTTAGAAGAATAATCCATTTAATTTTCTTTTAAAAAATATGAAGAAAATTATGGGAAAATCGTATTTTAGTTCCTATAGTTTGCCTTAATCTAGGTTTAGTCCACGGTTTTTTGGTATTGTAACTTTCAGTCCATCTGTATTCTGACAATATGAATTCCAGTCCCTACCGTCCAATTCTGTTAGGGTTCCGTCAAGTCAATGAGGGTCAACGAGGGTAAAAGGGTAAAATAACACTAGATGTTCTACAATCTTATATAAGAAAAGGGTATAATAGTAATTTACAAATTAAATAACAGAAATGAATACAAGAAACATATAAAAAACTAATTAAAATTTAAAATCATCGTCTTAACTAAAAACAAAAACAAATTAAATTTAAAATTAAAATATATAAAAAAAACTAATTAAAAAAATAATTAAAACAAAAACAATTCCACCCAGATTTCCAGATTTCTTCTCTTCTTGCAACAACCCCTCAAAATCATACACAATCTAAGTCACAAATCATCAACACCACTAAAATAACAAAATACAAATCGAAAAATCGATTTGGTAACACCATAACGATTTAATCAATCAAAAAACAGATTGAATCAAAATTGAACACAAAAAAATTAGAAAAAAAAAAAATTGGAGATCTGGTATCACCCTAACTGTAACACTAGAACTCTCATGCTTCTCCAATGGAGATTCCAACCAAACACCAACAAAAATTCCAATGCCCAAGTCCCAACACAGAAAATTCACATCACACCTAACAATAAAAAATGATGATCAATTGAAAAAAAACCATAATAGTGTTTCAAATCAACTGAACATCAATGAAGTCTGATGGAGCTCCCAGAATTAAAAAGAAGAAGATCAAACTAAAAAAATGAAAATTTAAAAAGAAAAAAGAAGATGAACATGGATTATGGATAGAGATCAGTTTTTTCAACATCAAACACCATTACCCACTCACCGCAAAATCTCTCTCTCACTCGATCTCTCTTTGTCTCCCATCGATCTCTCAACCGAACCATCAAAATCCCCAAATCCCCAAATCCCCAAATCAGATTATTTTCAAATCCCTAATTCTTCTCTAAAAATCCATAATCAAATCCTTCAAAACCCCAATTGATCGATCAATCGGGCTTACTAGAGCCTCGAGAGCAGAGCTAGGGATTATTGTCTTGTTTCCGTGTCCAACCCGACCGACGGGTTCTCCTGATTGATCGGTCTTTATCAGTTGGTTCGTTCAGAAGAAATGAATGAAGATGGGACAGCCTGAACCACCAATCGTTTCTGTTTCTGTTTCTCTCCCAGTGGATCAAACCACTTATGCTGGCTCAGCCTTCTTAGAAGTAGATCGATATAACCCTTACTGGATGAGCTTCTTTGCTGCCACTAGCACTGCTTTAAATAAAGCGCAATGAATAACAATCCAGACTTCTTGCCTAGTCTTACCACTGATTTGGCAAATAAGAAAATGGCGGCAGCGGCTAGGGTTTGATGGAGATGAATGAAGAACAAGATATGGGGTTTGATTTAGGTTAGGGAAATACAATTTGGTTAAATGGTTGTTTTAGTTTTATTTATTTTTTTCATTTTTTAATTAGTTTTCTATATTTTTTAATTTAAAATTTAATTAGTTTTTGTTTTTTTTGTTTTTTTTTTTTCATTTTTTATTAGTTTTATATATTTTTTAATTTTAAATTTAATTAGTTTTTAAAAAGAGAGATCTCCACCGTCCATCTTTGAGATGGACAGTGGAGATCCATTTTTTTTTTCAATTCAATTTTTTAATTGTTTTTGTTTTTTTAATATATTTTTTATTTAATAAATATGTGAAGGGTTAAATGATCACACAAAAGACAAAAATAAGGGTAAAATGGTCTTTTCAATGTCATCAGCACACATGAAGGGTATTTTAGTCATTTAGTCCGACTGACATGGCAGAATCTATCTTTTGACGGATTCTGTCACAGAAGGACTAAAAGTTACAATAAAATAAACCGTGGACTAAACCCAGAATAAGGCAAACTATGGGGACTAAAATGGAATTCTCCCTAAAATCATTTATGTGCACTTTGAGGCAGTGGTGCCCACGGTTCAGTTTTGGTTCCGTGGATAGCCAAAACCGTAACCGTAACTGTAACCGATCTAGCCAGTTTGGTTAACGGTTTTTAACCACCAAACTGGCGGTTCGGTTCCAGTTCCGGTTTAGGACCGGTTTTTTTTTTTTTTTTTTAATAAAATAATAAAAATTGATAGAAGTGTGATTGTGGAAAGGAAAAAAATAAAAATCATGAAGCTTAATAATAATTATTAAAATTGAACAAAGTATAAAATAAAAAAATTGAACAAACATTTTCATTCGTAATATATTTCACTTAGAAATTCTAATGTATTTCATATGAAATATTCAATTGAAGTATTTAACAATGTTTAAAAGAAAATAAATTGACATTTATTAATAAATACAACTTTACAATTGCACAAAATAAAAATAAATAAATAATTAGAATTTGGCATTGAATTCAAATATACAATGTAACAAAGTTAAAATAAAAAATAAAATAAAAATAAAAATAAAAATAAAAAAACCGGCCTTGCACTTAATTTTGACCACAATTAAGTTGCCTACGTATCCTCCACCAATGTAAAGGAATCAAAGACCACGTAGTTCTTTTACCTTTAATTAGATGCTTGGTGTTAGAGGTTAGAAGTTGGAACAGAATCTATTCGCTGCCTTCCGTTCCCGTGGTTTGGTCATCTTCAAAGAAGCCATTCACTATCTCCGACTGGAGTTCTTGTTGTCTGTATTTTACCGTTGTCCAATCATCAACACACGTCTGGACTTCAAGTGATTGTGGACACATAACCGACTGTCTTGGTTTCAAAATATTTCCATCTGCACTAAATTCTTATTTCACAGCAACGGTAGAAACCGGCATTCCAATAATTTGTTTGGCAATAATAGCCAAAATTGGATATTCATGTTCATGACACTTCCACCAAACCTGGATACTAAATTTATCTTCTAAAAATTCATGATTGGCTTCTAAATACCGGTCAAGCTCAGAATTCGAGTCAGATGAGGATGAAGAAGATATTCGTAATTTTTTGGCTCTTTGGGAAAACAATATGAAACTAATTAGGTGTGTCTAAATATACCTAGGGGGTGAATAGGTTTTAATCAAGTTAATTACCAATTTTTCTTGATTAGTCAATATTCAAAAATTCACTCAATCTAAGCAAAATACAATAAACTAATTCTAAATGCGAAAAACAATAAATTGCAAGTTGATTGATTTACGTGAAAAACCCACGACTGGGAAAAACTCACGAACTAATATACTAGCCACACACGGTCCTCAAATCCACTACTTGTAATGATGTTTACAACCTAGATTGACCTCAACCAAGATTGACCTCAACCATTATCAGTCACTCGATTGTAGACCTACTTGCTCATGCACTAAGCAACTTGGTCACAATGAAGAGAACACAACCCATGTGTAAATCAAGTGCATAAATACTAGGTTAACACATTTAATGCTTGTCAAATCATGCATGAGCATGTCAATCAATCCTAAATATCATGTGTCTACATGTCATATAAAACTTAGCTATAAAAGATTAAAAACAATCATAGATGCAATAGCTATCACAATACAACAACTTAATCAATCAATACAAAAATCTCAATCTTGTATATAAAATATAATCTAGACAAATACAAGTAATAAATGAGATTTCTTACTAAGTAAGAACACAAAAATGGATTAAAATGATGTTTAACTTACCAAGTTATATGTGTTAAAGAAGACCCATGCAAGAGTGCATCCTAGATGAAGCTAGATGATGCTAGATGATGCTAGATGATGTTTGATGCACATGGAAATGAGTTTAAATGATCAAAGATGAGTTCTTGGATGATTTTCTCTCTTGGAAAATGCTATCTCTTAAAAATATGATTTCAAACTTTTAAAAACTGACCTAGAGACAAAGTGGCACTTATATATGAGGTCTACATGAAGCTACAACGTTTTGATCATATTTTAAAATCAAAAACCGTCACAATCGCTGTGCATACCGCGGTACGGACAAGTGTCTGAGCTGTGGTACGCCAAGTGTGTGAGCTCTGGAATTCTTCACAGTGGTGGACCGCTTCAAAGACAAGGTGTCTTAACCACGGTATGCACGGTGTAAAAGTATTAGGTGTTGCACCTAATACTGACCGCGGCGCATGCATGTGCACTAGTAGCGGTACCAACTACCAACAGCGGTAAAGAGAAAACTTCTATTTTCAAGGTAACAATTCACACTTAGTCTATATGCAAGATGTGCAAATGTGAAGTGTGAAGAGAATGCACACAAGAAACAATGAACACAAATGCAAGCATGAGAAGTGTGTGTGTGTGTGTGTGTGTGTGTGTGTGTGTGCGTGTGCGCGCAACTAAGTCTCTTCAATGTAATTAAGCACAAGTGATTTACCTTTTAAGTGCTTATCATTTTGAGGTCTTGAGAAGGCCTTTGAGCTTAATCACCAACAATTAAGCACCTAAGCTACCCTTACATCAAACCCCAATTGTGGTTTGTCACCAAAATAAGCCAATAAAAAATGAGGAACTTACACAATCGATCCCCTAAACACTTGAATTTAAATTTTGAGGAAGTAGCAGTACCACCAGATGTGGGTTGGGGTTATGAAACCGACATGTTCAAAGACAGACCATATATTCTAAGATATTCATTAGATAATTCATAAAGCAGAGTCTTAACGGAATTACAATAACTAAGAACATCAACTTCTAATCCTATACTATGGTAATAATGAGTTAAATAATCTTGCAAACATTCTAATTTAAAGTATGGATCAAAACACAATGCAAACAAGGAAATATTTGGAATCTCCCTATAATATTGTAACCATTTTGTTTTCATGGCAGTAACGCATACACTCAATTGAACATCAAATTCACACTCACTGAATGCACCAGCAATATTAGCACTTTGAATAAGAAATAAATGAGTAGTGGGATAGTAAACACCAGATAAAGCATTGGTAACATCATTAAAAACACGTAACAATTCAAGAATTTTAACACATGCATCCCAATGGTTCAATTGAAGAGAAATTGAAGGGACGTTATAAGTAATAAAAGAATCTAATAATTCCTTATATTCAGCACTTTCACTAAGCAACTTATGAGTAGAATTCCAATGAGTAGTAATATCTCGAGAAAATTTAATGGGACACATATTATTTTGAAAGAGCAATATTTTAACCATAGTTTCTAGGCTTTGTTATGCCTCCAGATATAGTTAATACTATCTCTATTTGGTCTAATATAAGAAGAAAGAATTTGTAATCCAACTTGAACACACAAATTTAAAATATAGCATGCACATCTTTGATGAAATAATTTACCCCCAAAATAGGGATTGCACGTATCCTGCAACATAGGAATAGATGGGATATTGCTTGCAGCATTATCAAAACCAATTGCAAAAATTTTGTTTTGGATATAATACTCTTGAAAAATTATTTTATGGAATTGAAAAATATTTTGAGTTGAATGTGAGTCATCGAAAACACAAAATGCAATAATTCCTTTTTGCATGTCCCGGGCATTATCCATATAATGACATGTCGCACCCATATATGAATGACTACTAAAATTGTCGCTCCATATGTCGGCACATACAGAAACGCGACCTTGAAATTGATAAAAAAAAATGATTTCAATTTGTTTTTTTTTCTTTTTTGTAAATGGAATGTAGTGTACGTGTGAGAGTGGATCTAAGAACATATTGCATTGCAGGATTTAATGCATTTTGACATTAATTAACAAAACCTACTTTCTCACCAAAACCAAAAGGTAAGTGTTCAACTGCAACCATTACTCCTAATTCTTCCCTATTTTTTTAGACGTATAATGAATTGATTAGAAGGGGTTCCATACCTGGAGATTTGGGCTTGGTTACTAGCCTTCACTAATTCGAACGGGTGACTTTTTTTATATGGGCCCAGTACGTGCCATATCCGAAGGATTTATTGGTCTTGTATGATTTGGGGCAATAATTTCACTGGATTTTGATCGTTCCATCATCTAACTAAATTTTCTTCATGTTGACGGTGAAATTTGGATTGCCACGCACTCAACAATTATATCAATTCAATGCAAAACAAGAGAATAATCAATGCATGCAAAAGACAGGTTTTACATGGAAAAACCCTTGAATGGGAAAAAACCACGGCGCCACAGAGGGCAAAAAGATAATACTAGGCTTATTGCTTTGTTTACACACTTAGATCTCTCATACAATTGCTCTCTTCTCTCCGTTTTCGAACCCTTCCCTTGTGGGATAAGTGGTTCTATTTATACATGATAGTTAGGGTTTTCCCTAGTCCTAATTGTGTTGGTGGTAGGATTTCCTCTTTGATTTGCGTTAGGAATCCCACGTCGTAATGGATTAGGATTTCCTTTTTATTCTGACCTCTCCCTCTTGAGTTTAGTCTTCCCTCCTCTTCTTATAATTTCTCGCTGTTATGGGTTTTCTCAGAAGTCACGGTTTTATTTCTGTGCTTCTGCCAAGTCGGTTCGGGCCCAATATGCTGATGCAACGAACACCTTCACTCCTGGATATCACCCTTCGACGACCACGTTTCTATCTTTGGCGAGTATGTGTCTAGCTCTGGCGACCACACCTTTGACTTATTGGCTTAAGACGTTGACATATTAACTGGTCACGCTTTTCTCCTTTGACCTGGTCAACGGGTGACGTGGTAACTTTTTCTTCAGTATTTATTGACTATTTTGATGACGTGTCTGCTTGGCGAATTTATACATACAACAATACCCCCATAAATACTTCGAGCCGAGTGAATGATTTGGTCTTTTTAATTCGTTCGCCTCCACGAGCAGTATTTATATCCATGCTTTTAAGATTTCGGCACGTTTTATAATTAACTTCCCTCTTTCTCCTTTTCACCACATGTTGTATTGATTGATTGATTCTTCCGGTGCAAGCTTTTAATTTTAGTTGCACAACCTCTAGCGCTTCCACTCATTTGACAGGCGAAGATACATTCTGACTGCTTGGTGATCCCCGAGATGCCACATGTCCCTTATTTGGTGGTGACTATTGCGGCTGGTTACTGTGACCGTCACTTACATTAATTGCGTATCCTTTATCTGATTTCCTTTTTGAATTTCAAAGTTCCCTCTTTTAAGGTCTGATCGTTTCTTCTTCCTCCTTTTACTCTTTTCATTTATTCTTCCATTGTTTCCTCTGAGCAGAAAATGAAAAGTTCACACCTTTGTTTTTTCTGCCCTATTTCTTCGAGCATTTGTTACAGCCATTTTCTGCGTCTTCCATTGCTAGGCGGTTCACCGAACTTCGACCATTTCAGTTTCTCTGCGTCCCTAACTCTTCTGCACATCTCTGCGATTCTAGGGTTTTCTGGTGAGTTCCTATGGATCCTTTCTTACGTTATTCTCTTTTTAATCAAATGATGCGAGCTATGGAGCTTGGAGACAAATGTACTGCAGACAAAATTGAATCTCGGATTCATAATTTTCACCCGGATTCTCCGGTCCCAATTTCTGTTTACATTCCGTCTTCTGAAGATGATTTTATTCCTAACATTTCTCCTCATTCGTCCTCCAATAGTGATTCTCCTGTGATGCCGAGATCTTCTAAACCTGGTGGCAGTAAACGACGCGCCTCTAGGGCTCCACGTGAGTCCCTACTGGATGCGCAGACAACTATTGACTTTGACGTTGAAGACCATCAACGGGATAGGCTGCACTTTTCGTTAGATCATCCGTGTTCCTTTGACACAGAAGTTAATGTGGTTGGCGAGGATGAGCTCCGTAAGTATAGAAGTCGCTTTGAGATTCCAGACTCAGTGACTTTGATGCTACTTGGTAATCGAGCAGCATGGAAACCTCCCGAAAATACGGTCGTCATTTATGGTGCCATGCTCAGCTGTGGGGTAACCCTTCCTCTTCAGCCTTTCATCGCCAGGTTTCTTGTAGAGGCTCAAATTGCACCCGCTCAACTTGCTCAAAATAGCTATAGGATTCTTATGTGTTTGGGTTTAATGTGGAAGTTGAAAGGTTATGAACCCCCTATGCCTCGTGAGATTCACCATTTCTATACCTTAAGGCAGGCGGGCAATAGTGGAACTTACTTTCTTCTTTCTTCGCCCGTGGAGAACTGGATCCTAGAGGGTGTGGCGAACCCTGGACAAGTAGAGATTTCTGGTGACGAGAAGAAGAAATGATTCATCTGGGGTTTTCCTACCTCAAATAAGAGATGGAAGAACAGCTAGTTCTTCGTAGGTGGTAAGTGGGGTAGGGACGTGTCTGCCCGTGGTCGCCTAAATCTCACGGCGAAGAAAGTCCCTAGGCACTTCACTTCTCCCGACGCTTGGTCGAAGGCCACCCCCGTTTTGTTAGACGCAGAGATATCTCGTCTCGCTGTCGCGGCTCTCCTCCCTCTAGATGAAAGGGGCCGTCCATTTCTTTTAGACGAGGATAAAATGATCGCTCAGCGGTTTTTTTCACGTTTACCCGCTAGACTTCCTCGCCGTTAAGTTCTACCTGTTTTCTTTTAGTTTTATAGTTTTGCTTTCTCCATTGCTAATATTTGGTGATTTTTCTTACAGTGTGTGATTTCGATACTGTCTGTGACTTGCAAGCCCGGGCAGTGAAGAATTCTGAGGCTGCTAGTAAAAGACATGCTACTGGTTTGTCCAATGAAGGAATTGCTAGCCCGGATGGTGGCGGTCCCTCAGATGGCGAGGAGGCTGGTGATATTCCTAAGGGAGGGGTCGAATCGGGGCAGCCCCCTGTGCATACAGAGGCTGCTGCGAATACTCCTACTGCGGCTACCCCTAGCCGTAAAGGTAAAGAGAAAATTGGTGTTTTGGGGGGGTCAGCGCCATCCCTGTTTTTGACATGGATGTTCCTAGGACTCCTCTTGATCCCGCGAGTGACTTGGCCCCCAGAGCCAGTAGAGGTAAACGCCCAGCTGAGGGTACTCCTGACCATGCTGCTCGACCCCCAAAACGGGCGTCAAGGATTGTGCAGTATGTTGTCTCTTCGGATGAGGAGGGTGCTGATGAGCCAATACTTGTCGAAACTCCTGCTCAAACGGCTACCCACGGGGGCCCTGTTGAAAGGGCAAATGCAGCGGTGCCCTCCTCTGAGGAAGCTGATGAATTACATGTCCCTGCTCCTACTCCACCCCAAACAACCTCTCCGTCTCGAGTGGCCTCTCTTCCGATGGCTATAGGCGAGCCAGATGTTTCTTCGGGTCAGCCTCAACCATCTGGTCGGTCAAAGTCGGCTGATCGACCAGGACCATCGAAGCAACTTGGGGCTTCCACTTCTGGTTCAGGTATTGCTCATGAAGCCCCTCACATGGGATCAAATGAAGCTGGTAAAGGAACCGTGTCTCTTTTCGATTTTTCAACTACTGAGATTTGCTCACATTTTATTAACAATGACGTACGTATACATTGGCGAGGGCCGGGAGCATGTTAAAGGCAAACCCTGTAACAGAAAAATGGAGTTTTTCTTCAACTGCCACTCTTTGGTAAGCTTCTCGCCGTAATCCTATTATATCTGTATTTTATATTTATTTTCTGATTCGGATGTTTCTCTTTTCAGATGATGTCTGAGTTGGCTGAGAACTATAAATATGGGAACAAAGTTTCCCGGGAGATCAAACGTTTACGAGAGCAGGCTTCTGTTTTGGCCGCCCAGAAGCTCTCTGCTGAGGAATCTTATGCTCAACAGCTCACTCATCTAAGAGAGTCTGCATATGGTCATCTGTCCGCTCAAATAGCTGCTGAAGATAAATTGTTTGCTGCTGAAGAGGAAGTTCGCTTACTGAAAGAGCAATTATCTGCTAGCCAAGAATCCCTCGCAGCACATTTGGAGGCTGAGCGGATAGCTGAGGAGGCTAAGGAGGCTAAGGAGAAAGCTGAACATGAGGCGCTGGATTTGCGCAATCAATTGTCTTCGTGTGAACTCATCTTCGATAATTTAAAGGCTGTACTGGAGGCTGAAGCGGTTGATCGTTTTAAGAGATCCCCTGCCTACGATGCGCTTTTGCTGCGCGAGTTTGAACGAGGCATGAGGCAGTCAAAGAAGTTCTTCGCCATGAAGGACCATTCGAATGAAAAGGCTCTAAGGCGCTTCGACAGGTCTCTTCAATAGCATATGGCCAGCGGAGTGGGTTCGATTAAAGAGCAGATAAAGCGATGGAAAGCCCACTGCCGTTATAACAGGACTGAGCCTTATCCCATGCATTTGGAAATCCCCAACAAGCGTGCCTTCAACACTTACTATTTCGGCCAGAAGGGCAGCTTTTCTGGTTCTGGTTCTGGTGCTGGTGCTGAACTCGATTTGGGTCTTGTTGTCGGTAGGGATTATGGGCCTTTCATGCTGGATGGGGGACGAAGAAGTTACCTGGCCTTCTGAAGAGGAGATCGAAGATGAGGAAGACAGCGAGGGCCCTCCTACAGCTAGTTGAGATTCGGGCTTTAGAGATTGTCTAAAATTGTAAATATTTATATCTTTTTGCCCCTTCAATTGTAAATGACTTTTCTATTTTATAATTTAATTTATAACTCCTTTAGCTTTATTTTTGTTCAGCTGCCTTTGCTGAGTTTTTGGCTTACTCAGTGTGTCACCAAGTTTTTAGCATATTTTATAGCTTTATTCAGCTGCCATTGCTGAGTTTTGGCGTATTCAGTGTTTGTCAGGACGTATCCGATCATACACCAAGTTTTTAACATATTTTATAGCTTTATTCAGCTGCCATTGCTGAGTTTTGGTGTACTCAGTGTTTGTCAGGACGTATCCGACCATACACCAAGTTTTTAACATGTTATTTATTCAGCTGCCATTGTTGAGTTTTAGCATATTATTGGGACGTCTCCTGTTGTATGTATATTTTCGTCAGCATGACACGTCAGCAAAGATAGCGGGTAATACGAAAGTACAGTAATTCCACGTCATCCAAAGTCAACTAGTCAATGAAAGAAACGCTGATCGAGGACACGTCACCAGGTCTGGACACGTCATCAAGAAATATGGAAGTAAGAAGCGTATGCGCCATGTAAAGTCGTACAGTTAAAGAAATATTAATGAGTAAAGATCCTGCTCGCCGAAGATCCTGCTCGCCAAAGATCCTGCTCGCCGAAGATCTTTACTCAGTGAGATCTACTCGACCAAAACAAGATATACTCGGCCAAAAAAGGAAATACAATCCTATCAAGATACGCCTTATCAAGCGGAGATCCACTCAGATACGAAATCTAAAAATCACACTCCAAGTAAGGAAATATCCCTATTTCCTCTCTAGTGTCAGAAGTCTAAATCAGGAAAGAACTCAAAGCTTCCAGAAGGATAAACACCAAACGGGAAAACGAGTCCTAATCAGTCTACTCTACCAGAATCCTAAAAAGACTCTAATTAATGAGTCCACCGCTTATACGACAGGAACTAGGGCAACCCTAGATCAAACCCTATAAATACATCCATGTATTCATTATATCAGAGGGATCGACATCATGAGCAATTGATACTTACATAAGAAAAAAGATACGGAACATAAACAATTATCTGAGAGAAAGCGAGTGTTGAGTGTGTAATTATTCTATTCATAGTGGATCTCTTCTCGCCGTCATCGGCACCGTGGATGTTTCCCCGCCTTGGGGTTTTACCACGTAAAATATGTGTTATGTTTGGTTTATTATTTATTTCCTGCTTTTCTACATTACTATTCTCAAATACAAACGAATCGTATCACATCCACGTGAAGAAAGAGGCTTTGATTATTCAACTGTAGACTGGTTAAAGCTTCGATCTGCCTACGTGTTATTGTTTGGCGGTTGACTTTTCAACAATCCAAAAATTACCGTCAACAATTGGCGCTAGAAGGAGGGGGCTGAACTCAACTCCGAGGAAACCTTATGAACAGACCGCAGAAGGAATTCTGATGTATCCAACACTTAAAGCACCCAACAAACGACTATCGGATGTGTTAGGGAGTGGATTAACTACAGTACCCGCAATAGGAGGCCTAATTGCGACCAAATTCGAAGGGAGAATATCTCCAAAGCTTCAAAGTGTCAAAAGCCGTCCGAGGAATTGCTTTCCCTTTTCGACAACTTACAAAAAAGAAGAGTTGCCTTGAATCGCGGAATTTCTGACCAATGGATACTAAAGTGAGCATATCTCCCTCTACGGAACTCGGATTTGTGAACCATAAAAACCGCTGGAAACTAGACCTCAAAACCTTTCCAAGTATATATGGTTCGCAACCCAGTTCGGTTCGTGCAATTTTTGGTGGCCCCCGCAACACTGAAGTAAGCAATTCGTGGAAGATACTCTGATCTGACCAATGGACACTAAAGTGAGCATATCTCCCTCTACGGAACTCGGATTTGTGAACCGTAAAAACCATTGGAAACTAGACCTCAAAAGCTTTCCAAGAATATATGGTTCGCAACCCAGTTCGGTTCGTGCAATTTTTGGTGGCCCCCGCAACACTGAAGTAAGCAATTCGCGGAAGATTCTCTGATCTGACCAATGGACACTAAAGTGAGCATATCTCCCTCTATGGAACTCGGATTTGTGAACCGTAAAAACTGCTAGAAACTAGACCTCAAAACCTTTCCAAGCATATATGGTTCGCAACCCAGTTCGGTTCGTGCAATTTTTGGTGGCCCCCGCAACACTGAAGTAAGCAATTCATGGAAGACTTTCTAATCCGACCACCGGTCGCTAAAACAGAGATAACTCTCTCCTGAGAGGATGAAATCACAAACCGTGAATTTCTCTGTAAAATAGACGTGTATATCTTTCCAAGCATATGTGGGTCTCAACACAATTCATCCCGAGGAATATTTGACGACTTCTGGAATGTTGCAGTTCAGCATAAAGTTTACTTTGACGTGTTAGAAACCGAGCCCATCTTGGTGTAAAACACCCAATGACGATTCTCAACTGAACCGACTCGGCTCTTTATCAATTCACCTGTGAAGGATCCAATGGTAAAACGACTAGACTCTAGGTTCGGTAAGTGGCAGAGGTTAGTCAATTTACTGTCTAATTTTATGATTTTATTTACATTGTGCAAACAAAGAATATATGTATAATTACACATAAATAAAAGTGAAAACCGACCAAATAATGATTATTCGAGATTTAATCGGGACTTCGATCTTGATAAAGTTATTCGGATTCGGGGGTACGTTTTCACTTAATTGTTATTACTATTGATATCGTCTTGCGTCGATAACCGTATAAAATATCAGGATGTTTAAATCTTATACCATGAATACACCTAATTTGTTGAAATTAAAAGTTGCATACTGTGCTTTTCTATTAAAATATTTGCATGGGTTGCCTTGACTTGGGGGTGCATGGCTGAATAGATTCAGTCGGCAGCAAGTGATAATTATTCTAGATTAATGAGAGTTAAACATACTGATTGATGTTTTATATTTGTGACATTTTGATTAACCAAACAATAATTCGATTGAATTTAATCGAGACTTTGATCATGATGAAAAGAGCTTTTGAAAGCATTTAAAAGCAATACCGAAACCGTCCGGATATAAAGGTACGATTTCTCTTGAATGTTATGCTATTTATTATTGTTGGCATCATATTGCATCTTAACCGATAATTCAGAAGGATATCATAGTGATTATTTCTATTTGAAATATTATGCATTTAGCATTAGAATTGCTAGAACTATAAGTATATAATTCATGTCTTTCTATCAAGATTCCTACTGATGTTAACATAGTGTATGAATTGCATTTGATTCGGAGACACATGCAACATGTACACACCACAATATTTTGTTATTTTTCAGTCCAAATATGCCATGGTTACTAATGTTTAAGTATTCATGATATTGGGTTCGACTAATTCGGTCTTTAAATCAAATGAACATGAGTGTTGAAGAATGTGATTAGAAGTATTTCGTATGCTTGAGACAATGAATTTATGTAATCTCGATATATTAAATTATATCTACCTCTTCGTATCGTTATACTTTCACATACAAATATAAAACACGCGTAACTTTTGTGTAATTCTCTTTATGTTATATTGCGTTCACATGTCATCTATGAACATGATGCATAATACACGTGCATAAATTTATAAGCATATAATGCATGCTTAAATTAGTATGTCTAGCAACTTTTATGGCTCTTGCGAGCATATTGTCTATCATAAATTTATAGGTGTCAAATTCGACACTATATCATTACTAGTACCATGAGTTGATCGCTTCCAATTATTTGGTCTCATTAAAATGCATGATTATTATTACTTGTGCGAACTTTACCCACATACTTGGTATAGAAAACATGTTGAAAATGCTAGCTCAGGGATCTACTCTTACCTCGGCACGTGGGAATTGAATTTCATCTCGATGCGCTTAAATGTTTCAGATAAAAAGACCATATAGCCTTGGTGACCCGATCAGAGATGGAAGAGTAGCATTGGCCTCGCATTGCTAACAATTGCCTCCATCAATCCGGGTTTGATCTCTCCTATTAATATAAAGATTTTGCTCTCTATCAAATATGTTAGGTCTTTTACGAATAAAAACTCGTTTATGACTAACCATTATTTTTTATTACCTGAGCAAGCATGTCTTATTATTTATACTCTAGAACTGTAAATGGAGCCTGACGGATACTTAAAAAAAAAGAATCCAAGGGTTACTCCTTAAAACGGTCATTTAATTCATCATTTGACTAACAATTTGCTGAGAAGTTTTATAGTGAAGAGTTTATCAAGTTTGACTCAGATAATGTTGCTTTCCGAAAGTTTCTTGATCAGACATGTCAACAATTGGAGTTATAAAAAAGAAGCTCGATTAATAAGAAAGGTCAGCCGAAAGAAGTATGATCTGCAAGAGACCAACCCTAAAGCTGTGATTGCATTCATCAGGTACTGGATGGCACCGTATACACTCAACTAAAAACAGAAATCGGTCGATTAAAGTTTCTAGTCAGCTGAAGATAAAGATCCACTCTGTCAACCAAAAAGATCAGATGAGATGAGAAGTCGGATCTTAATGGAGTCATTACAATGGATCACATCCACAGTAATCAAGAGCATCCCAGCGACTACAGCATAAATAGACGAAACACCCAAGACACTCTAGCAAGCCTTAAAAAAAAAAAAAAAAAAAAAAGTGCTAGGGGGTGGATTATCTGTTGTACCAGCACCAAGATATGCGCAAGCAAGCGAATTCGCAAATAGGATATTTCAGCTCATCATTATGTTAGATACCCTGACCGGTCACTCAGCAAAAGAAAAAGAAAAAGAAAAGTACGATGTTAAAAACACTATGTTCGAATGAAACATACTTTAACAACTGCTGGGGGGCTAGGAGGTAGCACAGCATAGTAAAAAAAAAAAAAAAAAAAAAATCGCAGTTACAAAGCAGTTTCAGCAAAGTCACTTCAGTTGATATATGTATATAAAAAAGAAGATGAACCAGAATGGAAGTTGGAGTACAAGACTAAAGCTAGTGAATCGATCGCCACCTTTCGGCACATTGATCTAGGGAAACATAAGACAAAGTATTATACAAGAGCACAAGGAAAGAATGACTTGCGATTTGCCGACTCAGAATGAAAAGGTAACCAAATTCGGATACCTCATCAAGCGGAGTTAGAGGTAAAATCTAAATTATCGCTTAGTTACTTTTTATTTAGCCTATGAATCAAAGCTCTTTGGATTTCATAACTGCGCGTTGATGACGGGGAGATAAAACGTGGGAAACACTTTTGTCACCCTTGCATATCGAAATTCACTGCTGCACTTTTAACATAATACACAACACATGTAGCATGTGGATTTATTCTAGTATTACACCCTACTTACATATGCTATCACTATATGTTTCTTTCTTAAATAACAAATATTACGCTCATATATACTTGTGAAAATATATGCTTCTTGTTTATTATGCCATGTATTTTTATATGCAAAGCACCCAGTATGAACCCATGGATATCGTTTCTCGAACAATGACCGTCACCAATACTGTGCATGGATCCAACTATTTTTGTTCGGCATTATTAAAGTATATATATATATATGTTATTTGTGCAAATGCTACTCACATGCTTGGCACATAAAGAAAATATGAGAACCTAAGTGCAGGAATCGAGCTTCGTATCGATGCGCGCAAAACAAGTTTCACCTCGATGTGTGTATAAATTCAAACAAAGGCAAAACCTGCTCAACAAACTTCTGCGCTCGCAATGGCATTAAAAACCCGATTCACTCTGGCTAAACGCCCAATAGCGTTAAAAATTGGCTTCGCTCCGACTAAACGCCTAGACAACAAATCTCAACAATGACAACATAAACACTGGCGAATGGGTACCCACAATCATAGCAAGCTCTAAAGACGAAAACGTCATAGCAGCCTAAGCTAGAAAAAACGCAAACAGATCAATTGGTGCTCACCACCATTGGCAAGCGTGACACCTCGAAGTGCAGATAAAGCACCCTGAAACAGCGGATGAAAGAAACGTTGAGGGTCGAATAAACTAGCACACTTAAATCGCGGAATTATAAGCAAAAGAGGGAGACGTCCCGATAGTATGCTTAGAAACTTGGTGTATGGTCAGATACGTCTCGACAAACACTGAGTAAGCCGAAAACTCAGCAATGGCAGCTGAACAAAGAAGGCTTTGAGCCTTAAAGACTTGGTGTATGGTCAGATATGTCTCGACAAACACTGAGTAAGCCGAAAACTCAGCAATGACAGCTGAACAACAAAAAAAAAAGCCCTGCGCCTAAGCCAAAAACTCAGCAATGGCAGCTGAACAACAAAAAAAAAGGGGCTCTGCGCCTAAGCCGAAAAATCAGCAATGGCAGCTGAACAACAAAAAAAAGCCCTGCACCTAAGCCGAAAACTCAGCAATGGCAGCTGAACAACAAAAAAAAAAAAAGGCTCTGCGCCTAAGCCGAAAACTCAGCAATGGCAGCTGAACAACAAAAAAAAGCCCTGCGCCTAAGCCGAAAACTCAGCAATGGCAGCTGAACAACAAAAAAAAAAAAGGCCCTGCGTCTAAGCCAAAAACTCAGCAATGGCAGCTAAACAACAAAAAAAGGCCCTGCGCCTAAGCCAAAAACTCAGCAATGGCAGCTGAACAACAAAAAGAAAGGCCCCTGTACCTAAACCGAAAACTCAGCAATGGTAGCTGAGCAAAAAGAAAAGGGGGTAAATAACTTTTTGCTTAAATTGTATTTATGTGAAGTTTAAAATGTGCAGGTACAAAGCTCCAATTAGCAAGTGCACACAAAAGCAACTGGGAAGCTTTCAAATACAGGATTCGGGCCACCTAAGCCAAACACCTTGAGGTTGGCTCGGCTCACTAAAAATCAAGTAAAAACCCCGAAAGAGGGTAGAAACTTAGATACGGTCAAGACCCTTCGTGGTACAAAATAAGCGCTCAGGCTGCCTTGAGCCAGAAAGCCCAAATTCCTGTCTGTCAACCGAGCGAGCCTCTGGAGTAGCTCACAAGAAGTGCAAAAGATAATTGGCCAAAAAGAAGACCGGTCTATAAGACAGATCGGCCGAAAGGAAGAATCTGACCTACGAAAAAAGATCAGCCAATAAAAAGAAATAATAAAAAAAAATCGTTTTAACAAGACCGAGTGAAGTATCAAAAAGCCGGGACCTCATCGGAATGAAAAGACTTAAAAGCATTCGAGCATCAAATCTTAGGTGTCAACCTATTCAGCTCACTGTGGCAGTTCAACTCGCCGTAGCTAGAATAACTCAGCTCGCCGTGACTATTCAACTCAGCAGGGCTCGTGAAACAAAGCAGTTTATCGAACACGATCAGAGCCAAATGCAAGTAAGAAGTTAAAATTATTCTTATACAAACAAAGTGTTTTCTTTTTGCAGGAATATCAACCGAAAGGCCCTAACAAAATAAATGCAAAAAAGGGGACAACTAAACTACACCACTGATAGCCCTCTCGGGTTGACCAGCTATTTATCATGTTGCTTTACTCACCATAATGACATCATCCACTCCACAGCCAACCACTTTGGCAAAGATGATAAACGACAAATAAACGGCAAATACACACTGAAAGTAATCGACACTTCACCAAAGTAGCAACATCGAGCACAATTGTCTCACAATCAGTGACTTCACCATTTAAGGAGATTATTTACACGGCGATGAAAGCATTGAACAATGGAATACTTCTCGGTCAGAAGAATGATGGTGAACAAAGCACTCGCACAAATGGAAAGTAATAGAAGTACTAAAAAAAAAAAATGATGCGAAGAACAACAGAAGAAGCAGTCATGCAAAGAAGCATTAAATGCTGAAGTTTGCACTCAAAAGGGAACACGAGGGTTAAAGATAGAAAGGAGGGAAAGAATTTCCCTAAAAACCAGAAGCCAAGTATGATTATAAATACTACTCGCCAAAACGAAGGAATGAAGAGATCAAGTCGCTTGTTCAGCTCGAAGTATTTATGGGGGTATTGTTGTATGTATATTTTCGTCAGCATGACACGTCAGCAAAGATAGCGGGTAATACGAAAGTACAGTAATTCCACGTCATCCAAAGTCAACTAGTCAATGAAAGAAACGCTGACCGAGGACACGTCACCAGGTCTGGACACGTCATCAAGAAATATGGAAGTAAGAAGCGTATGCGCCATGTAAAGTCGTACAGTTAAAGAAATATTAATGAGTAAAGATCCTGCTCGCCGAAGATCCTGCTCGCCAAAGATCCTGCTCGCCGAAGATCCTGCTCGCCGAAGATCTTTACTCAGTGAGATCTACTCGACCAAAACAAGATATACTCGGCCAAAAAAGGAAATACAATCCTATCAAGATACGCCTTATCAAGCGGAGATCCACTCAGATACGAAATCTAAAAATCACACTCCAAGTAAGGAAATATCCCTATTTCCTCTCTAGTGTCAGAAGTCTAAATCAGGAAAGAACTCAAAGCTTCCAGAAGGATAAACACCAAACGGGAAAACGAGTCCTAATCAGTCTACTCTACCAGAATCCTAAAAAGACTCTAATTAATGAGTCCACCGCTTATACGACAGGAACTAGGGCAACCCTAGATCAAACCCTATAAATACATCCATGTATTCATTATATCAGAGGGATCGACATCATGAGCAATTGATACTTACATAAGAAAAAAGATACGGAACATAAACAATTATCTGAGAGAAAACGAGTGTTGAGTGTGTAATTATTCTATTCATAGTGGATCTCTTCTCGCCGTCATCGGCACCGTGGATGTTTCCCCGCCTTGGGGTTTTACCACGTAAAATATGTGTTATGTTTGGTTTATTATTTATTTCCTGCTTTTCTACATTACTATTCTCAAATACAAACGAATCGTATCACATCCACGTGGAGAAAGAGGCTTTGATTATTCAACTGTAGACTGGTTAAAGCTTCGATCTGCCTACGTGTTATTGTTTGGCGGTTGACTTTTCAACGATCCAAAAATCACCGTCAACATCTCCCTTTTTTGCTTTTTGCTTTTTGCTTTTTGCTTGTCTTTTTTGATTTCCCTCATTTGAGATTCGTGTATGTTTTTGATTGGGTGTTTCTCGCCTCTCTAGGGATTTTATTTTTCCTATGGTGGCGATCGTCAGTTTTTATTGCTGCGAGTATGAAACTCGTTTTTTATGCAATGGTAATGGCGTACGACGGCGAATGCCCTTTGTATTTGGCGAGTGAAATCACGAATTCTCAGTAATAAATTACTCTTTATTGAATACTTCCTGCAACTTTTGTTAACATAGTCACAGAGAAAAAATGCTAAAACGAAAACTGCCTAAGAAATAAAAGGTTGAAGTAAATCCTAAAAGCAACGAAAAAGGTCAAGGGTAATATATCTTCAAGTACTGCGCATTGTATAGCCGAGGTAGTTCGCCTAAACCCTCTCGAATAATGCGATATGCCCCGTGACCAGCTATGCCTGTAATTTAATAAGGCCCTTCCCACTTGTCTGCGAGTGATCCTGTGGCGAGCAACTTCGACACCTCCTATTTTATTGTTGCACTTCTTTCTGGGTTAAAGCTTCTCCTTTTTTGCACAATCAGTTTGCATTTTTCGTTTAAAATAATCGACTCAGTCGGCTCTTCCTTTTCTCTGCCCATTTTGTCCCTTTGGTCCAGTTCAAAGGTTTCCGGATTATCTTCCTGCACTTCCTTGTTTACTTCGAATATGCTTAAGGTTTCCATCCTTGCTTTATCTTTAAAGATTGACAGGTTGGCGCGGCGAGCCATCTCTTGTGACTCTTTCAATTCTCCGACTCCAAATTCTGTAGGGAATTTTATTTTCAACGCATGGGTTGAAGTAACAGCTCAAGCTTTGTTAAGAAACGGTCGGCCAAGCAAAGCATTATACGGCCAGTTATGGATGTCGACTACAACAAAGTCCAACAGGATTGTTCGCTGGCATGGTGCTGTACCAAACCTCACCGGCAGCTTCACAGTTCCCAATGATCTCACTTTTGCACCCCCGAAACCTTTCAACGGCACATGGAAGGGTTCAAGATCTTTTCTGTCCAGCCGTAACTCATCGTATACCCTGGCACTTAAAATATCAGCTGAACTCCCGTTGTCAATCATTACCTGAAGGACATCCCTGTGGGCTATTCGAACCCCCACTACGATTGCATCATTAGGCTTTGCATCAATTCCGTCTGAGTCTTCTGCTATAAACGTTATGGGGTCATGTCCTTCTCTTCCTTTCTTGGGGTTTCTTTGCACATAATTAATCTCCATACTTCTACTTTCATACATTACTTCTCAGACTTCTGACATCCTTTCTCGGTTGCTCCTCCCAGTATGGGGCCCGCCAAAAATGGTGTTTATAATGGCGTTAGGGCTGTTTCTTCTTGGACTCTTCCTGTCCTGCCCGTTTCCTTGGCGGCTATCCTAGCGACCGCCGTGCTTGTCCCCTTTCAAAGCAAAATCCTTCAGGTGCCCATCTCTGATCAAGCTCTCAATATGATCACGCAGCTGGAAACATTTTGAAGTTTCATGCCCATGATCTTTGTGAAATCGGTAGTATTTAGTTGTATCTCTCCTGGCATTTGCTGATTGCTGCGGAGGATATTTGGCGAGTCCTTTGTCTTCTACCACAGATAGTATTTCTTCCTGATCACCAGTTAAAGGGGTGTAATGGTTGTACCTTCCTTGAAACCTATTGGCTCGAGCGTTTCCCCTGCTTTCCCTTGGATGTCCCTTTTTGCCCTTCTCGTCTCTCTGGTGGTCGTGGTGACTGCATCTTCTTGTCATCCTTATGTTCTGATTTTGAGTCAGGCTTGTGTCCATGTACGTAGCTACCCCCTTGCGCTACTTCTTCTTCTTCTGCCAGTGCATAGTCGCCAGCTATTTCCATCATCTCCTCATAAGTGTTCGGTCTATCTCTTCGCAGGTCAAAGGATAATCGCCCACTTTGTAATCCATTGGTGAAAGCGGCGATAATAGCTACATCACTGGCGTCCTCAATTTGAGCAACCTCCTTCCCGAATCTTGCTAGGTACTTCTTAATCGATTCATTGTGCTCCTACTTCAAGTTTGATAGATGAGCGAGTGCCTTTCTTCTCTGCACACTCCCCATGAATTGCCTTATGAATGCCTTGCTGAGGTTTGAGAAACTGCTTATACTTCCGGGTGGAAGTCTTCCAAACCACCTGGAGGCGAGGTCGCCGAATGTTTACGGGAAGGTGAGGCACAATAGCCCGTCATTGGATGAATACTGGGCCATAACATTGCAGAACCGATGAACATGCTCTTTCAGATCCCTATTCTCCTTATACTGCTCAATGGTTGGCATTCTGAATCTGTCTGGAAATTGGGTGCGAGCAATATTTTCAACGAATGGGCTATCTGATTCATCATCCGAAGATACGTTGCGACCATACCTTCGTGCCATTGCTGAAACCTTTCTTGATAGCTCTTGCAGGGTGACATCTCGCTGACCAGTTGGTTCTCCTGCTGGATCGAGTCTGCTCTTGATTGTCATCCTTTTATAATTGTTTCTATCATCCGGGCTCCTTCGATCTTCTGTGCTCTCGGATCTTCTCCGCCGTGCCCTTTTGGATCGGAATTCCCTTCGTGGACGAGGGCTCTTATTTTCAGACGAGATAGAACTGTGTCTCCGCCGTTTCCTTTGGTATGTGTCACCGGAATTGACCCCATGTGTTCGTATCTGGTCTTGCTCCTCCCTAGATTCTTCATTCATCACACATTTTCCCTTCCTTTGTTTTCTCCCTTCGAAATCCTCAAGGTGGTCCTGGGGAGTCTCCTCAGTGGATTGTCTTGCTTGAGCATCGGGGGTTGCAATGTGAACTTTCAACCGTAGTCTTCCGGGCGGTTGGATTCCAGGAGTGGTTAACTCATAGGGAGAAGAAACTCCCAGTCCTATGGGAAGCGAAAGCCCTATTTTGCCAGCCTCGCTGATTAAGTTTACCAGTGCAGTTTGAAAGTGCTGCAGAACCCCGGGGTCGGTTGCCCTAGTTCTTGGCGTTGCTGCCGATTGTTCCCCGATCGTCACCGCCCTATCTCCTATCGGCGCGATTGGTTCAACAATTAGATCTCCGCTGGAGTTACCATCCTTGTCGCTGTCGTTGTTCATATTTTTCAACTCGCAAGGGTTCCTCGAAGTTTCTGTTCTGGACCCCCTTCTTCTAGCGCCAATTGTTGACGGTGAAATTTGGATTGCCACGCACTCAACAATTATATCAATTCAATGCAAAACGAGAGAATAATCAATGCATGCAAAAGACAGGTTTTACGTGGAAAACCCCTTGAATGGGAAAAAACCACGACACCCCAGAGAGCAGAAAGATAATACTAGGCTTATTGCTTTGTTTACACACTTAGATCTCTCATACAATTGCTCTATTCTCTCCGTTTTCGAACCCTTCCCTTGTGGGATAAGTGGTTCTATTTATACATGATAGTTAGGGTTTTCCCTAGTCCTAATTGTGTTGGTGGTAGGATTTCCTCTTTGATTTGTGTTAAGAATCCCATGTCGTAATGGATTAGGATTTCCTTTTTATTATGACCTCTCTCTCTTGAGTTTAGTCTTCCCTCATCTTCTTATAATTTCTCGCTGTTATGGGTTTTCTCAGACATCACGGTTTTATTTCTGTGCTTCTGCCGAGTCGGTTCGGGCCCAGTATGCTGATGCAGCGAACACCTTCACTTCTGGATATCACCCTTCGGCGACCACGTTTCTATCTTTGGCGAGTATGTGTCTAGCTCTAGCGACCACACCTTTGACTTATTGGCTTAAGACGTTGACATACTAACTGGTCATGCTTTTCTCCTTTGACCTGGTCAACGGGTGACCTGGCAACTTTTTCTTCAGTATTTATTGACTCTTTTGATGACGTGTCTGCTTGACGAATTTATACATACAACACTTCATATGCAATTTGAAGAGATAGGACTTCAACGGTTTTTCTTCTTCACCTGCAAAAAATTCATATGAAGGGAGTGGGGGGTCAGATAGATTTTCATTAGTATTGGGGGTATTGGGATTGGGGTCGGGGTCGGGTCCGTCGGGAATATTAGAGGGGGATTAGGATTAGAAGGGAGATCGAATCTAAATCGAGCTTGAAGGAACTCGTGGTAAAGTCGATCGTTGTAATCGACATCATCACCATCGTGTTCCAACAAATTTTGCATTGGACGTTTTCCTTTATCCAAATTTCCTGAACTTTCTCCCCCACTTGCCATTAAAAAATTATTAATAAAAAATATATAGATATGTGTAAGGAAAATATTGTTGGAATAATAGTGGTAACACTTTAAAAAAAAATTGTTGGAATAATAGTGGTAAGTTGGTAACACTTAAAAAAAAATAGATTATTGAAGAAAAAAATGTTGGAATAATAGTGGTAACACTAAATTTTTTTTTTTTTTTTGATGATTGTAAATAAAAAATAGATGATTGTAAAAAATAGAAGAAATAAATATTTATTAATTTTTATGAGAAATGAGAATTAAAAAAAATTGTAGAATATAGAGAGAATTGAGAGAGATTGAGAGAAGTTGAGAGTGGTGTGAAGAATAATGAAGTGTGGGGGGTATTTATAGGATTATAGTGGAGGGGCAGATTTGCAATTAGAAAAAATGAAGGGGATAAAAAGAAAATGACCTATTAGCCGTTGAGTAGCCGTTGGGTCAGATAACCATTCACCGTTCAACGGTCAACGGTCATCTGACTCCAACGGCTACTTAATTTTTTTTTTTCAAAAATTATACCACGTGGCAGCTTATGATTCGTCCAATTTTTTATTTTAAAGAAAACCGGCGGTTTATTTTTGGCGGTTTTTTTTCTTAACTCCTTTAACCGTAACCGAATCGTGGTTTAACCGATTCCCAACTGGTTTTCTAACCGCTGGTTTTGGTCACGGTTTTGACCATACGATTTCAGTTCAAAACCGGCCGAAACCGCCGGTTTAATCGAAACCATGGCCACCTCTACTTTGAGGTTACACATAAATGGAAATGTTTATATTTTCAACCCAAAAATAAAATAAAAATTGTGCTTACTTGGAAGTATAAACTATAAAAATATATCTGAAAATTCATATAATTTTTCAATGAATTTTGTTGACGGTTATTTTTGGCTCGTAGACAAATCAGTTGCAACAACAATACGCGGGCCAGTTGATGCTCAAGTTGGCTAAAAGATTTAGTGCTTGTTTGGTTGAGCTTTCTACTACCTCAAAAGGTCTACCAACGTCTATTTGAGTTTTTTAGAGTTGTTTGGTTGTGTTTTTGAGATTGTCTATTTTAAATTGAGTAGATGCTAGTAGAGTTTAAACCTCTACTAGGCAAAAGCTCATGGGGAGGTGCTTCTCCAAATAAACCTTTTTTTTTTTAAAAGTCTACCAACCAAACAACTATAATTTTTTTTTCAAAAACTCTATTTCTAATAGATCTACTACAAATAGATCTTTTACCAATAGAGGTTTTTCAAAAGCCAAACCAAACAAGCTCTTATAATCAAAGCATCTTCGTGCCACGTGAATGTAATATAATGTGAATAAGATAAATGAAAGCAATAAACAACACTAGAATTTTTACATAGAAAACACTAACGCAAGGAAAAAACCACGGTCGTCGTAACGATAGGAAAAGATTACACTATATAAAAGATGATTACAATTACAAGTTTAAAATGCCTTCTCTCTAACGTTGGATTACTATCTCCTTTCGTCTTTGCCTAAGACACGTATTTATATGGGAACCAGAGTGTCGCCCTAATTCTTGTTGTTCAAGCAAAGGCTCGTGTTGATGCGAGATCTTAGGAGGATCGTATATTAATGGTTTTTCGGTTATGTATAGGGAGTTCTTTCCTTGCGGGAGTCAATCTTCCGAACTTCTGGGATCATTCTTTTTTTGCTGATTTATTCATTATGAAGATGATTGTCTTTCGTTATTAAGGATTGATCTTCAGGGATTCTCGAGTTGATAGTGATCTGCTAAAGATATTGAGTCGTATTTGTGTGGCGAACTAGTCTTGCTCGCTGCATGAAGTTGTTTTGGCGAGCTAGCTTGAATTAGGTGACTTGACTCATGTGTCGATGAATAGGCCTGGCGATCTAGGGTTGTCCTCAAATGTGGTGCTGCCACGAGCCATGATCTAATTTGCCAGTGACGTTGATTACTATATCCCGTGATTTATATTATTTGTGGTAACCTGTTAAGTTGATCAAAAATTCCTCTAACAAATTTATTTTCCAATTGGATAAAAAATAAATTGTTATTTGATTCATGATTCAAATACAATGATTACATATTTAAAATAAATGACTGAAAAGAATTGTATACATAAATAGATACAACTTCATCAATTTATTTAAAATATGAAAAAAAAAATTGCAATTATTTGTGCTTTTTCTTTTTGTAGAATTCAATCCAAAATTAGCAAATAATTGACAAGAACTCAATACCATATCACAGTTTTTTTTTTTAAATTGTATTCAGATCGTGAAAACCGCTACTAAGTGATCTATCCTCCGCCAATTATAGTTAGATTATTGACCATGTAGTTCACAGTATGAGGTCTTTCCTATAATTTTTCCATTTTTCATTATAATGAAGAAATTTGGAAACTCAGATTGGGTTACGAAGATTTATAAGATTGGAGGTAGCCTACGTAAATATAATATGGAGCGGCGATATTTGCACGCTTTAAAAATTGTATCTACACCCCTTTTACAAGTAGACCTCCCCATTACAAATTTAAAAAAAATCTTTAATTTGTAAATAGACTTTACTTAATGTCCAAAATACCATTTCATTAAATTCTATTCTATTGTCTTTTTATGAGTACACTCTCATACACTAAGGGCTCGTTTGGCACACCGTATTGTATTATATAATATTGGACTGG
This sequence comes from Acer saccharum, assembly GCA_030490815.1. Classification (NCBI taxonomy): domain Eukaryota; kingdom Viridiplantae; phylum Streptophyta; class Magnoliopsida; order Sapindales; family Sapindaceae; genus Acer; species Acer saccharum. Next base: position 30,973,039 of record CM059870.1, on the reverse strand, counting down.
ATTGTACTGTATTATATTATTGATACTACAATCATATGTTTGGTGATGTATTGTATTATACTGTATTAAATAATACAAATGTTTGGTAAGTTATTGTATAGTACTTTATTATATTTAATAAATATTAATGATTATAAATTAATATATTTAATTTATAAAAAATTAAAAATTATAATTAAAAACTCTCTTAATCTCTCTTCAGGAGATGACCAGTTGACCAAAAAAAAAAAAAAAAACCTCTCTGTACAAAACCAATCCCTCAAAAATTCAATCTCCATTGATATATATCTATCTCTATCAATCTTCAAAATCTCTTCGTCCTTCAAAATCGTTTTCCGATTCCGATTCCAATTCCTCTTTTTCTTCTTCTTCAACCAACAACAACTTCAACATCTTCGGCGAATACTCCACCAATCTCTTCTCCAAATCCTCCAACAACAGCCGTGCTTCTCTCTCCAGCCTCTATCGTCACCGCCTCTGTCACTGCCGCCGCCGTCAGTTCTAGCTCCTGAAACGATTCCAAGTTCGAGATTTTCTCTTTCGACTCCAACAGTCCAACTCCTCCTTATTCTCAGCTTCAATATTGGGTACTACTTGATAGAACTCGTCCTTGTACCCAAAACCCACGTACGACGGAGGAGAAGGAAGCGAGGTGGCAGTCTCATCAGGAGAAAATCAACGTCTTTTGGCTGGTGTGTCGACCAAAGGTGGAGGAGTTGGTGGGTGGATTTGGTTGTTGCAAGAATAGAAATTGTTTGATCTGGAAAAAAATAATCTAGTACAACCTAAACCCATGTCAAACCTATGTATCAGTTAATACAGTTGGAGGTGTATTATGAGCAATTGTTCACATTAGTTAATCAAATACAAAGGGACCATCTAAACACTAGTATTGTATTAGTTAACACTCTAATACAATACTATACAAGGAAACAAACGTGCCCTTAGTTTGTTATCTACTCATCTTTATTATTGTTTAACAACTTTTTTCTTATTTCTTTTTTATCAAATAAATCATTTCTAACTCCTAATTATTATTTTTTACAAGTGATAAATGGAAATAATTAAGAAAAAAAAAAGATAATGCAAGATATACGGTGCACATGAGTTCTTGAACTAAGGACTACTAACCTCTACTCAACCCAAATTTAATCTTATCAACAACTAAACCAAGTTCTAAGAAGACAACAACTTGTGACCCAATTAAGGAAAACGACAGTAGCTAATGACGGTAAACGTATCGGATTCTAAAACAATAAGAAATAATCCACACTCCTCATCTAAACACGTCAACTATTAATAATTGTTTGGAATTTTTTATGGATATTCAAGTTTATTTATGGGTTTTTTAGCAAAAATGCTCTATTTTAGGGGTACACTTGCAAATCTACCCTAAAATCAAAATCAATTGCAAAAATGCCCCGAAATGACCTCAATGCCCTTGAGTAAAAAAAAAAACCCTTTTCACTATTTAATGCCCTAATAACCTCCCAAACCTCTTAACTACCCATCTCGATCTCACCCCCATATTGAATCCCACCCTAAAGCTTCGCCACCACAAATCTACCCTAACTGACTTTGCCACCGCAAGCTTCATCGCAATAGTAGTAGATTTGTCGCGAAAGCAGCGGGTTCGTGACACATGCTAAAATTATCTACAATCGTACAGGGCCGGCACATGCAATATAGTGAAAGTAGAATACCATTCTGACAGGGATTGGGATGCTAAGTACTAAAATTGGTTAAATTCACTACTATTTGGACAACTGATAAAAGGATGGTGATGATTAACAAATACTAAAACTTAAACTAAACTAATGGAATTTCAAGTAAACAATTAATTAAAAATAACTTAAAAGTAAAATGAGATGTGGACAATAAGATGAGGTCGCTAGGGTTTCTGATTTCACCAAACCATTTAAACCAAACAATCAAGACAACCAATCCATCTCTTGTTGAAGACCGTGTTACCTAATTTTAACCTAGATTCTCTTTCGAGCAATAGAGAAAATACTCACACATCAATAATCTATATATCGATGATTACTAGACATGTATCTGAGTTCATTAAGAATTATGACACACAAATAGGGTCATACATGCAAGCTCGCATATTTCTATCTTACTCAACATGTAATGGGCATTTAATCGAGCATGTTGCGTGAATCACCTTTCGGTCCTTAACACAACAACAAAATATCCTTCAAATGATAGTTAATCACCTAAAAGCATTGAGCACATAAAAACCCATTCAACATCCAACAAGTAAACTCAATCAAAAGAGTATCTATACTCATGGTAAAGATCCATCATAGCCATAGCTAAAGAGTTTTAGTTCATGTTCAATATATAATAAATACAACCTCTCAATACAAAGCTTAACATGACTAAATAACAAAAAAAGGTAAATAGTAGATAGATGGAGAAAACTAGTATTAATGAAAGCCTCCTTTTTTCTTGCTTGGTTTCTCCTCCTCTTCAACTTATTCTTCAGCTCCTTTGCCTAAATTATGATGGATGATGGTGGATATAAGGTGGAGATGTGAAGGATTTGTGTTTAGATGGAGATAGAGTGTATAAAAATGTAATCTTGAGAGTTTTAGGCTAGGGAGTGGTCCTTGTGAATTGAAAATGGGGGGTATAAGTAAGGTCCCACGAAATTTGGGCACAAAAAATAGGTAAAATTATGAAAACAGCCCTCTATGGGTGTTTGTGCGACTTGCTAGGCGATTTGGGAAAGTCGCTTGACTCATTGTGAAAAAAATGGTGGACATTGGTAGAGGTTGGTGCGACTTGTGAGGCGATTTGGGAAAGTCGCTTGACTCACTGTGAAAAAAATGGTGGACATTGGTAGAGGTTGGTGCGACTTGTGAGGCGACTTGGGCAAGTCGCTTGGACCTATGTTCTTTTATTATTATTATTATTTTCTTTCATGCGAGGTGAATTTAAAAGGCAAGTGGGGTTCGTTTAAAACTTGGATGCTACCTAGTCTTGAGCCTTTAATTAGACGCTTGCTGGGGTGCGTTTAGAAGCTTCAATTGGGAAGCAAAACGCACCGTTTCACTTATGATGTGGCGTGGGCTACTGGCAAATTATGTCTAGGCCCCTACTTTCTTTTAAATTCACCCAAACTTCATTCTTGGCTCAATATTTACGCTTTTACCCCTAATTTATCCAAAATTACACCAATTCCCCTTAATTACCAAAATCACCTGAAACACTTATTTAAACCCATTAAATGTACAAAAATACCCCGGAAAATAGCAAAACAATAGGAAATGAGGGTATAAAATATGTATATAAATGGTACAATCAGTTCAGTGAGTTGGCAACCCATTCGTCACGAAGCTTCGTCGGAGACCTGTTTGTCGCGAAGCAAGTTTCAGACGTAGACATGCACCGCCGATTTGTGTGTTGGAGGTATTTTGAATTTTAATTTGAATTATTGTAGAATTTTGGATTATTTTGAGTTTTAATTTGAACCCTAACATTTAAGTTTATGGTTGTGAGTTGAAATTGATTAATAGGTTTTAAATTTTTAAGTTAGATTGGTTTGATTGAGGAGAATTATTGTAGAAATTGTGTGAAATTTGAACAAAGTTCGAGAAATTTGGAAGATGACTCCCAAAAAAATGGTTTCAAGATGGGGTGACCCGGTATCACGAGGCTTAAAAAGTTTCAGGACAAGGTGACCCGATGTCGGGTCACTCTGTCCCAAAGCTCATTTTTCATGGTTATTCAATCTCCATTGAATTTTTTTTTTTTTTTAAATCAAGGATATATGTGAAGTCCATCAAAATAAGGATTAAGAGGTTGAAAAAATAAATTTAAAATGTAATTCTTACCTTCAAACTACTTTATACAATCTTTTCCAATGTTTTTGAAACCTAAAATTGAAAAAGAAAAATGTGGGGAATAAAGTATTGTAGAGTAAGAAAAGGGTTAGATATTGTTTAGTTGATTTGTTTGATAAATTGGTTGGTAAATGGTTGGTAAAAGTAATAAATAAGGTTAATAAATGTGGTGTAGTTATGAGTGAGGACATTTTGAGAAAAATATGGTAGTTTTGCAATTGATTTTGATTTTAGGGCACATTTGCAAGTGGCCCCTTAAACTATGACATTTTTGCTAAACACCCTTTATTTATGTGCAACATTTTATTAAGTTCCATATTCAACATTTATTTGGTTTATTTTATTTTATTTTATTTTTGTCTACATTATTTATTTTAGTTGTGTACAATAATATTTTCTAAGGGTATTATAAATATATATATATATATATATATACACACACACACGTATCAGTTAAAGAGTTCTTAAAAATATTTTTGAATTTTCCAAGTGAGTTTTTTTTTAAACTTTTAAATATAATTCAATTTGTTTTTTCAATCTTTTAAAAAAAAATTATTTTTTATTTCAACATGTTTTAGACTTCTTATATGCATATGAGAAATAATTAATCAGATGCGGGATTTGCATGTTTTAAGTGTGAAATCCTGATTGGCACTAGTATAAAATGTAAATTTGTTAATTTTAAACTGATGCCAATTGGATCTTGCTTGAAAAAAACTAGCAAGATTCCCACCCATGATATTTTTCATGTATATATATATATATATATATATATATATATATAGAGAGAGAGAGAGAGAGAGAGAGAGAGAGAGAGAGAGAGAGAGAGAGAGAGAGTCACACACATGCACTAAAAATGTTTCATCCAAAGTTGAAGAAAAATTTCTTTAAAATGTGACGAAATGAGATTGGTCTGGTGGTAAACCCCTCACACATGCACCATGAGGTTGTAGGTTTTAGTCCTCCTCCTAAAAAAAAAAAAAAAAAAAAAAAACCCGAATAAATGTAATGAACTTTCTTAAAAATGTCTCCAAATATCTCTTAAAAAAAATGTATCCAAATATATCAATAAATGGGCCTGCAATATCTCATAATGCTATGTGGAATGAGCCATTCTCTTAGGGCTCAGCATTTATAATAGCCTAATGCAAGATCCAATCTAGTGTGTGTTGAGATCCAATTAAGTTGGATTGGAACTACTAAACGCAGTCATTTTGGTAATGAACAAATAATAGTTAAAATTCGTTCCACCATACAAAAATCCTCGACCTCTTCGCTTCACTTCGCTAAGATATCCGAAATTTGATTCTAGATTTCTCTCAATTTCAACCATCGAATCTCAGTAGTCCAATAGACCGCATCCACGTCTCCTTGTAAAAGCCTTCGTCGCTGAATTCTTCTGCACAAATTCATGAAAACAATTTTCTAACAAATTGCAATTAAAAGCAATGAACACATCCGCGAAAATGGTGAAAAAGAAGAAAACCAACTTATATTTTAAAGCTAAAATTACTTGTGATTTGTTCAAATCTTGGTTTCACACAAAATTCCTAGCAATATAAGAAACTACACGCAAGTTCTAAAATTACCTTTTAGCTGCAAGCCTGTAACAAAGTAAGACTATTTCCACAGGGAGGATGTTAAGTTGTTAACTACCACCTTCTCCTAAAATAATTCCATAACAATTAAAAAATAAATATAATATGTATATATATATATATATATATATATATATGTAAATAATAATACTAAGATAATTTTCAATCTAGTACTTATTTGCTAAGGAAGAGAAGGATGAGCTTATAAGAGGGAACGTAGGATTAGGATTGTTGAACTGTTGATTAAGCTCAATAAACTGAGATTGAATGAAGTCTCCTCTAGCCCCAGAAAAAGGAACATGCATGCCTAGATTGAAGCTCCCAAAACCATAACCTGTCAAATTGTACACAAATTTACCCAACAGTTGACACCAAAACATAGAACCAAATCCAATAAAGACATAAAATGATGAGAATACAAACCTGCAGTTCTTGTGTAAGCAAAAGGTGTGAAAGTAGAGGAAGGTGTGTTCTGATAGTAAGGAGTGCCTTGGTGCAATGGCATTGTCCTAGTGACTAGTAAATTACCCGTTTTGGGCCTTTTAGAATATCGGAGATACTCCAAAATGCCCAGAACTGGTAATTTCCTAATCATTAGGACAATGCCATTGCACCAGGGAACCCCTTACTATCAGAACACACCTTCTACTTATACACTTTCTACTTACTCCAGAACTACAGGTTTGTATTCTCATCTTTTTATGTATTTGTTGGGTTTGGATCTCTATTTTGGTCTCAATTGTTGGGTAAATTTGTGTACAATTGTTAGGAGCTTCAATCCAAGCATGCATGTACCTTTTTCTCGAGCTAGAGGAAACTTCACTCAGTCTTAGTTTATTGAACTGAATCAACAGTTCAACAATCCTATCAATCCATATGTATTGTCCTACTCTTAAACAAGATCATCCTATGTTCCCTCATGTAAGCTCCTCATTCTCTTCCTTAGCAAATAAGCACTTGATAAAATTATTTTATTATTATTATTATATATTTGGTTTTTAATATTTATGAAATTATTGTAAGGGAAGGTGGTGGTTAAGACCTTGCCTGTGGAACTGATAATTTCCCAGTCACCACTCACCATGACAATGTCATTACACCAGGGCACTCCTTTATCAAGATCTAACTTTATGGTCTCTAGTAAAGAAAAAAAATATATCATATTAAAAAAAAATTATGAATACTTTAAAAACTATATAATTTTAATTGAGAAAAATTCACATGTCATTTTTACATCTTCATCGTACCTTATATGTATTGTAAGTCACTTTTCACCGTCAATGACACTTTATAACATATCTCTATTTCTGTTAGATTCAGTGAAATTGATCGGACACCACCATTAGGCTAGTGGTGACATCCAAGGATAGTCGTTCTACACATTAAATACAATATATCATGTTAAATATTTAATAAATACTTTAACGATGTTGTAAATTAGTTTAGAAGATTTAGTTTACGCATACCATTTTTAGTTTTTCAATATGGTACCTTATTTGTACATTTCTTTTCTCCATCAATGACACTTTTATAACCTATATCTTTGCTTCTGTTGGATTCGGTGGAATTGACCGAACAACGCTGTTTGGCTAGTGGTGAGATGCAAGGATCGCCAATCTACACATGTTAAAAATATATCATGTTAAAAATTTTATGAATACTTTACCGATTTTGTAAATGAATTGATAAGAATAGATTACATGCGATTTTTAATTCTTCATCGTACCTTATTTGTACATTTCTTTCACCACATATAACATTTTATAAAATATATCTCTGTTTATGTTGGATTATGTGCAACTGATCGGACACTGCTGTTGTAATGTAGTTGACCTGCAAGGATCACCGTTCGACACAACTATCACTCTGTAAATAACCTAGCTATGTCAGCACCAGTCTCATGATAACCTTTGCAGATCACTGCTAACTTCATAACCTATATCACTCTATAAAAGTTTTTTGTTTTTCAATTTTCTACCATTCATTGAGTTAAAGGAGTAATGAGTATAAATAAGAGATTTTATCATTGTAATACAAAATTTCATGTGATGTCATCCTATTGAAAAAAATAAGTGACTATATTATCCTTAGAGGCGTTTACAAAATAGTTTTTGTTATTATTATCCTCAACGATTTCACTAAATCGTTATTACCAATTAATGCTTTAAAATCCATATATTATATTGTTAATGTTTATTAAATATTGTTTCCAAAATAATAAGCCAATTTTTTCAAATTCATTTATAAATAAACTTTTCAACTAAGAAACTAAGATTGATTTTGTGTGCCTTTTGTAACAATGTTCTAATTTGGAAATAATAGCATCTCATTTAGAGTACGTTTGGAAGAGCTTATCAAGTAGATCTTTTTGTAGTAGATCTTTTAGAAGTAGATCTTTTAGAGGTAGAGCTTTTAAATGAAAGTCGTTGGTCGTTTGGTTGTCAATGAAAAGAGAGCTTTTTTAATGATAGAATTACCAAAATACTCTAGCAAATATCAAATTATAGGGTTATATTGGAGATTTTAGTATTATTAAAAAAACTCCAAAAGATCTACTTGGAAAAGCTTTAAATTTGGGCTTCTTCAAGTAGTTGTAAAATAACTTTTTTAATCATCTAAAAGCTCTACTGGGTGACAACTAAACGATACAAAAAAAAAAAGATTTTTTAATTAAAAAAGCTCTTTTAGTCAGTAGACAAGCTCTTCTAAACGAACACTTAGACTCCCAAATTTAGGATGTTTTGGGGAAAAAAACAAGTGGGGTATATTCTTAAAAAGAAAAAACTTATTGTAGCTTAAAGTGCAAAAACAAAAAGTATAGGGAGTAGATGAAAAAAAATGAATTTGAAAGGTGAAGTATCAAAAAATAGTTAAAAATGAGAAAAGGGTATAAATGTAACTTCAAGTTTTATTTAGCTAATATGGAATTGTTCCTTTAAACCATGTGGCCTGGGGCACATGGTTTTCATGAAGCAAATATGGGGGTGCCACATGATCTGACATCACTTTCTAATGGCATTTGAAACTAATTGACAATTAATTAGAAGATACTTCACTAAATAAGGGTGATGACAGATGACTTAACAATTAATTGGAAGATATTTAACTAAATATGTGGTATCACAGATGACTCAACAATTAATTAGAAGATACTTAACTAAGGGGGGTGTATTCAATTAGGATTAATTAGGATTCTTGAAGACATTTTTTAAGTGACAGATTTTCATGGATTTCTACAGACTTTTATAAATCCACATGGACTTTCATTGATTTGTTTAGATATCCATCTCAGACTTTTATGGATTTGTTGAGACATCTATCTCAGACTTTTATGGATTTGTTTAGACATCCATGGATTTTCATGGATTTGTTATCTTTGACTTATCAAAAGTAAGCTAATTATAACTAATTATCAAAAAAACCTTTGAAGTTGGAATGAGCAAAATTTGATAAAGGATTCTTAAGAATTACGATCTATTCTTTGCTCGTAATTGTAACATCCATAGGCTTCTTAAAAATGCTTTTAATTGAAATATGGTTTCTTTTTTCAGATCCTGGGAAAAGCATTGGGTGGTGGAGTCATACCTATAAGTGCAGTGCTTGCAGATAAAGATGTAATGCTTTGTATTCGACTTCGAGAACATGGAAGGTTTGCTATTATAATTGTTGTTTCTTTAATTGTATATAAACCTTTTACTTTTCAGACCTGTTGCTTGACAAGAATATGTTGGTTACTATATCAGTATTGGTGTTTACTTACTAACATCTATATATATTGGTTTGGAGAACTTTTCCTTGACATGTGAAGCCAGATGTTTGGGAATTGATGGGATGTTGCCAAATCTACATCTGTTCACTCATTTAAGGGTATTGCTTCCCCAAGTAAGCAACATAGTATATTAAATACTAATGATCTTTTTCTTGGAACCTTGGACCAACTACGAACAATGTTTAACTAGGCAATCATGCTATTGTTCATTTCTGAGCACATGTTCTGTGAGAACAATTTTATTACGTGGATGTAAAAGTCCAAGTAGCTAGATAGAAAGAAGCACTGGATTTTGGTCTTCATAGTATTATTGGTAAAAGTGAAAACAGTATGACAATTAGTTTGATTAAATCAAAGGCTTTTAAGTGGCTTGAAGGAGTCCTTGATTTGGAACTTCTTCCTCCATTTTTATTTTTTTGGAGTGGGGAGAAGTAAGAAAGAGAGTAACTATGAACTGCAGATCTTATTTTGGGAATTAAATTCATGTACATCACACCTATTTCTTTAATTATCAAAAAAACCTTTGAAGTTGGAATGAGCACCAGATGAAGAACTATTATCAATAAAATCTGCATTCTGCATCAATATCTAGGAAAGGAAAGAAGCTAATAAGATTAATTCAATAAATTGACCATAGATCCATATTCTCCTCAACTAAAGTACCCAAGCAGACTCAGTAGCTCGTGAATCAATATATAGAATATCTTGCCTTCATCAACTAAAGTAACAGAATCAAATTAAAATAGTTAACATTTTGAACAACATATATATTAAACAGGCCACAGGGGACCCAAGGAAGGGCAGCCAAGGCAAAACCCACCAAAACAGGACGAGACCACAGAGAAACAGCACAGCAAAACAGGACCAGAAAAACAAAAAAGAAAACAAGAAACAGAGCAAACAAAACCCCCCAAAACAGAACACAAAGCAGAAAAAACAACACGAGTCATTACAGAAAATCCCAAATGAGATTGTTCCCCAACTAACTTGCACCTCTTTCGGCCAAAGAATCCGCAAAAGAATTTGAGACATCTCCCATGTAAGCAATAAAACATCTTCTCGATCCAAAATTATTCTTAATTGAAGTAGTAAAAGTACAATCACAGGAAGAAAATAAGAAATCGAAGCCCACACCTCATATGCAGTCCAGCTATCAAACTATACCACGACAGTTCTAATGTGTAACTCCATGCAAAAACTAACCAAATAAGCAAATTCCCACTACAAGCTGCAACTATTAACTATATCAATCATATAATCAACTTCGTAGCCAAAAACCAGCTCGACCCACTATTAATGATAACGAAAACATTGACTTAAAATGAAAGAAATGGAGAAATACGTACACACACAGTCATTCAACAACAACCCAGAAAACCCATAACCACAGTTTCTTCAACGTGGTTGTAAAATGCAAGAAACATAAAGTACCACGACAAGCATAATCATACATATCGCAAAATCAAGACACCAAACAACAAACAAAACAATCAATTTGGAGATGTTTTATACCAGAATTCAACATATACGGTTGTTGAGGGGGTTTGGTGGAAAAGTTGAGGAAACCCAAATCTATAAACCCTAGAAACCCAAATCGTATTTTTTAAACATTGGATTACAAAACACAGCAAAAAAACAATTACACAGAGCAAAAGCTTGATTTCTTGGAGCACAGCAAAAGAACAGAGCAAAAGCTACGACAAACCCATAAAAAAACAAAACAAGAAATCACTCCATTCCCCAAATAGTAAACAATAAATAATGAATTGCAGAGAAAAAAAAGAAGAGATTTTGATAGATAAAACTTATGGAGAAGTGAAAGAGTATAAAAAAAATTGAAAAAAAATTGCTGTTGAAGAGTACGTAGAAGATTTCCAAAAAGTCCCAATGGAACGATGGTAGAGACTGATGAAAATCTTGGTGAGAAAGCTGGACTTGTTATGGACTTTGATATTTATACTTCTCACCATCAAGTCCACCAAAATCCATCAAAATCCATGACCTAAGAAAATCCTTTAAAATCTAGTCCTAATTGAATACACCTTGATTCTTGTAGACATTTTTAAAGTCTCAATTCAATACACCCAGATTTAAGGATTTTTTAAAAGTCCATAGAAATCCTAATTGAATACCACTGGATTCATATAGACTCTTTTAAAGTCTTTAAATATCTTAATTGAATACACTAGGATTTATAATGTCTTTAAATGTCCCTAAGAATCCTAATTGAATACACCCCCCTAAATAAGGGTGATGACAGATAGCCTTAACAATTAATTGGAAGATACTTAACTAAATATGGGGTATGACAAATGACTCATCAATTAATTAGAAGATACTTAAATAAATATGGGGCATGACAGATGACTCAACAATTAATAACTAAATAACGGTGATGATAGATAGACTCAACAATTAATTGGAAGATATTTAACTAAATATGGGGCATAACTGATGACTCAACAATTAATTATAAGATACTTAACTAAACAAGGGTCATGACTGATAACCTAACAATTAATTAGAAGATGCTTAACTAAATAAGGGTGATTACTATTGAGTCAGCAAGAGGCCTCTTGCATGGCTCTAAGACAATGTAATGTTTTTACAAATTACCAATGCCTAGTTAGGTTGGACAAGTCACATGAGAGAGAAAGATGAACCCGGTTATACATATAAAGAGTAGACCTAGCATAACAATCCAAACAAATTCATTAGAAACGGTTGATAGATCTAGCTTTATTGGGTCGGGTTATTAAAACCCAAAAAAAATAATTTAGGTTTGGGTTTATCTTTTAAAACCCACTATGACCCATAAAGTTGAGTGGTTCTATTGTTACCCACAAAACTTCTCTCTACACCCATTTTCTCACCATACCCATCATTTAAATTTAATTTTTTTTTTCTTTCCATACCTATTGTATTTCCAAAAATAGCCCTAATTAAAAACATTCTTTAATTTTTTTCTCTCTACACTCACAGTCAAATTTCTACAATAAAATGACCGGTTGGATGGAGAACTTCTCCATTGGTCTCCCATGATCTTGATTGGACGTAGAAGTGTACTTAATTTGCCTTCTTGTAGTTACGTGTTTATGACTTAATCGAAACAATAGAAGCGATATTTTGGGCGGGGGGCGGGGGGTGGTGGTGTGGTGGTTTGTAATTTGCCTTCTTGTAGTTATGTGTTTATGACTTAATCGAAACAATTGAAGCGATAGGGAGGACACATATGCTTAATTTCCATTGATGCAGGGGGGGTGGGGGCCGGGGGGTGGGAACACATGTGCTTAATTTCCATTTCCATTGATGCAGTTTTTATTTTTTTATTTTTTTTAAAGGAAAAAAATAGTTATTATAATTTATTCTTGGAAAAAAAAAAAACGGTTGAGATTAGAATGGGTGTAAGGAGTAATTTAATTTACTTATTAAAATTAATTTTCCTTGTAAGTAAATTCATCTAAGGGTATATATATATATATATATATATATATATATATATATATATATATATGATAAATGTTTGAGGGCTGCTCCTTACAATCCACAAATTATCTGTTTACACTCCATTCTAATTTTTATTATTAATGACAATTTTAACCTGGATTAAAATTACCAAACAAAACAAAACAAAAATTTAAAGACACTCCAAACTATTTTTATTTTTTTTTAGAAAAAAAAAAAAACCATTTTTTTCCTCTTTTTACAAACCCTAAAATATCTTCTTCTTCTTCTTTTCCTAATATTTTAAAGTTAGGTACGGATATTGACACCCATAAATATAATAAACGCACATATATTTATAAGTACACCCATGTCTAAAATTTAAAATTAAAACATTACTATAAACACCCATCTTAATGCCAATAATACCCTTATTTAAATGAATGTTTTCATTGTAATACAATTTATTTATGAACCCCCATAAGTTATTAACACACCCAATTTTACAAATGATAAATTTTTAAGTTCTCCGGATTTGAAAACACAGTTTTGGGAAGTCTTAAATTCTTAAATTTCGAGAATCTTTATTTCAAGCCAATTTCAGGCTGTGTATTTACCTAAGGCATGCTTATTATATTTATTATATGAACAAGAGTGCTTGAGCGTCCAGCTATAAAAAGTAAAGTCCTGCTATTTGTTCTTTACCAAAAGAAATATTAAGAGTAATAGCAAAAGATTTTGGGAGATTTTGGTAATAACCAGTACCGTAAGGAGTAACCTTAATATATAGGATTGGTTCTAAAAGACTTGCATATTCTGCCAAATTAAAATTCGTCACTCATCTACTTTTTTTACATTAATTATCATAGCAAGATGTGGCTGGTGCATGGACTGGTTTGATTGTAGGAGGACAACACATATGTTGCAACTCTCCTCGTCGGTCTGTGCGTTAATGGCCATGTGATTGTACAGAATATTAAATTGCACCCACCATGCAATATGTGCACAGATAGAGGGAAGAAAGGTTGATCTTCAAACCCTTTTCAGAATCACAAGTTTATGAACAATTAACAATGGCAGCACCAAGTCTTAAGCAAAACTAGTCGATGATCAACTACGATAAGTGGGTATGTCTGCAGATGGTTTTGTTGGTGACTTTGTTATACGATAATAGGAGATTTTGGCTCCGTTGAGCTTATGTTCTTCTCGTTCTTCTTAAATTAAAAAAAAATAGAATTAAGGTTAAATCAGGGTTTGGTTTTTTTTTTTTTTTTTTTAATAAAGTGATATAATTGAAGATATTGGTGTAATTAATGGGTGTAAATATTATTTTGTTTATTTTTAATTAAACTAATTTATCCTTATTGGTAAATTTCTATTGGGATATTTTTGTAATTAATTTTTTTATTAAAATATGAGTGTGCTTATCATATTTATGGATGTCAATATCGGCTCCCTTTAAAGTTTCAATTGGGAAGTGATGGAGGAGAATGACATTTTCAGTGAATGATTAGACTATTTACAGAATGCTTTTAATGGATTAATGAGAGATGTTACCTGTCAAGTTCAACAAATATTAGTTGCTCTATCAATCTATCATCAATCTCTAGCATAAAAATTGAGATTAACTTGAGCAATACCGAGCTTACAACGTAACAAAGTGTAGCTTTGAGAAGCCGACAACAAAACTAAAATGCTAGTCTTCTTCAACTATGAACCTAATATCTGCGACCCTTAAAAGAAAATTTGTCATTCCTCAAATTTATAAAATTTAAAAAGTCAACCCTCCCAAAAGCAACGAAGTTTGATCGATTGCAGAGTTTAGTTTCAGAATAATGGTTTATTAGGAGATATTATACTATACTTATATTTACTTTAGTGTGTTTTTTTATTGGATTGTTGTTTATCGACAAGAAATATCAAACTTTTTTATCGGTTCTTGTTTGAATAAATTAAACAACAATTTAATTTTCATTCAACAAATATGAAAAATAAAAAATACGTCCATCATATGAGTTGTGCCGGTGCTGTCTCTATAGATTAAAGAGATTAAATTAAAATTACTGGTTTTTTTTTTGTTTTGTTTTTTTGTTTTTTTTTTTTTGTTATATGTTAAATTAAAATTAAAATTCAAAAATAATAATGGGTAATACTAAAAAAAATGGTTTGTCTTTAGAATAAGAGTGTCAACAAATAAAAAGGATAATCTTGGAATAAAATGAAATGTCTTTTAGAATTTTTTAAAATTTAAATTTTTAGAATGGAGTGTCTTTAAAAAAGAAGTGCAAAAAGAAAAAATTGTACTGCCAAAAGACGCTCTCTAAATGTTTTTATAAAAATATGAGTGTATGAAGAAGTTTTTTGGTGTCAATAGAGTCACCCATTAAGTTTACTAATATTTTAATTTTATTTTATTTTTTTATCTAAACTATACGTGCAAAAACAAAACCCTAAGTGCTGTTTGGAACTATTTTTAATGATTTTCTGTTTTTAAAAATGAAAAACAACTTTAATGTTGTTTGTTTACACGTTTTACAAAATTGTTTTTAAAAGCAAAAACAACTTTTTAAAATGTATAACTAAAAAATTAAAAACATCTTTTTATTATTTTTTACCATTTTCAAAAATATCATTTCAAAACAAATCATAACTTTTCCCATCAAATAACTATTTTACCCATTTTAAAAACAACAACCAAATATTTTTACATCGTTTTCCGTTTTAGAAAATTACTTTTAAAAAACACTACCAAACACATTATATTTTTAAAAACATTATTTTTAAAACATGATTTCCATTTTTAAAATAGTTTTCAAAAATACCATTTTAAAAATGATACCAAACGCGCCCAAATTTCCTAAATTGAGTTTGTAAGTAGCTAACTTAGAAATCAATATTTTTTTTTCTTTAATTCTTCTTTCCCGTTGTAGTGATAAATATTAATATTTTGGTATCACCGCCCAATATAGCTTGGTGGTGAATGACGCTCATTCAGCCTGAGAATGTAACAGATTTGAGCCACCATTACTAAACCTAGCCATTTGTGTTTGCTGGTCAGGTTGGACCAAACCCGACACGACCTGGTTAATTTTTTACTCAACCCGACACAATTCATTTATTAAACGGATTGAGCCTCTCAAATCCAACACGACCCATTTATTAAATAGGCAATGTGATACGACCCATCTAATTGGTTTAATAAAAGTGTCATGTCGTGTTGAGTCATGTCAGGTTTTGAACCGTTAGACCCATTTAACCTTGCAACCTGTTTACAACCTATTTTATACATTATGTTAAAACATATTAAAACAAATTATTAAAAATCAACTCTAACTAAATTAAACATAATAGCCTTTTTTTTTTTTTTTTTTTTTTAAAAAAAAAAAAAACATAATAAACTCTAAAATATTTATTCACAAAATAAACACACCACAAAATAAAAAGTCTATTAAGTTCATACAATCCACAAATTACCCCCCAGTTAATTTAAAATTACTATTTACCCCTAAAAATAGTGTCAACCTACAACCCATCAACGAAACCTAACATAACTTTTTTATTAAATGAGTTAAACAGGTCAACCCGTTTACTAACCCGACCCCATTTAGGTAGACCCAAACCTGTTTATTTTTGGGTTTGTGTCAGGTTCACAGGTTGTGACCCATATTGCCAACTCTAGAAGTCACCACAGTTCGTATATCAAAAAAAAATATATATATATATATATATATATATATATATATATATTGGTGAACTTCATCCCTCAATTATCACCATTCATTAAGTTAACATTTGTTTATGTGATATATATATATATATGTGTGTGTGTGTGTGTGTGTGTGTATATATGAACTTTCAAGTGAGGGATCCCTTACTTTAATTTCGGTATGGACCTTTATGAAATCATATCGATTTTTATGAATTTTGATATGAAGTTTTTTTTTTTTTTTTTTTTTTTGATGATAAGTTCGTTGCAATCTACCTACAAATAAAATTTGAGAATTTTTCAAGTACTAAAACTATTTTTTCTGAATGTTTCTATATTTCTCCCATTTTTCTGATGCTTTTATATTTAACAAAATCGGGATAAATAATTCTAGTGTTTGAAAAATTCTTAAATCTTATTCATACGTAGATTTTATTAAACTTATCTTCCACAAAAAAAAAAAAATTTAAAAAAAAAAAAATCAGCTGATCAAGATTCATAAAAATCGATGTGATTTCATCAAGATCTTTTTCTAAATTAAAATAAGAGATCTTTCACTTGAAAGTTCCTCTATAGAGGTATATATATACTCAGTGCGCACTAATGTATTAATATCAGTGTAATGCATGTGAATCGTTAGATTCAACTACTTTGACTTAGTTAACATTGACTTATGTTTAATCAACGACTCACGTGCAGTATATATTGATATTAATACATTAGTGCATACTGAGATGAACAGCACTGTGTGTCACACCATAACCATTGTTTCATTAAGGTTGATGTTTTTATGTGATGAATTTTCTTAGACATCCATTCATTATATCATTATTATTTTTTTTCACACGACTATAAAATTAAAGTTATAAGATAGTTTTGATGCATATTTATTTTTAATTTAATTTAATTTTAGCCTTGGATTATTATTACATTATAATATGATAGTTTATATTTTTCTTTCTTATTTTTACCATTTATTCCTTTTGTCTTCTTTAATCAAATTAAATTATTAATTACTAAAAATAATAATAACAAAAGATAACGGGTTAAATGGGTCAGTTTCGAGTTACTCGTTAAATCAGCAAATGAGTTTTGAGTTTGAGTTTTCAAACCCAATAAACTAATGTGTCGGTTTAGGACCTTAGGTTGAGTAAAATTTGACTCGACCCATTTATAATTCGACATATATTTGATTTAGTTCGATTCATTGTCGGGTCAAACAAAGAGCATCAACTTTTAGCTTAAATTGGTTTTGACATGATGTGATGGTTGTTTGTAACCTGACTACAGCCGGTTAGATCAACATTCATCAAACAGGTGGTGTGCATGCTTTACAAAAGTGAGTTCAGCTACTCTGCTACTGTATATAGGTAGTGTATGGTTACAAGATTAGTTTTTAATAATTGGATTTCAATTTAAGGGTTCACAACAATAAAAGATTTTAAAATTAAAACTAAAAGAAAATAACTTTATCTCAAATACCTACCCAGCAACTCTACCGATCCTATAAAGTAGCTACATCCTACAAAAATCAAAATTACAATTACGGTTACAATACAATACATTTCAACTATGATTGAACTTGATACATTTACCATCCTTCAACTTTAAGTTTATAAGATTCTATATTGGGTCCACTAAAATGAGAAAATTTAGTATATACCTTTGGTAAATATAATACAAAATTATAATAATATATAAAATAAGATCATGCTAAATTAACACATAAAATAACACACGTTAAATCACCACCCCAATTGTATACAAACAAACAAACAAACAAACAAACAAAAAGTTCCTCGATTAGGATCATGCTAGTATAGGGATGAAATAACATTATTTAACCAATTAAATCTATTGAACAATAAACCAATTGTTTAATTTAATTTAATTTAATTTTTTTGATTTTTTTTTTTTTTTTTTTTTTTTTAAAGTAAAGAGAGTCTATAACAATATAATTTGATATACATGGATTATATAGTCATAGACTATCTTTTACTTTTCAATTTTTTTTATGAAAAAAATTAAATTAAACAATTAAACAAGTGCTTTCACTCAACCTGTTAACACGATCTAAACCCATAAATAAATAAATAAAATACTGTTGATGGGTCTAGTTTTATCAAATCAGGTTGTTGATAGTCAATCCATTAAAACCCGCAATATAATAGGTAAGTTACGCGTTTATCTTCTAAAAAAATCGTTAATTCGTTATAATTTATTAATATAAAGATTTATTTTCAACTTTAAATGAATATCAGATATAACATTTTGCAATAATTTATATAATTAATTTTATTAGAAAATTGTGCTATTAGAAAATTCGTTATAATTCCAGGCGCTTTCCACACCACAGTCGATCGAGAGGTCACCTCATCTCAAAAACCACCATATTAGACCATCTCCAATATATATGCCAATGCCAATGCCAAATTTGGCACGAAATATAGTAAAATGTTATATTTGACAAGTCATTTTAACATTGTACTCCAATGCAAAATTCTATTTGATATGCTATTTTTTATTTTTTAATTATTTAAAATTATGAAAGTCAACAAATACAACCAATGAATTCAATGGATGCATTGAATATTTTTTTAGAATTATTTTAATCTCAATTTTCCTTACCAAGTTTGTTAAATTTTTATTATTTAAAATTAAAAAGTTAACAAATACGGCTGTATTTATTGCTGTACCAAATTTGGCATATGCTATACACTGTGCCAAATTTGGCACAGTTTATAGTATATGCCAAAGTTAGTACAGCTTTTAACATTGCATTGGAGCATGCTTTTTTACTTTGTACTAAATTATAGCATTAACACAGTGATTTAACATTGCATTGGAGATGCTCTTAGCTTCTTGAAAATTAGCTAAGAAAAAAGCAAACCAATCCACCACATCCTCAACCGATAAGAGCGTGGAAGAGTGAATCGCTCGGTTCCGATGAAACTGAATCAATTCAAAAGAAAATGAAAATCATTTTTGAAGGTAGTTTTTACGAGCTTGAATAAAAACAATGAAAGGGGTGTCTAGTCATTAGGTCCAATGTGAGGGAACGTTTGTACAATTTTCCCTTTTAATTTAAATAATTATGGACAAGTTAGTATTTTTATTAGTTGATTATAAAGAATATAAGTAAATAAAGATATATATATATACAGAGATTTTATTATCAGTTCGAACTGACAAAAGTTATATCAGTTCCTTGCATGTGGGCCATTGGATTTAAATACTTTGACTTGACTGTATGCAATTATCAGTCAAAGTATTTAAATCCAGTGGCCCACATACAAGGAACTGATATAACTTTTGTCAGTTCGAACTGATAATAGAAAGACTATATATATATATATTATGCAAAATAAAGACGTATTTGCTATAATTGCACTTATGTCAAGCTTTAGGGGTCCTCATTTTATTTACCCTTATAAATAATAATATAAGAGCAAATTGCACTAAACCTCCCTAAGGTTTGCTCTTTTACACCCAAAAACAACTTTATCAAAAATTGACACCCACACCCCCTCATATTAGTCAAAATTGGTCAAACTTAACCGTTGACCAAGTTTGACCATCAAAAAAATTAAACTACCCCTAATCCCTAAGTTAAATTTTTATATATAAAAAAAAAATTGTTAAAAAAAAAAAAAAAAAATGGATCCCCACCATCCATCTTAAACTTGGATGGTGAAGATCAAATACAATTTTAAAGAATTGAATTTAAAAAATCTAAAATTCAAAAAAACAAAGCACATTTAAAAAAAAAAAAAAAAAAGTTTAAAAACTATATATATATATATATATATAGTCTTTTTATTGTCAGTTCGAACTGATATAAAATATATCAGTTCCTTGCATGTGGGTCATTGGATTTAAAAGATGCTCTGATAAGTGCATACAGCCAAGTCAAAGCATTTAAATCCAATGGTCCATATGCAAGGAACTGATATATTTTATATCAATTCGAATTGACAATAGAAAAACTGATATATATATATATATCTTGTCAAAGCATATTTTACATCCAATAGCCTACATGCAAGGAACTGATATATTTTATAACTGATATATTATTTAAAATTATAAAAGTCAACAAATACAACCAATGAATTCAATGGATACATTGAATATTTTTTTAGAATTATTTTAATCTCAATTTTCCTTACCAAGTTTGTTAAATTTTTATTATTTAAAATTAAAAAGTCAACAAATACGGCTGTATTTATTGCTGTGCCAAATTTGACATATGCTATACACTGTGCCAAATTTGGCACAGTTTATAGTATATGCCAAATTTAGTACAGCTTTTAACATTGCATTGGAGCATACTTTTTTACTTTGTGCTAAATTATAGCATTGGTACAGTGATTTAGCATTGCATTAGAGATGCTCTTAGCTTCTTGAAAATTAGCTAAGAAAAAAGCAAACCAATCCACCACATCCTCAACCGATAAGAGTGTGGAAGAGTGAATCGCTCGGTTCCGATGAAACCGAATCAATTCAAAAGAAAATGAAAATCATTTTTGAAGGTAGTTTTTACGAGCTTGAATAAAAACAATGAAAGGGGTGTGTAGTCATTAGGTCTAATGTGAGGGGACGTTTGTACAATTTTCCCTTTTAATTTAAATAATTATGGACAAGTTAGTATTTTTATTAGTTGATAAGTAAATAAAGATATATATATATATATATATATATATATATATATATTATGCAAAATAAAGACGTATTTGCTATAATTGCACTTATGTCAAGCTTTAGGGGTCCTCATTTTATTTACCCTTATAAATATAATATAAGAGCAAATTGCACTAAATCTCCCTTAGATTTGCTCTTTTACACCCAGAAACAACTTTATCAAAAATTGACACCCACACCCCCTCCTATTAGTCAAAATTGGTCAAACTTAACCGTTGACCAAGTTTGACCATCAAAAAAACTAAACTACCCCTAATCCCTAAGTTAAATTTATATATATATATATAAATTGTTAAAAATATATATATATATGGATCCCCACCATCCATCTTAAACTTGGATGGTGAAGATCAAATACAATTTTAAAGAATTGAATTTAAAAAATCTAAAATTCAAAAAAGCATAAAATCAAAAACAAAGCACATTTTTTTTTTTTTTTTTTTTTTTAAGTTTAAAAACTGAATATATATATATATATATATATATATATATATATATATAAAGTCTTTTTATTGTCAGTTCGAACTAATATAAAATATATCAATTCCTTGCATGTGGGTCATTGGATTTAAAAGATGCTTTGACAAGTGCATGCAGCCAAGTCAAAGCATTTAAATCCAATGGTCCATATGCAAAGAACTAATATATTTTATATCAGTTCGAACTGACAATAGAAAAACTGATATATACTGATATATATATATATATATATATATCTTGTCAAAGCATCTTTTACATCGAATAACCCACATGCAAGGAACTGATATATTTTATATCAGTTCGAATTGACAATAGAAAGACTATATATATATACAAGGCCGTCTCCAGACATTTTAGGGCTCGAGCGATTTTATGATATTAACAAAATTCGTGGCCCTAGGAAATACATGTCCCAATTTTATGATGTTAATAAAAATCGAGGCCCTATGATACTAACAAAAATCGTCTCCAGACATTCCTTTTTTTTTTCTTTTTTCTTTTTATAATTAAACTAGAACAAAACAGAGCAGGAAGCAACGCGAAACAAACCAAACCTAGGAAAGACAGACCCTTTGATTCGTTTAGCACTTTAGTTTTAGGTCATGGTTGTTGTTTTTAATTAATTTACTATTTGGTTTTGTGTTTAAATTGTGTAGTGATGTAATCTCAGAATCACAATGACAAGTTTATTTGGCTTGAAGTTTTTTATTTATTTAATTGAATTAGTTTATTGGGCCAAAAAGAAAAATATATAAATAAAAGCAGTAAAATGTTTGAAATTAGGCCATATTTAAACATAAATATATTGGGTTATGAGGCATATATAATTTTTCTATTGTAAGTTCATCTTGATATAAAATATATCAGAACGAAGAATACTGACCATTAGATTTACATATGTTGACGGTGATTTTTCGTAGTCACTCAATCAACGATTTGATCAAGTTTATGAACGAGAATGATTGAAATTAACACTACAAAGTATTAGCAAATAATGAACAAAAATACGTGGTAAAACTCCGATGATCGGAGAAACATCCACGGGTTGTTGCCTAAACAACAAAGTCAAATCCACTATAAAAGCTGTTATTGAATAAACACTCTGATCTCTCCTCTCAATTCTCACGTCCCCCTGTTTTGTGTTTTACAGGGGTATTTATACATAGTTGTTTAGGGTTTGTGGGAATCACTAGGGTTCGGTGTCATGGTGCCCAAGTTCTGAGGGTTTTCTTAATCCTAAAAGGACTTGCTTTTCTATTTGAGTGTTGCATATCTTCTGGTTTCGCTGAGTCTTAATTTGGATAGGATTCTTACTCCCTTATCTACGGGAAATCTGCTTGTTTCCTTGTTGGGTTTTGAGTAGCTGCACTGTAGTTTATTGTAGAGGTGCTAGTTGCTGATTCTACCCATATGATTGGGGTGTGGATTTCTGCAACTATCTTTCTAGTTGAATCCCGAGTATGCCCGAGTACGACCGAGTAGGCTATGTTGCCCGAGCCGATTTCCTTTGTGGCTGGGTTGCCTTGGGTTTTTGCTATTCAGGTTGATTTCCCTTCACTTCTGCTTACATGGCCTCTTATGGTGGTGACGTGCTTTTTACGAATATTTTTACCTATGACAACATACTTTGACTCAAAGTGTATGCACTTGTCAAAATTTCTCCATAATTTATGGTCCACAGTTTTCGTCATGATATATTTAAAAACTATGTATATATATATATATATATATATATATCTTTTTTTTTTTAAAACCTCCCCTATTGAATTCACGATTAGCGATTTCATGCAGAGCAAAAGGAATTCTCCAAATCTTGCTCCTTTGATGTGTATGCAAGAGTTGCTACTGACAAGTCTATACATTACTTCACTGTTCGCGATTCTCCATGGATCTCCACCACTTTTTTTTTTTTTTTTTTTTTTTGGTATTTTGTTTTTTGTTTGCCTTTAAAAAAAAAAATAAAAAATTCTATTTTAATCTCCACCATCCATATCAAAGATGGATGGCAGAGATCCATTTTTTTTTTGTTTTTTTTTATAAATTATTTTATATTTTTTTCTAACTAATTTACATTTTTTACATTTTTGTTTAATTTTTAATATTTTTTAAATGTTTTTTTAACTATTTATTTTTTAATGTTTGAAAGGTCAAATATACCCTTATTATTGACAGTCAAACTTGGTCAACAGTTAAGTTTGACCAAGTTTGACTAATGGAAGGGGGTGTGAGTGTCAATTTTTAATAAAGTTGTTTCTGGGTGGAAGGGTCTCTTAACGCCTTTTTTTTCTTCTCATCAGAGTTATTTCGGGGGTGTGGTTAGAACAAGCACACTTGGTGAGCGCAGTACAACGGAGAGTTGTATGCTGCGTTCGGGAAGGATGAATAGCTCCCGAAACGAAATCTATGAATTCTCCCAATTGGTTGGACCGTAGGTGTGATGATTTACTTCACAGCGAGGTTTCTGGTTCAAATATAGGATGGCCCAGCTGTGCCAAGAAAAAGAATAAAAGAAGCATCTGACTCATTCATGCATGCTCCACGTCTCTACCATCCATCAATCATCCATATCAAAGATGGATGGTGGAGATCCATTTTATCCATTTTTTATATGTATAAATTATTATTATTTTTTTTTTTTTTCCAACTAATTTGCATTTTTAACATTTTTTTTTAATTTTAAATATTTTTTTTAAAAATTTAACTGCTATTTTTTAACGTTTGAAAGGTCAAATATATCCTTATTATTGACAATCAAACTTACTTAACAGTTAAGTTTGACTAACGGAAGGGGATGTGCGTGTCAAGATTTAATAAAGTTTATTTTGGGTGGTTTAGTGCAATTTGCTCATAATATAATTCAGCTTCAAAAATAATAAAAATAATAAAAAAAATAATAATAGTATAATTCGCTCTCAAGTCCTAAGTCCTAACCCTCGTGTTCCAGTTTCTGTACAAACCCGCGTAAAACCCTCTCCTCAGTCATAAACTGAAACTACACTCGGCGGCGAAAATGACGCCGTCATTCACGTCAAAATCTCTCCGCTTCTCATTCTCCATAGCTCCCTCTCATTCAAAATCCAACCCATACCCCAAAATACCCCTCCCTAACCCCAAATTCCACCAGTTTCCTCAGCCTCTCTTACGCCTTAAGCCAATCTCCGCCGTCCAATCCAAATTACTAGTTCTGGATGCGGGAGCAATTGTGGTGGACAGGGTGACGGAGGCGGAGCTGAAGGAGAATGGTTTCAGGAGCACGCGCAGGACGAAGATCGTGTGCACGATTGGGCCACAAACGTGTGGCTTCGACGAGCTGGAGGCCTTGGCCGTCGGTGGCATGAATGTGGCGCGTATAAACATGTGTCACGGCACCCGTGAGTGGCACCGACAAGTGATTGAACACGTGAGGAGGCTGAACGAAGAGAAAGGGTTCGGCGTTGCGGTGATGATGGACACTGAAGGGAGTGAGATCAACATGGGGGACCTTGGTGGCGCAACCTCTGCTAAGGCCGAGGTAATCAACAAACAATAATCACCATCTCGGATTTCCCTGATTCTCTTTATGTTCATGTGTCAGTCTCATTGGGCTTAAACTTGTATTTATGATAAACACATACTAAAAATAGCTTGATTATAATTTATTGTTCGATGTAAATATTCACTATTGTTGGTGCTATTAGTTCTTAATAATGTCTGTGATACAATACTTGATTATTATCAATTGTTTTCAATGATCTCCTTGAGGCACTTTTAACAAGACAAAGTCATTTCTTTTCTGTTTAACCCATACAGAGCCTATAGTAATCGGCTACTCATGTTCTGTAGGACGGTGAAATCTGGACCTTTACTGTTCGTACTTTGGGTTTAGATTGTCCAGACCGCACAATTACGGCCAACTGTGATGGTTTTGCTGAAGGTATTATTTTCCAAGTCCTCCCATGTTATAAATAAACTGCTTCAAATATATACGCACCTGCTTCCTTTTTTATAGACATACACTTTCATGCTATTATACAAATGTTTAATGTTTATTATCATTATATAAGTAACTCGAAATCAGTACTATCCCATTGCTACTTTACTAGATGCACCTGTCTTAATTATTATTATTAATTCCCCGGAGAGTTGTCATTGCTTCAAAGATTCCTATATTTTATTTTAGTTGAGAGAGTGGAAGTAATAAATAAGCCTTTGGTTATTTTAAACTATGTTATTGGACGCAACAGATGTTAAGGTGGGTGATGAACTCCTTGTTGATGGAGGAATGGTGAGATTTGTTGTGACTGAGAAGATTGGTCCAGATGTCATCTGCTGCTGTACAGATCCTGGAATGTTACTGCCTCGTGCTAATCTAACTTTTTGGAGGGATGGGAGTCTGGTTCGAGAGCGTAATGCCATGCTTCCCACTATTTCTTCTAAGGTTGGTGCCTTTTGAAATTTAAACAATTTACATAAATTGTGGAAGATACTATCAAACAGGAAGTTTAATAAGCAATCTTACCTCTCATACCTCAAATGTGATGTAATGAATTGATTGTTGAAGTGTCCTTTGTTGGGATCATGATCTGAAGAATCCATATTTCCGAATTCATCATAAGTAAATATCATTTCTCATTCGGCTATATTTTACCATATGTGATTCTTATTGTAATGGCTGTGTGGTTTGGTTGGGAGGTTAGGTAATGTTTAATAGGAACTTTTCATTTGTTCAATAGAATATGCACTTGTCTTTTAATTTTATTAAAATTTTGTTTTCTTTGCCACTCTTTTCTTACAATTATCTCTAGTTTAGTATTTGCTAATTAATTCTAATTGTCTTGATACAAGTTAGGAGGGTAGCAAAAAGTCACAACTTGATTCTTTTGTTGAAGTATTCCTCCCTGTAAAAGTGGTTAAATGAATTATATGGCAGAAGCCTTGTTTTTGTTTTCCTATCTAAAAATTATGAATTTAATTTTTAGACATGCTGTAAGTTTTTCCAACAGAAGTTTCTGTTTTGTTATGATTAAATTCTATATAACTGTCGATTTTTGTTTCTAAGATTAGGTGATTTGTGTCCTTGTCAAGATTCTTATGCTTGGCATAATTGGATTTTGCATGTAAGCTTTGGTGGTTGAATGAAGTGGAATAATGCTGCCTACATAATGCAAACTTTCGTTTTCTCGACTAATGTGTTCTTGCAAAAGCATTTAGCCTTTTACTTCTTAGGGCTATCCATTTGGAGCACTAATATCATCTGTATTGGTGAAGACTCGTATTTAAAGACTTGAATTTCTTGCAGGATTGGCTGGATATTGATTTTGGAATTGCTGAGGGCGTTGATTTCATTGCAGTATCTTTTGTTAAGTCAGCTGAAGTGATTAAACATCTAAAAAGTTACATTGCTGCGCGATCTCCGAAAAAGTAAGCCTTAATTTACTGGTCCTCTAGTAATGTATTTCACATCATACATTGTTTTCCTGGCTTAGATAGTCAAAATTATGATGATTCAACTTTGTGCACCTTCACCAAGTATGAATTCTAGAAATTTACATGAGCAATGTAATCTAGCTTGCCATGCCAACTTTCTAGATTTTAGACGTTTGTAGTAGTTAGAATAGAACACTGAAGTAGGCATAATACATGTGTCATTCACCTCATGTTATAATAAATGGAGGTTAACATTCTAATTTTGATAAATGAGATTCTTGCATGCCAATCATGCGTGGAGAGAAAGAGTAATGCTATACAACCCAAAAAATTAGCTCAAAAATCAACCCAAATGATGTGGCAACTGGCAAGTGATTTGTCATTACCATGTAAATCATGGGATGGTGTGGTGAATGATAAGATAAGAAAAAATCACTTGCCACACATTATCCAGGTTGATTTTGAGTTAATTTTTTGGGTTGTTTAGCATTAACAGCTTTATAATAATTCCAAATGAAATCAAGAAAGCATTCAATCTCAGCATTAGTTTTTCAGAATAGAGTGGGGTTTGTTTTTTGTAACTTGAGTCTTAATTTCACATTTTCACTTGACACTTAATTTAAGTGGGTTTAAGTTTTTTATTTTTTTCTTCTCAAGTTTAAATTAAGATAAAAGCATATTAATATTAAAAGCTCTTAAATCAATAAATTAACACAAACACAAACTTCCTAAAATAACCTTACATAATTAAGTTATTCCCAAAATACTCATTCCAAAAAAAATTCCCAAGACTTTTCACCAATAAATTGACACAGCTCACTGAAATAACCTTACACAGTTAAAGTAATCATCAAGATACCCATATTCCCCAAAAAAATCTCCAATCCTAACAAACCATAATCTAATGTAAATATTTTTTGTGGAAAGAGGAAGCATCGCCGCTGACGCCGCCTCTCTGGATCTGGCCAAGGGTGGCTGGCTAGCCTCCTCTTGTTTGATGGGAAAAAGTCATAAAAGAGGAGGCCACTGCCTCCTTGTTTACGGGCTGCCAGCAACCTTCATGTTGTTGCTGGAGACTGATACCATCAACGGCCTCCTATTCTCAAAAATTTAAAGAGGTCATGGGCTCTTCCATACTCTCTCCTTCCATAGCCACCAACCAGGGGGAGCTAATGCCTCTTGATAATCTCTTGGCAAAGAGACAAACTGACAAAGACAAGGCAAAGGAACAAGAAGTAAATGAAAGAGCATCAAAGGAGACATAATGAGCAAGAGGATACCTGGTAGAAGATCTTTGACCTTTTAGGAGAACAATAGGAAGGTCAAGATCCCTTGTTCATTTGATGTGGAAGGATCTTGGTTGGAGATGGACTTTGCCTTTGGTATAGACTATAGAAGGCTGATCAGTCGGAGCAATACCACCTTACTGGTCAACCACTAGCCACTAGGTCTAGTAGTAGTCTATATACTCTTGTACTATTGATTGAATAAAGGAACAAGTCAATTTTCTCTTTCCCTTATCTCTTTAGTGTTAACAAACATAATTTAAAATTTTGTTATTTTGATTAGTTTAAACGATTAAAATTAAGAAATGCTATGTACATGAAGACAATTATGTTTTAAATACCAAAGTTAATGATATTCTAAGGTAATAAATGGAAAAAGCAAACCACTCAACATTTGTATTAAGACATGTCAAAAAAGAAAACAAACATATTAGGAAGTCTTCAACATTAAGACCTATTAAGATTTAAGACAAAACAAACGCTACCTTAGTCTTTACATTCTTGCATGTTTTATACTTTATAAATCCTTGTATGAGTTGTTTCTTCACATAAAAACTATACTCTGTTCTTATATTTGTCAATTACTATATATCAAGTTTCCCTCGCTCATTATCTGTCTAAGTGTCAATATTTTTGCTATTGTCTTATCTTCAATTCTTCACATGCTTATCTTATCACTTTTTTTATTTTTTATCGGAACATGTGATGGAGGAAAATATTATATTTTAGAGATTTATAGCTTTATTAGAATAGGGTTTTAATGAGCAATTTCCTTGTATTTCTTTCCTATTTAAGTGATTTAGTTTCCAATTTGATTAAGGTGCCGTTTTTTTTTTTTTTTTAAACTTAAATCTTAATAGTCTTAAGTACTTGTTAGGTCTTAACCATTAAGACACCATAACTTGTTTTTTTTTTTTTTTTTTTCTTGAGAGGTTTTCACTTAATATTAAGTGGTTTTCATTTTACTGTTATACCCCTTATTTTAAGTATTTTTATTTTAATAATAATATTATTATTTTAAAGTGGATTTTAATATTATTTAGTATTTATTATTATATATCAAATAAATAATAATAATGTAATTATGTTATTTAAAATAAATAATTTATTTATTTATTTATTTTTTATTTTTTTTTAAAAGTTGGCGGATTCCTTCCTCAAGAGGAGGCCAAGAGCCCTCCTCTGGCAGCAACGATGGAGACCCACGGCCACCTTTGTAGAGGCGTGGCCTCCTCCGTTAAAACGACCGAGAGGAGCGGCCTCCTCCCGTTAATTGAGAGGAGGCCAGCTAGCCTCCTCCGATCACGATTCATGGGCGTGGCAGCACCGCCGCCTCCTCCTCCCATGAGATTGAATTTTAGGGTTAGGGTAGGGTTTGATGAAATTGAGGATTTTTTTTTTGTCAATGTGATATTTTTGATAATAATTTAATTACATTGGGTTATTTTAGTAAAGTAATGTTAATGTAATAACTATCACTTATTCTATAAGTGAAAAGTAAAAAATTTTAGCATTTTAATTTTAGACATTTTTACTTAATTTAAGTTATAAGTTGAAAAACAAACGGACAAAATCCACTTAAATTAAGACTTAAGATTTAAGATGTAAAAAAAAACAGCAACTAGGTTTAGGTGCCTATAAATAGGCTTTTCTTGTATTTGTTTTCCGGACTATAATTTGATGAAATAAAGTGATGTTGAATTCTCCTCCCTATTTTTCTCGGCTTTCTTTTCCTCCAACTTCCTCCCATTTCTTCTATATTTTCTCCCCTTATTCTATCTCTTATGTTGGTGCTACATCAACATGCTAGTCTTTTATTACATGAAAGACAATCACGTTTATGTTTAAGAAACATATATAATAGAAAGTCCAATCCTTAATTGGTTTATGAGTTACTTGCTTTACATCTTAGTTATTACTACCCTTCGTAATGTGACTGTTGTAAGATTCCCTATACAGCTTTACTTTCTTCTTTACATGATATGTTCATGTTTTATTACAATCAACATTGTGATAATTGATAAAGACCTCTTCAACTCTGTATGGCTAGAATCATGATCAAATTTAGAAATGCTACAGATAGCAAATCTATGTAGTCTTATTATTACACTATTACAGTTGCTTGTGCCATTTATATTTTTAGTGGCTGAAGTTCACGAAGTTTCTATGGAATAGTAGTTTATATTGTGGTTTGATTCTGCAGTGACATTGCTGTAATTGCGAAGTTAGAGAGTATAGATTCTCTGAGTAACTTAGAGGAGATCATTCTAGCATCAGATGGAGCTATGGTAGCCAGAGGAGATATGGGTGCACAAATACCATTGGAACAGGTCCCATCAGTTCAAGAAAATATTGTTCAGCTGTGCAAGCAGTTAAATAAGCCGGTTATTGTTGCTTCCCAGCTGCTTGAATCCATGGTTGAATATCCTATACCAACTAGAGCTGAAGTTGCTGATGTTTCTGAAGCAGTTGGACAGCAGGCAGATGCTTTAATGCTTTCTGGTGAGTCAGCCATGGGTCATTACCCTGAGAAAGCATTAGCTGTGCTGAGAAGCGTCAGCTTGAGAATTGAGAGGCAGTTGAGGGAGAAACGACATTCTACGTTAGAAGTTCAAACTATGTCATCATCATTGCACATTGGTATTCAAGAGGAGATGTGCAATGCAGCTGTAAAAATGGGTAAGCACTCTTTATCTTTGCCTCTAATCTATTTGACTCGAATTTTTTTTTACCTTTTTTAATTCTAAATTGGTTGAAAAAAGGCCGACAACGAACTGAAGTGAATTATCCTGTGAAGACATCAATTGGGTGACCCATTCTGATATGTGCAAAATATGAGAAATTTATTAAGGCTATTCAGATTTTCTCTTTTTATTTATCTTTTTCTTGGTATGTCATCTGATCACATACTTACCATAACTTTTAAATAAATGTGAGTTTATTTGAGTGCACTGGTTCTTATTTAATAATATTTATTGTTGCAGCTTTTACTTTATTTCAGCCAGAGGAACTTTTTTGGATATTTCTATTTAGGACCCGTTGAGCGGCAGATTTTGGATATTGCATTTGTTTAAATCACATAGCTACTTTATTTCAACCAGAGGAACTTTATTTGGATATTTCTATTTAGGACCCGTTGAGAGATTTTGGATATTGCATTTGTTTAAATCACATAGCTACTTTATTTCAGCCAGAGGAACTTTATTTGGATATTTCTATTAGGACCCGTTGAGTGGCAGATTTTGGATATTGCATTTGTTTAAATCACATAGCATTTCAATGCAAATCCACGTGGAACTAGAATTCTACCCCAACAAGATTCTCCAATCTTGACTCCTCCCACAACATGTGGGGGGATTGGAACTGGTAATATATAGAATATATAGAAGAAAAGAAGTTAGTTGTTTAGTTTTTATAATAATTTTACTTAAAAAATCATCTTGGATCACACAAATATAATTTAATGTTGCACCAAACTAAGGACAGTATTTTTAATCTAATTTGAGTCCCATAAAATCCCAATCCCAAATCCTATCACATTCTACGGACCAAACAGAACCTAAAGTAAGGTAAGTGACATATAAAGTTAACTTTTATGGATAGTAGTGTTGAAATTTTAGGTTTTTACAAGAATTTTTTTAGCAGAAACTGCAATAATGTTAGTTCTAGATATAATTCAAACAGGTATTGCAATTTAATGGTACAGTCAACTATTATACGTTCTTTGATTCTGTATGTGCTTGATTTATTGTACTTGTCATCTAAATCATTTTCTGATGGTCCCCATGGTATGATGCAGATTTTATCATCTGTTATGCTGGAATTATTTTCACTACTTTTTATGATGTTATTCTCATTATGTTAATTATCTAACATGTGCCTTGAACTTCCAGCCAACAAATTGGAAGCAGATGCACTTTTTGTTTACACGAAAACTGGACACATGGCATCGCTTTTGTCCCGTAATCGACCTGACTGTCCAGTTTTTGCATTTACTCCAAATTCATCTGTTCGGAGGCGCTTGAACCTGCGGTGGGGTTTAATACCTTTCTGCCTTAGTTTCTCTAATGAGATGGAGAGCGACCTCAAGAGAACCTTCTCCTTGCTTAAAGCAAGAGGCATGATCAGTTCTGGTGGCCTCATCATTGTTGTCTCTGATCAGTTGCGATCCATTCAAGTGATCAATGTTCCCTGAAGCAGAATATATACTTTGCATTATATACTTATTTATTTATTACCTTTATAGTAGGGGTAATATATCATTCAGTTTAGGTCAGGGAAGTCATTAATGTTTTGGCAGGGTAAAGGAATAGGAATCACCCATGTCGAGATATATTCTTTTTCAACCTCGACGCGGCCACGCCACAGAGCAGAACCATTAAGAGCGATGAGGAGCAATAAGTGTATGTTTCTCATTTCCTTTACTTGTACTTTTGTTTTGCATATCTTAAGGAAAGTACTCATAGACTCATAGTTGTAGATACAAATTATTTGTCTTAGAAAAGGGAAACACATTGAAAGATGATTTTGAGTGGCATTAAAGCTTTGTGTGTAAAGTAGTCTATACCTTTCGATATGAACTACATTAAATTAATACCTTTTTTTTTTTATTAGTATTATTAAATAATGGAGTACATCAAATCTCCTCCATTCATTTAATGGAGGAGATAAGATCTCATCCATCCATTTTCTTTATTTTTAATTATTTATTATTTAAATAATTAGTTTTGGTCAATGCATACTGATGTACTGATGTAACTACATCAATACTAATGTACATGGGCCACTGATTATGGAGAAGTTTGGACAAGTGCATACAATTTGAGTCAAAGTATGTAAATCTAATGGTCCACATCCAACGCACTGATGAGGTTCTATCAGTGCATACTGACTTGAACATTTCTGTATATATATATATATATATATATATATGAAATATGTATTTGTAAAATTTTTTTGAACAATTATACATTAGTAAAGTACTAGAGTAAACAAACAATTGAAAAAAATCAAACAAAACAATAATAAGGGTTCATCTGCTAGGAATTCTTTTGGCATTGTTATTTTTAATAAATAGTTAAAAATATTTTAACTTCTACTTAAGTTGTCAAACGAAAATGTATTGCAGTTAAGATTATTACATCTTTGGTTAAGGTCTATGAGGGTCCGTTGTCGTGTTTTTCTTATCACACAACCATCGCTCAAGCTCAAGCTTTTATACTTCCAAGCTCACGATCAGCCATCATTGTCGAAATGTTGATAAGTGTGTAATCATTCATAACAACCAATGGTGAGGTGGCCTAATTTGATACACATTGGGGTTCATATTAAAGTTGGTGTCGGGTTGATAATGGTTGGTGTATACGCCCCTCTCTACACCAATCATTATCATTATCAACCTCGTACCAACTTAAATATGAACCATTATACCACTACCACTAGCTCCATTGTTGGTGGTTTGTGGTCATGAATGCTTACACACTTATTGATGTTCCAGCAATGAGGGGTTAATTGCGAGCTTGAAAGTGTTAGCTCGAGCACTGGTTGTGTTATCGACGTTCAAGCAAAGAGGGGTTAATCGTGAGCTTGAAAGTATAAGCTCGAGCGTTGGTTGTGCGAAAAGAAAAGCATGACAACAAACTTTTGTAGATTCTAAGTAGAGATGTATTGTTCTTTTCAATAAATCGTTAAAAATATTTTAGCTTCTACTTAAATTGTGAAATAATTATATATAATATAGGCACAATCTATAGAACACCTGTGTATGGTGAACCAAAATATTATTGCATGTGATTATATATGAGTAGCATGTGATCACATGTTTATAATGTTATTGCATATAAATTATATGTGATCATGACAAAACAAGATTTAAAATTTAATGAGGTTGCATGTGAGTTGTATGTGATCACATATGAATTGATATGATCACGCCAAAAAAATTATAAAATTATGATGACATATAAAATTTTAAAGATGTATGGTACATCGATGTTCTATAGACACATTTAAATCACTAGACATACATTTAATAGATAGATAATTGAGGAAAGAGGAGAGAATTTATGGTATGTGGGTCTAGCTTTTTTTTTTTTTTTTTTTAATATTTATTTTATAATATTTTGGCCATTGGATTCATCCAATCCAACGGGCATGATTGGATCTCGAAAAATTTTAAAATCCAAGATCCTAAAGCTGATGGTCTCTCTCTCTCTCTCTCTCTCTCTCTCTCGGTTCGTCCTAAGAGGAGAAAGACTATATATATATATATAGAGAGAGAGAGAGAGACTATCAACTGTAGGATCTTGGATTTTAAAAAAATTTCGGGATCCAATCATGGCCGTTGAATTGGATGAATCCAACGGCCAAAATATTATCAAATAAATAAATAAATAAAAACGTGACCCACATACCGTAAATTCTCTCTTCTTTCCTCTATCACGGCCCACAGGCCCACATATCATTAATTTTCTTTCTCTTTTTCTTTATTGTGGAGCGCACCAGGCAATTAATTCCATCTCTCTCCTCTCTCCTTGTCAGATTCATGGAGCCCACAAATCAGCTTCCGATCACTTGCTTTTTCACCCTGTGTGTTTTTTTTTTTGGCCATTGGATCCAATCCAACAGCCATGATTGGATCTTGGAAAAGTTTTAAAATCTAGGATCTTGCAGTTGATAGTTTCTATATATATATATAGTCTTTCTCCTCTTAGGACGAACCGAGAGAGAGAGAGAGAGAGAGACCATCAGCTGTAGGATCTTGGATTTTAAAAATTTTCGAGATCCAATCATGCCCGTTGGATTGGATGAATCCAATGGCCAAAATATTATAAAATAAATATTAAAAAAAAAAAAGAAGCT
This sequence comes from Acer saccharum, assembly GCA_030490815.1. NCBI lineage: Eukaryota > Viridiplantae > Streptophyta > Magnoliopsida > Sapindales > Sapindaceae > Acer > Acer saccharum. Next base: position 30,937,934 of record CM059870.1, on the reverse strand, counting down.
AGACCCACATACCATAAATTCTCTCCTCTTTCCTCAATCACGGGCCCATATATCATTAATTTTCTTTCTCTTTTTCTTTATTGCGGAGCCTACTAGACAATTAATTCCATCTCTCTTCTCTCTCCTTGTCAAATTCGTGGAGCTCACAAATCAGCTTCCTCTCTCTTGCTTTTTCACCCTGTGTGTTTTTTTTTTGGCTGGATCCCGAAAAAGTTTTAAAATCTAGGATCCTACAGTTGATAGTTTATATATATACAGTCTTTCTATTATCAGTTCAAACTGACAAAAGTTATATCAGTTCCTTGTATGTGGGCCACTGGATTTAAATACTTTGACTGGCAAGTGCATACAGCCAAGTTAAAGTATTTAAATCCAGTGGCCCACATGCAAGGAACTAATATAACTTTTGTCAGTTCGAGCTGATAATAGAATTTATATATATATATATATATATATATATAGTCTTTCTCCCCTTATGACGAACTGATTTTATTTATATCAATTCCACAACTATCAACTATTAGATTCACATATTTTAGCCTAGTCAAAGTCTTCTTAGACTTAATCAATGACTTATAAGTCTCATCATAATCTTAAAAGTTCAGTTCAGTCTTGAGGAGAGAAAAACTGAATATATATATACAAGGCTCACATGCATGGAACTGATATATCAGTTCGAACTGACAATAGAAAGACTATATATATATATCATGTAATATATGTTTTAAATCACTAGTATTAGTTAACCATTTGATTAAAATTTTTACACATACATACATATATATATATATATATATATATATATGATTCAGGTTATATCAATTCAAATTTCTGACTCAATTTTTTGACTTAAATATCTCAACAATTGAATTAAATAGCATAACAAATGGGTGGTTGAGATATTAAAGTCAAAAAATTAAGTCAGAAATTTGAATTAATATAGCATGGCCCTATATTTATATGTGTATATATATAGAGTAACTTTTAAATGAGGGATCCTCACTTTAATATCGGTCCACACCTTGATGAAATTACATCGATTTATATGAATTTTGATATGAATTTGTTTGTGGATGATAAATTCATTGAAATATATCTATAAATAAAATTTGGTAATTTTTCAAGTACTAGAACTAGTTTTTTGAATTTTCCTATATATCTCCCATTTTTCTGATGCCTTTGTATTTAACAAAATCAGGATAAACAGTTCTAGTGTTTGAAAAATTCTCAAATTTTATTTATAGGTATATTTCAATGAACTTATCATCCACAAAAAAATTCATATCAAAATTCATACAAATCGATGTAATTTCATAATTTCATAATTTCATCAAAGTGTGGACCGAAATTAAAGTAAAGGATCTCTTACTTGAAAGTTACTATATATATATATATATATATATATATATATGTTTTAAATCACTAGTATTAGTTAATCATTCGATTAAATTTTTTTAAACAACTAGAAGATAAAGATTTAAACAATGACATTAAGCTTTCTATTAATAAGATCAGTGTTTCTTAGAAGAAAAAAAAAACCTGTAAAAAGATCAAGCGTCGGAGTAGTGGCTAGTGGTATGGTGACGAGTTAGGCATCTGTCATGCAGATGCGTTGGAGAAGATCATGAACATACCTTTGTTGAAACAGAAGCAACCCATTTTTGTGTGGAAAAACCTCAATACCTAAGAAGAAGGAAAGAGAGTCTAGGTCTTTGAGGAAGAGTCGGTGAGCTAGTAGATCAATAAACTTCTGAATAGTGGTCTTATTATCATCGGTGATAATAATGTCATCAACGTAAACAAGTAAGTATACCGTGGTTCCACTTGTGTTGAGGACGAATAGAGACGTGTCTACGTGAGAGTGGTGAAGCCAGAAGTGACAAGGAACTGACACAATTCATGATACCAAGCCTACAAAGCTTTTTTAAGCCCATAGATGGCCTTGCAAAGTTGGAAGACATGATGTGGTTGGTCACGATTAATGAATCCATGCGGTTGTTCCATGAAAACCTCATCGGATAAACTGCCCTTAAGGAATGCGTTGTTAACATCAAGTTGGAGTAGGGGCCATCCACGACTAACTGCGAGACTGAGAACAATGCGTACTGTGGTGAGTTTGACCAACGGTCTAAAAGTGTCGTGGTAGTCAACCCCATACCGCTGATAGAAGCCTTTGGCAACAAGACGAGCTTTGTACCTATTAACAAAACCATTAAGTAAACGTTTAGTGCGAAAAATCCACTTACACCTAACAAGATTTTACGTCTAATCCGAGGGAACAAGGACCCATGTACCATTTCGAACAAGGGCATCATATTCTTTGGACATAGCTTGACGCCATTTAGGATCTGCAAGAGGATAGCCTATGTACGTAAATCCTTCACATGAAATACATAAGGTAAGAATTCTATTGAAACATTATTAGAGATGTAAAATTGGGATATAGAAATAAGATTCTGTTGCATAGTAGGTACACAAAGAACATTATTTAAAGAAAAGGAACGAGAGTGAGTAGTAAGAGAGGTGGAACTGGTGTGGGTAACTGGAAGTCCCATGCCATTGCCAGTCACAATGTCGTTGAAGCCCATATATGGAGTATGGATGGAGAGATTGCCCAAGTCAGAGGTGACATGCCATTGTCTAGAAGCTAATGTGGGGTATCAGAATTGGTGGTAGCAGCAAAGTGAGCATGAGGTTGCCATGGAGTCTGAGAGTGTCGAGCCGGTGAAGGAGATGGAACCATTGGAGTTGTGGCCATCAATTGAAAAGTAAAGCAGTGCTTTGCATTATGGCCCTGAAACCACAGGCTTGATAGTGACAATATAGGGTTTAGATGGTGGTTAATCATTTCGAGGAGTCATAAACAGTGGTCCAGCGTTGCGGAACGCAGGGGATGGAGTGCACTAGTTGTTGTTGGGTGGAGAGGATCGCCGGTTGTTATAAGGTGAAGGTGGGTGCCAGTTGTTGTTGCAAAGATTGGTTGGATTGGCTGTTGTCGAAATTAGTGTCGATGTAGATTGCGAGTGACTCTGCGAGAGTTCTTTGTTGGTTAATTTTTCATGGAGTTCCTCAAAGGTGATTGGGGTTTCAGGGCCATTGACAGCATCGACAATCGATTTATAGTCATCATCGAGGCCGTCTAGGATTTTCTCAATAAGATCCTCCTCATCAATTTGTGTTCCTAATATTGCTAATTCGTTAGCGTGGCCTTTGATAAATTGCATATAATCTGATATGGTTGGGATCCTTTTGTAGCTGTTTTGAGTTGATCCTTGGTTTGCTTGATGTGGCCCCGGGTAGGTTTCGTATATGTATTGGCGAGTTTTATCCATGCTTGATGAGATGTGGTGGCCTTGGTGATGAATGGGATGATTGTTGTGGTCAAGGATCCAACAAGAGAACTAAAAATTAGTTTATCTTGACGAACACATGTCTAATATTCAAGATTTGGAGAAGTGACCCCGTCCGTTGTGATGGTTGCATGAGGGCAGGGGTGAGAGCCATCAATGAAACCTTCAAGGTTGTAGTCGATAAAGGTGGCATGAAATAGGAGTTGCCATGAAAGATAATTTGTGGTGGTTAGCTTAATTGTGTTTTGGGTTGATATGCTGAGGCTGTGAGTGGTTTGGAAGGTTCATTGTTGTTTGGGATGGTGATTATAGAATTTTGGCCTACCATTGTTTCTAGATCATCGACAGGCTGGTTGATCAGTTGAGGTTTCGGCATGAGGAAGGAGAGACACCGAGAAAAAGAGAGAGGCCTAGGAGCTTATTGCTTCGATACCATATAGAGAGAGGTAGAGAATATGAAAATATGACATTGCCTTTCCATTGATCGATTATGAGAATATATACAATTACAATTATAATATTTCCTAACCCAGAGAATCCCTTGACTTAAGGGACAAGAATATATATATATATATACAATTACAATTATAATTTCTCATAACCTAGAGAATCCCTTAAGGAACAAGAACAAATTAAACCAAATTCAGAGTCTAAAACATAAAACTAACTATATAATTACATACACTAAAATAGACAATACAATAATTAAATTAAATAATTTATATCCTTCTATAATATGTACAAGTAATAAAAACATAAATCTCTTTTTAAATTAATAAATTATTCATTTATTGATAAATAAATAACCATTCTAAAATAATAATTTTCCTTAGTCCTAGCAATATTATTTTATAGGGGTTTTACTACATATATATATATATATATATATATATATATATATATATATAGAGAGAGAGAGAGAGAGAGAGAGAGAGAGAGAGAGAGAGAGAGAGAGAGAGAGCCTTGATGAAATCACATATATATTTTATTGATTTTTTTTTTTTTTTTTTTTTGGTGGATGATAAGTTTATTAAAATTTACATATTAATAAAATTTGAGAATTTTTCAAGTACTAACACTATCTTTTAAAATTTTCTTATATTTCTCACATTTTTCTAATGCCTTCATATTTAACAAAATCGGGATAAATAGTTCTAATGCTTGAATTATTTATTTATTTATTATTTTTTTTTTTTTTTTGTGGATGATAAGTTTATTAAAATCTACATATGAATAAAATTTAAGAATTTTTCAAGTACTAAAACTATTTTTTAATATTTTCCTATATTTCTCACATTTTTCCATTGCCTTCATATTTAACAAAATCAGGATAAATAGTTCTAATGCTTGAAAAATTCTCAAATTTTATTTATAGATAGATTTCATTAAACTTATCATTCACAAATAAATTCATATCAAAATTATATATATATATATATATATATATAAAATCGATGTGATTTTATTAAGATCCTTATCGAAATTAAAGTAAGGGATCCTTCATTTGATTATATATATATATATATATATATATATATATATACAGTCTTTCTATTGTCAGTTCGTTCTGACAATAAATATTTCAGGACGAAGAATGTGGACCACAAATTATGGATAAGTTTTGACAACTGTATACACTTTGAGTCAAAGTATATAAATCTAGTAGTCCAAATTCTTCGTTTTGATATATTTATTGTCAAGACGAACTGATAATAGAAAATCTGTATATATATATATATATATATATATAAATTTTCAAGTCAATGTACACTGATATAACTTATATCAATGTATTGCATGTGGACTACTAGATTTACATGCTTTGACTTAAGCGTAACATGTCAGTGCTTCTCTATAATCGGTGGCCTACATGCAACGCAGTGATAGAGTTATATCAGTACGTATTGACCAGAATGGAACTGTATATATATATATATATATATATATATACGGAAATTATCCTATCAGTGCATCCTGATAGAATTATATAAGAATATTGAATGTGAACCACTCGTTTTACATACTTTGACTTGGTATGTATGCACTTGTCAAATCACTGTTATAAATAAGTGGCTCACATTCAATACCCTGATAAAGTTATATCAGTGCATCCTGTCTCACCATAGTTCAACGCATTAAACGCCCTATTAATATTATTAGTACATGCCTGAACTCAAAATTCAATTAAATAAAGGGGTTTTTACAATTTGGTCCTTATCAAATTAGAAAAATATAAAAAGATTAACTGAACATAAAAAATAAAAATAAAATAAAATAAAATAAAAATCCAGATTTTCACTAAAAAAACACTGATTAGATTTTTCTTTTTTAATAAATCAAATTAAAAAAACTTATTATAATTTTATAAGAATAAGAATAAAAATAACAAATAACAATTTATTTTTTTAAACAATAGGTTGAGATCCAACCACCATCGGAGATTCACTGATGGATCTCCCCATCTCGTGCGATGGACTTAGGGAAGAGGTCGCACCTCCTCCCTACGAAATCGTGAGAGGAGGTTGGGCCTCCTCCATGTGATCTCCATCGTACGAGATAGAGATCCATCAATGGATCTCCAATCTCCACATCTTGTTTCAATTTTTTTTTTATTCTTCTTTCTATAAAATTATTTTAAGTTTTTTAATTTGATTTCTTTTTTTTAATTATTATTTATAAATTAAAAAAAAAAACACTTTCTAATCACATTTTTTTTTAATAATTTTTTAAAAAATTTCTGTTCGGTTTTTCTTTTTTATCTTTTTTTTTTTTTTTTTTGCAATTTTTTTTTTTAAAATTCTATAGTTTTATATTTTTTACAATTTTTTATTCAATCTGGTGGAGATCCATCAATCTATTTTTTTTTTCATTATTCTTTTTAATATATATTTTAATTTTTTTTTTATCAATTATGGAAAAAGCTATTTAATTAGAGGGAAAACTTGTATTTCCACTCATTCAACATCTAATAGGAGTAAAAAAGACTTTTAACTGATTTTGTAACAGTTGACCGTTAGTTTGACTAATAATAGGACTGAAATGGGCTATTTTTAATTATATAAGGTCGAATTTGATGAAAAATCAATTAACAAGTAAAAAAATTGATATTTCCTAATTAGATAGGGACCAAATTGTAAAAACCCCTTAAATAAGTTATATTTATTTCTCTAAAATTTCAATGCACGTATTTCTCAAATGAATACATTTAATTTTTCTTTTTTTAATTCTTAGCATGTAGCTTAAGCACACATGTTAACATTTTTCTTTTCTTGTTTTCTCATTTAGTGATATCTTTGGAGAAAACTAACCAAAGAATCCAATAACCAGATTTGAAAAAGAGAAAAAGACGGGAGGGTAGGCAAGGTTGGGACCATAATAGGACAGAGACTAGTCCATATTCATATCACCGTGTTTTCAAATTTTCAACTTTTCTTCGTCAACTTAAACATCGATAGATCTAAGGACGAATTCTGTCTTTTGACGGATTCATCACAGAAGGACTAAAAGTTACAATAAATAAAAACCGTGGACTAAATCCAGAATAAGGCAAACTATGAGGACTAAAATGTAATTCTCCCATTATATAAGGACAAATTTGATGAAAAATCAATTAACAAGTAAAAAAATTGATATTTCCTAATTAGATAGGGACCAAATTGTAAAAACCCCTTAAATAAGTTATATTTATTTCTCTAAAATTTCAATGCACGTATTTCTCAAATGAATACATTTAATTTTTCTTTTTTTAATTCTTAGCATGTAGCCTAAGCACACATGTTAACATTTTTCTTTTCTTGTTTTCTCATTTAGTGATATCTTTGGAGAAAACTAACCAAAGAATCCAATAACCAGATTTGAAAAGAGAAAAAGACGAGAGGGTAGGCAAGGTTGGGACCATAATAGGACAGAGACTAGTCCATATTCATATCACCGTGTTTTTAAATTTTCAACTTTTCTTCGTCAACTTAAACATCGATAGATCTAATTTGAAAAAGAATAAAATCTAGAAAGATAAAGTTTAATCCAAAACCCCGTATCTACATTTTAGTAAAAAAACGTGGGTCTCTTCACTTTGTTGCTATCAATGCCTACAAACGCATCTCTTTCATTGATGTGTTTCAGAAAAAGTAGACAACGACAATAGCAAATGCTATGGAGAAAAGGTGACGATTTTTTTCTCGTGGGTCTCTCGATTATATATAGAATTATCAATTTCTTGTGGTGTGACGTTACATTTTAGAAATTTGTTACCAAAGTGTTTTATTAGTGCTTAAAATTTCAATGCATTATTGAAATACACAACTCGACTTTAAAAAACCACTGGTTAGACCCATTTTTTCTATGTAAATTTATCATTGTGTACAATTACAACAGACAAAACCTCATATAAAGGATATGCTGCTCTATAGTATATGTATAGTTAATTAGTCATTAAATTATAATCTAAAGAGTCTAAAAAATAAAAATAAAAATTGAAAATTAAAGAAATAAAAGAATATCTGATTTCATTGTATATAATATTGAAATCACCACGTTTTATATAGTATCTTAGGTCTCTAGCAATGATCCTACTACATTTTAAAAGATTATAAAAGGATAGAGGAAGTTAACAGGGGTGTAGCTCGATCAGCTGGTAGATGGCTGTAGATGGTTGGACGAGTTTGAGGTTTGGGTAAATGACTCCCATGTTAACGGTTTGAATTCTACCAATGGAGAAAGCTTTAAAAAAAAAAAAAATACATGATCCCGAATTAATACATATTGTCTAAAAAAAAAGATAGAGAAATTGATTACCTTTTTTTTATTTTTTTATTTTTATTATGTGCCGTCTCTTGAAAAAACCTGAAATCTTTAAAAATAATAATTAACTTTGTGAAAGTTTATAAAGCAACAACAATAATAATAATAATAATGCTTTTACATGGTGGGTAAGTTAATTGAATGGCTTTTCCAAATTTCAAGCTAATTGATTTGTTTACCTTGAAGTAATTTCTTTCTTTTACACGGTAGGTTCCAGTCACTCTCTCATTCTTAATCTCAAACTATAATATTTCAAAAAGTAATATTATATTGTTTTCATCATGTCCATTATTCTTCTGCCACGTGTGCATTAAACAAAATAAAATGATATTTACAAAAGAATAAGAAAGATTATCTATGGACATGTTTATTTGCTTGTATTGTATTGTACTAATTATTTAAAATGTATTAAAACAATACAATACAGTGTTTGGTGTAAACACTGTATTATATTATTTTAATACATTTTAATTACCCAATACAATAAACACCGTATTAGCTAATACATTATATTTGGTTGTACTGTATTATATTAGAAAAAAAAAAAACTTTTCATTTCTCTCTATTTCACAACAAATATGGAATATTGAAAAAATATGTGTTATGTTGTCAATATATATATTTTTTTATAATTTCAAAATTATATAGGAAATATTTATTTTATTTGTAAAAATATTAGTTATTTAAATTTTTTGTTTCAATTAAAATAAAAACATTTATTGATTTATTCATGGTAGGGATATTTAAAATTAATTATTAACTATTTTTAAAAAAATATTATATTTTTATAATATAATAAAATACAATAAAATCATATATGAATAACTTAATATGATATAATACAGTGTATCACCAAACACTGGTTTGTATTAATGATAATACAGTCCAAACAATCCAATCCAATACAGTCCAATACAATCTAATACGGTGTGCCAAACGAGCCCTAATGTGCATAGATAAGAATAGTACATAGAAGCTTCATCATTCACAGCCAACAGAAATGTAAAACCAGGGGCTTGAAATTGAAATTGAAATAAGGAAGATGGTGGGTTACATCTTACATGGTAGAAAAAGACATGCCTGATTTTTACTTATTATAAATTACCTTACTAATTACTTCAATCTCAATAAACACTCATAAAGAAATTATATGTTTGCAAATTAACCTTTTTATTTATTAATTTACAATTTTAAAAATATAAATTAATCATCTATTTATTTTTTATGTTCCAATACTTAGAAAAAGTAAATAAATTAAAAGAAAATGATAATCTTTAAATTAAAAGAATTCATTAAGTGTTAAAGGTTGAAGTCTAATTATTGTTAACAATTGGGCAATTGACCCTAATTTGATTTAGTTTACTTGTATTGAAATGATATAGATTCTTAAATCAAATTAGGACAAAAAAGTGGACATAAACCAACCATAGGGCACGGTCCATATGGAAATGGAAATGGAAAATATGTCCCTAAAAAAGTGACTAATTTTTTCATTTGATGTCTTTTTCTTTTCTTTTCTTTTTTTAAATATTATAATAATTTGGGCTTTTATTGGGAGAGGGGAGAGATTCGAACCCACAATCTCGTAATGTGGGTGTGAGGGGCTTTACCACCGGACCAACCCCATCTTGTCCATTTGATGTATGTTGTTAATTATCATATTCTACAAGTTCTTATCATATTTTATCAAGATTTTTTTTTTTTTTTTTTTTTTTGAGAAAATCAAGATTTTATTAAATATTAATATACATATACTTTGTCGTTACAAAATTTATATTGTCACATCATATAATAATTTATAAGATGATAAGATAAACAATGGAATAATCGCATGATCAACTATTAAATCTTAATGTTGACGGTTAAAAGAAATATAGTCTCACTACAATAAAAAATATTTGTTACGTATTCTGTTTTAACGTTCAAACTCAATGGTAAATGTGTGGAATTTACCCTTAAACAATTGTGTTGACACATTTTAGTTGATAGAGGAGAATGAAAACAGAATTTGTAGTTAATATATATATATTTATTATTTTAACTTATGTATTTTAAGTTGAAAATTTATTTATCATTTTAACCAAAAAATTATTTATTATTTTAACTTATATATTTTAAGTTTAAAATTTATTTCTTATTTATTTTGAAATAAAATGTAAGAAATAGATTAAATTATATTTTATTTATTTACTAAAATAATTCAAAGAATAAATAAAGTCATAAAGATGTAAGAATTAAGAAAATAAGAAAGAGATGAATTTTATTTACTTATTCACATTTCAGTTTACATGATTCATGATTGCTTCGTTATAAACCTTATCAAGAAAAATCCAATTGGATAAAAACTTGGTAAGGGAGAAAGAGTGCAATCGAATTACAAAATTACAAGTACATGTATGATGTATAATTAAAAATTTAAAATTAACTCTTCAGTCCTGCTGGTTACTGCCAGAACCGGAACCCTCATTGAAGTATAGGTTGGAAAATTTTTTAATTACTTCTTTATTCTCCGTTTGATGATGCATCCTCATCTCTACATGCTCCCAATCATTAAGGCATGTTAATACCTCCACCATCTCAGGGGTCAAACAAGCTCTTCTAGGTTCAATTATACATCCACTAGTGTTTAATGCCTATTTTGAACAAACAGTGGACACAGGGATGACGAGTACATCCCGTGCTAGTTGGGACAATACTGGATAACTGTCGCTATTGTTCTTTCACCATAACAACATATCAAATTCTTGGAAGTCCCACCCTCCCCCCCTTGATAGGCTGTTTCGAACTGTGTTTGAGAGAAAGTGTTCAGTATTGCATGTTGATTTTGACCAAATCTTGTAGTTTGAGAGGATGAAGATGAAGCCGCTTGGTTATCGGTTAGGTAGATTTTCCAACTTCTCTTAATCGGGCGGATGTCCTGTTGTTCTGACTGTTGTGTGTTTATGCCGCCAAACATGTGCTCATAAAGACAAGAAACTTCGAACAACTTGGTTTGCAGGTTAGCAAAATGTTGAGTAATAAGATCTAAAGTCAAGAAAAGTTTTTAAACCGTTTAATTTAATCCTCGGATCTACTATAAAAGCTAAGGCATAGAGTAAAGGAATTTTAGACCATTATATTTTAAATTTTTTCTCTAGCGCCGCAACTGCAGTGCTTAAGATGGGATCCTCTCTATAAGAGTGTAAATTTAAGACATTTCTAAAATTTGATGCAATGCAAGACAAGATGTGAGGTAATAGACCCCAGAAAGAAGTATAGTTAAATCGTAAAAATACCTTTAAAAATTTAATAAAAACATTTGCCACACACCAATCGTTGTCGGTTAGGGTTGGACCGCCCATTAGGGCCATTTCCATATTATAATAACCAGTAATTTCAGCAAAATAATCAATAGCACTTTGTAGCATTAAGTATGTGGAGTTCCACCTTACCAGCATCTATTTGGTACGTACAATATTGTTTGCCATTAATTCTACAGTATCTGAATTTTTTTTCACTCTTTGATTAGAGCTAATGATATAAGAAAAGGCATCTTTGATGCGATCTATATGATCGCTTACAACCTTCAAACTCGATTTCTTAATTAAATTTATGACATGACATGCACACCTTTGGTGGAAGAGATGACCCCTAGCTTGAGGGACATTGTTGGCTAAAAACAAGTTAATGGATATTATGTTTGATGATGCATTATCTAATGTGAGGGAAATGATGCATCCAGTTAGTCTAAAATCATTTAAAACTTCAGAAATAACGTCATAAATATTTTGAATAGTATGTTGGAAATCCACGGGACAAAAACCAAGAATTCTTTTTTGGATCTTCCAATCAAAGTCTAAATAGTGTCCTGTTACACATAAATAGTCTTGTTTGGAATGTGCGTTCCAAATATCGAAAGTTAGTGCAATAGAAGCACTAAGAGTCTAAGACGCTCTAATCGAGCGATTAAGTTGACTCAGTCGGAGTAAAAACATTTTTATAAATCGCTTCTAGTGGTGTTTCTAGACACAGTTGTAAATTGGGGGTTGTTTGCTTTTTTGATAAAATTTTCAAAAAAAGGATTGTCACTGAACTAATCGGTTGACTGGTTTGTACAATATAACGTGTCATGCAATCCCTAGTATAGGCATCGTCATATATCCACGTCGTAACGGACCTGCTGGGTTCCATTGTAGTTGTGTATGTAGGGAAAAATACGTGCACGCAGCGAAAGTGAGACTAAAAAACAGGTTTAGTATAGTTTAAAATTTTTCCATAATTTGAACCTTAACCCTTAAATTAATTAAACATATATATATATATATATATATATATATATATATATATATACTAAAAGTAGAATACATTTTGTCGTGTGATTCGATTGACTTTGCGTCGATGGTAATCCGTAAGATCTTCCAATCCTATCACGAACATGAATCACTTAGGAGCGTGGTCTCCCTTTCTTTGAATTGCGTACCTAAGGATGGAAAACAAAATCTCTCCTCCTCTATTTCTCTATTTCTCTCTTGGCCGAATTTTAACACTTGTCTAGAGTATGAATTATTTTTCTAAGTGAAAGAAATAATTCACTCAAGCTAGAAGAAGAAGTAGTAGTGGGTGGCTGAAATCTATCCTATTAAATATATAGGGTGGCCGAATTCTTCTTCCTTTTCTATTAGGGTTGGCCAAATTCTTCTTGTGTAAGGATTAGGGTTGGCCGAATTCTCTCCCAAAGAGGATTTGTGCTTTACCCTAATTCCTATCAACCTTAGAATCCTAACCCTAATACAACTCATAAGTGTTTAATCTTATTATGACTTATTAAAAGACTTCCTTATTTGATTAAATAAATAAACCTTATTATTTATCTTCTTACCAAATAAGTCTTTTATCTTTAATATACTACTACCAATAGTATAACTTTAGGAAACATATTTCCTGATCAGAAAAAGATTTTGATTCTCAATTAAATGATTAACTAATAAATTAATTAATTTCCATTTAATCAATCAATAAAATAAAATAATATTTTAGACTATTATTCTAGTCTTGCCGCCCACACCATATACATGAGCTTAATATTATTTTCTTATTTTATTTAATCCATTAGACTTTAATTAAAAAGCCCACATGTGAACCAGACCCATTCTTACTAAAAGAAATAAGCCCACATGCCTTTCATTAATATATTAATATAATTGATCAGCCCATTAAATAAATAATGTGCAAATTATATTCTTAATATATTAAATACAATTCTAGATGGACCCATAAATTGGTCCGGTAGAATATATCAAGTGATCCATGCAAGTCCGTGTGGATTGGGGATCTTGGCGAACTATCTAAATTTAAGCTTCAATAGACATAACCTAATCACAATCAACAAATAATTCACTTAGGTCTAATATATTAATTTTAACTCATTCCACTAAAAAGCTAAAATTGAACTCTTAAATAAAGATAGAATAAGTAAATATTTCTCATTCGTACCCTAGACAATCTTATTGGAGATGGTGTATCCTCGTGAAGAATATCAGTAATTGCCAAGAGCTCATAGACCGTCTATAGCTCTCCAAGTTACCATATTTACTCATATGACCACATTTTGAACTTAGATATTTTGACTTGTCCAGAAGCCATGTTTCAATAGACTCTATCGAAAACTTAACGTTAAGATTCAATATACAACACCTCAAAACATCCATATGATGATATTCTATTCTCATTTAATAAATGGAGCCACGATGTCCATATCTATAAATGAAGTCCTCTATCGATTAACAAATGAATATCACCAAACTATCGAGGATAGACTATACTATATAATCGTACTCATTGATAACTCAAATGATATCACTTGCAACCATAAGTCCATCATTTATCTCAGGATTAAGATAGACTCTCCGATTGTCCTGATAATGAAAAGACTATTATCTATTGACGGTTCTAGATAAAGTATTTCATTGTGATCCAGTTCAATGCACCTAGTGCACTAGATTCTTTTACTCGAAGACCCTCCGATGATTTCAGACTTATCATAACTCATTTGATCCCACTCAAATGCTAACAAAAGAATTCTACAACTTTAACAAGATAAAGGTGCCCAACCTTTAACTTAAGTTGTGAACATTATTCAAGACTAACTAAAGAATTGCGTCTACCTCATACATATCCAAATGTACGAACAATTTTTCTTTTCTCATAGTCTTTTGACCTTATGATTATTTACTTTGACAATTATAATATTAAACTATAAATGCTATAAGATTTGTTAAACCAGAAATCACTTTATTAATATGAAAAGATTATTAATTACAATATTACACTCTTACTATTGAGCATAATCCTAACATTGTCTGTCTTGTAGTATTAAGCATAAATATTATAAATAAAACCTAAACATAAATATTAAATATAAAGCTAGGAATAGAAGTACTAAGCCATAAATATTAAAAACTAAGCATAAATTAAATATTAAATTTACTAACTACTAAAGCTTAAATATTAAAAGTAAAACCTAAGCATAAATATTATAAATAAACCTAACCAAGGCATAAATTAAGATACTAAGCATAAATGGTAAATATAAAATTAAAATACATAAGAAATTATCTTTGTTTGTAGTTTGTACTTTGTAGAGAAATGGTGAATTGGTGGAGACTGGAGAGTAGAGAATGAGAGATTAGAGATTATAGAGTGTGCAGAGAGTAGAGAGTATAGAGTGTGCAGAGAGAGAGAGAGATTAGATATTAGAGAGAGTAGAGAGGTGCAAAAAAATTTGAATTAGATGGGGATAATTATAGAAAAAATAAAATGGGATAAAATGGTAATTTTTAAGATTTTTTTTAAAATTTTTTTATAAATTTTTTATCCCCCAACAGTCAAATTAATTTAAAAAATAATAATAATAATTAAAATGGTCTGCATGCCGACTATTGGCAACGGCACGTTAGAACACGTGTCGTGCCATGCAGGCATGCAGCCCTCAAACCCGGGGCACATCACGGCACTTGCCCCTTGCCGTGCTTTGCCACCACTATGTCAAGATCACTGTATTACCCAACCCAAAGCTTATTGAGAGGCATCAAAATAATTGGCGCAGAAAGATGCTCCCTACAACTTCTTCATCAACCTTAAACTATAATCATCCAAAACTATGGTATTTGAAGGTGATGGATAAATGGATGGTGCAAAAGATTGATGGATGATCTTGATCTTATCACAAAAATTAAGGTTTCTACTATAAAATATAAATTGTGTTGAAGTTTTGGATTGTAAATATGTCTGACCTTAAAAATAATTTTTACAATTTTTATCTAAAAAATAACATAATTAATTTTTAACATTATTAAAACTTTCAAATCAATTTAAAGTATTATTTCACAAATAACCATACCACAATCCAATTAAAATATTAGTTTTATGTGCAGTAGATATCATCATCTAAATTATTTATAGGTTTGGCTACTATACAATTTCTGTATAATTACAAAGTTAATTGTTGATCATTGGACTTCAATTCAAAGATAAAGAAAATAACGCACTCTCATATTTACCATGTAACTATGCAAATCTTGTACGGCCTATGCAAATCAGAATAATTGTAGAAGACCCACCACAGGAGACATAGGTCTATTAGGAGGCTTAGCGCTGAAACTCACGGTTCTCCTTGCGTTGTTGGAGCCCACTTCAAAATATCAGGCCCAATCAAACTACCATTGCTACTTGTTTTCAACAATCATCTCATCTTAGCCTGTGTTTAAACCTTTTTTTTTTTTTGCCATTTTTATATTAAAAAATATTTTACTATAGAATAGACACGCGACCACAGTGGGAGTCGAACCCACGACCTTTTGATCCGAAGTCAAACGCGCTAATCCACTGCGCTATGCGGTCATTTCTGGTAAAAGGGAAAGGTATTTTATATATTACTAATACATTTAAACCCGATCCAAGATTTCCCATTTCCCCCTACTGTTTGACTTTTTATTTTTATTTATTTATTTATTATTATTTTATTATTATTTAAGACAAAACCATCTAATTTTGAAGAATAATGCTAGACAATAGACATCTTACCATTGTATCCCACCTCCATCCGAATCAATAGAGTGGAAATCCATAAGTAGATAAATGTTGCAAGTGAGATAAATCATTATTAATGTGCATTTATTTATCAATTTCCAAATCTTTTATTGGGACGGATATAGGATATCTAACATTACTCGATTTTGAATGGGTAGATTACTTTAGTGGGAGACTTAAATTTAAATTCCAATAATGTTAAAGGCAAATTGCACAAACATTTACGATGTTAGTCGAAATTACACGAATATGACACCTTAGGAGTAATGGCAACAAACCTATCCGACGTTTTATAAATGTTGCACATACATCCACCGTAGTCAACTTACCGCTGTTAACTCTTAATGGTCAAATGCGCAAAATGACTAAAGGTGTAAATATGGTCATTGTAAAACACACGGAATTCACAACAAACGTGTTAACTATATTGATAATAATATACAATAATAATATATTTAATAATAATTTTAAAATACAATAAGAAATAATATAATTTTATTATAATATTAAATTTAAAATAAAAATAAAAATAAATAAATATTATATAAATTTAATTAAATAAAAAATAAAAATAAATATTATTCTAATATTATATATCTAAAAATTATATTAGTTAAATAAAATATTAAAAATAATTGTCAAATGTTATTGATATTTGTTACATGAATGATAATTTATAAAATAAAAATATTAATTATATATTTATATTTTATTTATAATTTTTAAAAATAAAATATAAATATATATCTTATAATATATATTTTTATTTTAAAAATATATCAATTGTATCAGTTAATAAAATATTGAGGAACAAAAATCACATCAAGATATTATACAGTATAATAAGAAATATCATCAAACACATAATTGTATAAGAATAATACAGTCTAATATAATAAAATATAATCCAATCTAATCCATACAACGTACCAAACGAGCCCTAATATTACTTCCCAGTGGATCATAGTATAACCCAAGTAAAGGATATAAGAGCATCCCCAAAAAACTTCTATTTTCACTCTTCAAATATCTATTTGCTTACCTATGTATCAATTTGAGGAGTGAAAAAAGAAGAGCCTTTCCAAAAGACTCTTCAATTAGAAATATGTTTATATTATTTTAATGAAAGCATTCAAATTCCCCCCTCCCCATCAACAAATCTAATTACCCTCCACTTTTTTTTCAAGTTAGAAATAATAACTTTTCATATTATTAATATGTTATTATTAAATATTCAATATTAGTTTCATTTTAAAGATCTAGATAAGACCTTTCTAGTGGTATAATTTTTATGATGATAAAATTTATAAATTAAAACTTATTAAATATTAATTGAAATTAATTAAAAAAGATAAAGGATATAGATATTAAATATTAATGATGATGTGATATAAAAAATAATATAATAATAATTGAAGAGGAGAGAAGTTGCTCTTAAATATTGAATAGTGAGAAGCAAAATCTTATTTGAAGAATCTTATTTGAAGAATCTCATTTGAAGATTCTGTAGGAGCCAAATATGCTGTCGTGACTCGTTTGATTTTAGAAATACGTTATTTGAAAAGTTTTTTGGAGATGCTCTAAATAATGGATGTAGGTATAAGAGAAAATCTTTAGTGCACCGGGTGCATGAGCTGAGTGTTGCACTCGGCCACTCAGATGGTGACACCTCGGCATGTGTCAACTTTTTTGTTTGGTTTTTATATTTTTTTTATAATTATTTTATTCCTTTCTCTTTCATCCTATCACATTTATTATTATCATTTTAACTGATACATGCCTAGGTGTCAACATCTGAGTGGCCGGGTGCAACACTCAGCTCATGCACCCGGTGCACTGAAGATTTTCTCTTAGGTGTATACTGTAGACTCATCAAAAGTACCGGATGGGGCCATTGTTTGTACGTGACACTCGTTCAAGTTTAGAGCATCTCCAATGCAAAAGTGGCTTGCATACCAATAATTGTTGACATGGCAATAATGTCAAGAGACTTGCTTCCTATGTGGCATAAAAATAGACTTGATAGACAATCAATTCAAAATTTGGTCTCCAATGCTTCTGTCTAAAACACAATTTTTTTTTTAATGACGTGTCTATCTTTTTTTCCTATTTTATTTTTTATTTTATTTCCTTACCAAAAATATATGAAAAATTAATGTCAATTTTAAATATTTGTTGAATCAACCTAAAAAATAGCTGTGCAACAGACCGTCTGAAAGTTGACGGTCATGTTGACAATGTCTAACATTTTTTTTGCCACGTCAACTTGAGGTTGAACATGCACGGTTGCATTGGAGACACAATTATTAACATAACGTCTATTTATACTACGTGGCATCTCTTTTTTTCACAAACCACACTTGCATTGGAGATGCTCTTAGTAGTATCATGCTCCCACGCGTATCTACCTAACCATAGTTTTCTGGTCCTTTCCCATTTGCTACATGTAATGTTTTCTTTTTTCACATACCAGAAAACAGTTATGTATATATATATATATATATATATTAAAAAAAGAGTTTTATATACGTCAATGTGAGCCATGTGGCCCCTTAGGGCGAAGCCAGGACTCATTGTCCGAAAGGGTTAAATTAACTATATATTTTTTTTTTGGTGTACTACATGCGGTGTACCAACTCGAATATGGGACATTGTCATGTTATTATGTTAAATTAACGTAATTTTCTATTCAAGCCACATTGGATGGTAGTACAAAGTTTTTTTTAAAAGCAAACCTAAAAGAAAACAAAATAGCAAACGAATTAAACTTAAATACTTGTTCGGATAAGCAAACAAAGTAAGGAATTCAAATTTTGTTTCATTTATCTATGGAAGAACATAGAATGGAGAGGAAAACGAAACTTTAATGTGTTTGAGTGTCAAATAAAATATTGAGTATATCACTCCAATGAATATATTGAGATTATCTCAGTTAAATTAAATTATGAACTGGACTATTTTTTTGAATTATTAAGCAATGTTAATATTGTAATTGTCTTTTATTTATATTTTTATCTATTATTTTTTTATTAAAAAAATAACCAAAATCATTAAATATTTTTTAAGAAAAAGCTAGTCCGGGCTAGATTGCATATTGTAGGTGGTCGAACTATGTGGTACGTCAAATGGGTCGAGTTATACTGGGCCCAGAGCAACTCAATTGAAATGTTGATTGTATGACGTCGACTGTCGACTGTCGTCTGGTAATGGTCGTCTCAACTTCACTGATCCTACAAAAGAGTTTAAACATAAACGAAATGTAGAATGAAAATAAAAAGATGGGGGTTGGATTATTAGCCTTAGGTGTGCTTGGGCTGAGCAATGACTAATGACAATCGTGATGATGAGGATGGTTGAATTCCGGTGGCCGAAATGTTCTGGGAGCAGAATTTCGGTACGCCTTTGTAAGCTTTTCTTGAGAGATATTTCCGAAAGACTCAAAGTGTGTGAGCTCTATTATTTATAGTGGGAGACGTAGCTCCAACCGTTCATCGATATGGCTTGATTGTGGGCGAGATATCTGGAGAGATTCTCTCTTCAGATGATCCACCTCACCATAACTGACCTTTTGACTTGGTCCTTCCAAGACCAAGTTCTGCTCCTGCTGATACATCATGTTGGGTCGACCCAATGTGATGGGCTTGGGTAGGACCAAATGTTATAAGGTTTGGGTTTTAATATATTGGGCCTATGGGCCATTTTTGGTTACCACAGTTTGTCCCCCACTTTCTAAAGAAGGATTCATTGAGTTAGAGAGTGTTTTTCGCTGAGTCGACCATTGTCGAACGAATTCCTTGTCGAGTCGAATCAATATCCTTTGAACGCTATTTGATTAACCTTTATTGGACCAATGTCGTCATGTCGTCAATGATGATTTGTCGTTATAGTCATCTTAGAGTAGACTTTGCAGTCAAATTGATGGGATGGAGGCGTTTTGAGTTTTCTATGCTGACGTCAGATGCATTAAATTCACGCGCGGTTATCGAGATAACAATTTTGAATTTTAAACCAGGCGGTTACCTAGGTTAGCTGGCAGTTGAAGGGGTGCTGACATATGGCAACTAGGGTTAAAGTGTTGGTTTATAAATAAACCATTTCATTTACCAAAACCATTTCTTGCATCTTGCGCGACCATTACTCTTCTCTTTCACCTTACTCTGACGTTTTCTCTTGTCTGGTGTTGATTTTGCTGATTCCACTTGATTCCTTTCTGTGGATTCCTCCGTGATTTCTTCCCGTGCTTTCTTCTCAAGGTTAGAAAAGAGTTGCTCTTCATTTAAAAAAAAAAAAAAAAATTTTTATATACTTCATGCAACTTATTTATGAATCTGTAGGAAATAGATTAGTAGAAGTTTTTTGATGTTTACCTGTGAAATGCGTGTTCTTCATTGTTCTTGATGGTTTTTGATGCTTTTGATTCACTGCTATGTTGATTTCATTCGTATGTGTTGTTTCTGTTTTACGTGTACGTCGTTGTGATGAGAATAGTCGTTTAGATTTGAGAAAATGCTCGACTGTGGGTAGACAGCTTGTCTAGGTTTTAGGTTGATCTTGGAGAAGGATTTCCCATGTTGTAAAAAACCCTAGGTTTTGATCCAGAATCCTTAGGTTGTGATCGTAGCGTTTAGTTTTTATCTGACTTATGCATTTTTTGCATGTCAGATTTTAGAGATCATGTCGGGCGACGATACAGTCTCAGATCCTCTTGTCGACTGGACCGGTGACACAGAAAGTGAAGATGACGAAGTCGACAGTGGGATACAAGATGTCGATAAACTAGTTACAATTCAAGACCCGTCGAAAGTCGTCAACGTAAATATTAGGGGTATATTAGAGCAGGGTGGCGTCCGCGCCATAGCGAAGCCGGTTGATTTTCCAGAGTATAGGGACGATGTGGGGGCATCTACTTCAGGTCGCCTGTTAGATGTTTTAGATGGTAGTCCGGCAAGTTTGATTATAGAGGATAACTTCGATTGTTTGCGGACTATATATGGCATTCCAAAATCGGTCAAGCTACGTGCTCCGCTAAAACATGTGCAAGCAGACTGGGATATACCCGATTGGACATGCTTTTACGAGTATACTCTGCGTCTAGGGTTTAGATTTATGGTACCTTCGTTGGTACGACGACTATTAAAATATTTCGACATTGCTCCTGGCCAACTAATGCCAAATAGCTGGAGGATATTGCTTAGTTTGACCGTTTTGTGCGAGAGGTATAGAATCGACCTTGAGTTAGGGTGCGTCTTGCATAACTATTATCTAAAGGAGCATGTAGGCGACTCAGGTCGTTACATACTGATACCCAGAGATAAGAATAATCGACTTATAACTGGTACTACTACAAATGATCGTCATTGGAAGGATACTTTCTTTTTTGCCAAAGGTTCGCCAATTGATAGTCATTGGGGTAAATCACAATTTGTCCTGCATAAGGTGTGGAATCGAAAAGGTTAGTGTCGACCAACTCTTTTGTTTTAGAATATACGTTACCCAAAAAACTCACAATAAATGGTAAATGTTTTGTGTAGACATCAAGCGTGTAGATAATGATATGTCGAGCGACAATGCATATGCGCTTACTGAATAGATATTACGCATCCCAGCTAAAGATAGAAGTTGTAGAACATTGCTCGTGGATGGTAAGCTTAGGCCTAACAGTCTGGAGATGGTCGACTTTGAAAAGAACGCGGGAACCATATCCTCTAGTGAGGGATTTCGTGTCATATGTCTGGACTATGAGGAGTCTTGAAATACTTGGGTGTAATGTGATTTTTCTGCCACATATTACTGACATTGAGCGACGTTTCGCAGTGACGTCGATGTCGAACGTAAAGATGAACCTGCCGGATAAGGCCGACGCCATGCAGCGTTTAAGGGATGATCTCTCAAAGAAGCGGGCGACCAAAGCCAAAAAGGTTCAAGCGAGCGACATGTCGAAGGAAGATGCTCCAGCTGCACCCGAGCATATTTATACCTCGTCTCCTAAGCAAAATCTGGTGCGAAAGAGGCAGAGGAAAGATTCGACCAACGATCCAGGGAAAAAGGTCGACTCAAGCACAAAGAAGAAAGCCGCTGAGGTTTTTGAGCCTGATTCATCGATGATACTCCTTGCTTCCAGACTATCATCGTTCAATGATCCGACCAGATTTCTTAGAAAGTCAACGAATTTCTTCTCGTTGCTGACGAAGAAATTAAAAAAAAAAAAAAAAAGACAGAGGAAGTATTCGACACAACCATTCTTTCAACGTTCTAGGTAAATTTGTTTATTCATTTCAATTGTATTGTCGTTTGTTTCTATTTGACTTATACGATTTTTCTTTTGTAGGCTTTGCAAGCGTAGTTGCATCTTCATGACATGTATAAGCTAGTAAGTGACAAGTGCGCTAAGTTTAGGAAGGCGAACGACGTCCTCAAAGCTGACAAGGCCAAAGTTGATATTTCTCTGAAGGAGTTAGAGCAGAAAGTTGTTGCTCTAGAAGGGGATTTGAAGGGCGTGGAGGATGAGAGGAATCGATATCGGGAGGAGTCGTCGAAAGCCAAGGCGGACGTTGTCGAGCAGGAGCGCCTTGTCGTGGCTTTGAAAGAACAACTGAAGTCAATCACATTTGCAGCGATATGCAAAGCAAGGGCAGATATATTTAGAGAATACATGGCTAGTAAGCATATCAATTGGAACCATGAGGAAATGCAGGAGGTGATCGACACCTGCGAGGAAATGCTCAGGTTTGAAGGATCTTCACCTGGAGAGGAAGCAGGTGACAAGGAGGCTACCAAAGGAAATGTTGATAAGAGCCTCGACGATCCCACAAGCCTAGATGACGACGTTGTCGATCCGCCGACGAATTGAAGCTCCCAACTTTTTATTTCTCTTTATAACTTCTGTTTGGTTTGTACATTTGTGGATGATTTGGTCGACTCGACCTATATTTTTTTTTTTGTTCTGATGCCTCGTTTTGAATGAAGTTATATTTTGACCTTATATTGTGAAAACGATACGACCATCATATAATGGGGTTTACACAACGACAGCTTCTAATTGAATGAGATCAGCTTATAAACTCATGCTCATTCGTAAGTCGGTCGACATGATATGTTTGATATGATTTTATCGAAAAGTGAGAATCGCATACATGTGTTAATAGGTCGACATGATTTTATATAAATTCAAAAAATCATCGCGTACATGCGTTGTGTGGTCGACAAGACCTTTTTAAATAGAAATTTCACGTACATGCATTACGTGGTCGACAAGTCATTTTTACATAATAATTTCGCGTACATGCGTTAAATGGTCAACATAACCTTTTTACATAGAAATTTCGCGTACATGCGTTAAATGGTCGATATGACCTTTTTACATAATAATTTCGCGTACATGCGTTAAATGGTCGACATGACCTTCTTATAAATAATTTCGTGTACATGCGTTATGTGGTCGACAGGATTTTATATAAATTCAAAAAATCATTGCGTACATGCATTGTGTGGTCGACAAGACCTTTTTAAATAGAAATTTCGTGTACATGCGTTACGTGGTCGACAAGTCCTTTTTACATAATAATTTTGTGTATATGCATTAAATGGTCGACAAGACCCATTACATAATAATTTCACGTACATGCGTTAAATGGTCGACAGGACCTTTTTACATAGAAATTTTGCGTACATGTGTTAAATGGACATGACCTTTTTATATAATAATTTCACATACATGTGTTAAATGGTCGACATGACCTTCTTATAAAATAATTTCGCGTACATGCGTTATGTGGTCGACAAAACCTTTTTACATAGAAATTTCGCGTACATGCGTTAAATGGTCGACATGACCTTTTGATATTGTAATTTTGCATACATGCGTTGTTTGGTCGAAAATTGTCGTCTTTGTTGTCGTTGTCGACATTTGTCGTCTGAGTCGACGTCTGTCCCCAGTGCTATTCCCCCACTCTTAATATGCGTTTGCCGGATGAGGATATTGAGAGTTGAATCGTAGATGTCGACAAGTAGTAGACGTTGAGTCTGTTATCTAAAATAGAGAGATTGCCTGTCGAAGTCGACAATTTGTACGTCACAAGAAAAATATTTTTGTGAGCTCAGTTTTGCACTTAGTTGCACTAAGTTTTCATCATTGCTCCTCGTTTGTCGATTTGTTAGAAATGGAATGTCGATAGACTAAGGAAAAAAATAAAGAAAAAGGGAAAAAAAAAAAAAAAAGTTCAGAAATGGTACTGTTTCAGATATAGAGCGTTCCAACTGTTGCGTCGTTCTCAACCGTCAAGTCCCCGCAATTTGTATGCTCCTCGTCCAACTACATCTGTTATTTGATATGGGCCTTCCCATGTCGGCCCTAATTTCCTAGCACATTCCTTTCTCGTGTTTTGGAAGACTCGTCGCAGTACCCAGTCGTTGATTTTGAAAACCCTAGCACGTACTTTTTTGTTGTAGTGTCGTGCGACTTGCTATTGATATGACTGGATTCTTATAGCGGCACGGTCTCGACGTTCGTCTAAGTGGTCAAGTTTGAAACTGAGCTCCAGACTGTTCTGGTCTTCATTTGGATTTTCACTTCGAGTGGTCGCTAGCCGTGTCTCTATTGGGATCACTGCTTCTGAACCATAGACGAGCGAGAAGGGAGTTTCCCCAGTCGACCGTCGTGGAGTAGTCCGGTACGACCACAGTATTTCTGGTAATTTTTCTGCCCACTCACCTTTCTCTGCCTCCAGTCGTTTATTTAATGTGTTGACAATTGTTTTGTTAGTCGACTCTGCTTGTCTGTTGGCTTAAGGATAACGTGGGGTTGAGAAGCTTAGCTTTATACCATACTTGTCACAGAAATTCTTGAAGTCGTAGGAAATGAATTGGGATCCATTGTCGGTCACTATCTCTCATGGTACTCCAAACCTGCAAATAATATTCTTCCATACGAAGTTGTGTACCTCAATGTCGCGCACTTATTGATATGCTCCGACCTCGACCCATTTGGTGAAGTAGTCTGTTAAGACTAGCATGTAGACGA
Organism: Acer saccharum; assembly: GCA_030490815.1. NCBI lineage: Eukaryota > Viridiplantae > Streptophyta > Magnoliopsida > Sapindales > Sapindaceae > Acer > Acer saccharum. Next base: position 30,912,698 of record CM059870.1, on the reverse strand, counting down.
CACTTCCGAGTGCTGCTGGGAGTTTACCTACAATATCCATTCCCCATTTCATAAAAGGCCAAGAGGCCGAAATTGAATTCAACATACTTGGGGGGAGGTGCAATACGGGTGCGAACTGTTGACATTTGTCGCACGACTTCACATGATTTTGAGAATCTGTCCGCATTATCAGCCAGTAATATCCAGCAGTAATGGCTCTGTTCGATAGGCTACGGGGCCGGAATGGTTTCCACATTCCTCGTAGTGAAGGCTTTTCATGACGTCGTACGCCTCTCGAAGGGTGACGCATTGTAAGTAGGGTCCTATAAATGACTTTTTATAAAGTTTACCGTATATGATGCAGAATTTTACCACTTTTACTTTGATCTTCCTTGCTTCTGATCTGTCTTGTGGTAGAATGTCAACCTGAAGGTAGTTAAATATAGGCTCCATCCAGCTTTTCCCATGGTCAACTGGTGTAAGTACTTCTGTTTCTTGAATTTTCGGAGCCGTAAGATGCATAATTGGTATCGACTTCGAACCAGTTGTAGTCGTCGAACAGAGACTCACTAATGCGTCCGCTCGAGCATTCTCTGATCTGGGTATTTGCTCGATTGTAAATTCATTGAAGGTCGTCTGAAGTTGCTTAGTTTTAACCAGATAAGCCGACATCCTTTGGTCTCTCGCTTCATAGGTGCCATTTATCTGTCTAACGACTATCTGGGAGTCGCTCAACACCTTAATGTTTTTTTATGTCTAGGCTTATTGTGAGGTCGAGCCTAGCGATCAAGGCTTTGTATTCGGCTTCGTTGTTTGTCGCACAGAAACCACAATGGATCGACTGCTCCAATATATCCCCCTACGGTGATTTAAGTACCAATCCTAGTCCGTTTCTTTTGATATTGCTAGACCCGTCGACCGACAAGGTCTATTTTCCTGTGGAGGATTTTTCTGTGAGTACTACTAGTTCCTGTTCAACCTGCACATTTTCACAAGGGGTAAAGTATGCAATAAAGTCAGCTAGTACCTATGATTTCATTGCGGATCTTGGGTGGAAGCTGATATCGTACTCGCTTAGCTCCACGGCCCATTTCGTCAGTCGACCTAAAAGTTCTAGCTTATGAAGTATATTTTTTAATGGGTAAGTAGTCAGTACTTTAATCGAGTGGCATTGGAAATATGGTCTGAGTTTGCGTGCTGTTACGTCGAGAGCTAGTGCAAGTTTCTCCAGTCGACTGTACCTAGTCTCGGCATCGAGTAAAGTTTTGCTTACGTAGTAAACTGGGTGTTGACTGTTATCTTCCTCTCGAACCAGTACAGCACTTACGGCTGTGTCGGACACTGCCAAATATAGGAGTAGTGTTTCGTTGTCTTTAGGTTTTGACAATAGTGGGGGCGACTTCAAGTAGGCTTTCAAGTCCTGTAATGCTCTTTCGCATTCATCGTTCCATTCAAACGTTTTGTATTTTTTAGGGTGTTAAAAAATGGAAGGCACCTTTCGGAGGACTTCGAGATGAACTGGTCCAGCGCTGCTACACGACCAGTAAGCTTTTATACGTCTTTGATGCATCTAGGTGACTCAATGTTCTCAATCAACTGTATTTGATCTGGATTGGCTTCGACACCTCTTTGGGTGACCAGATAGCCTAGAAACTTCCCTGAAGATACACCAAAAGAACATTTAGTAGGATTAAGTTTCATACCGTATTCGTCGAGTACGTCTAACGACTGTCTGAGATGGTCTAGGTGTTGTTGAGCGATTAAAGAATTGACCAACATGTCATCGATGTAGACCTCAATTGTCGATCTGAGCATCTTGGCGAACATCTTGTTGACTAGCCTTTGATAGGTTGCACCTGCATTCTTTAAACCAAAAGGCATTACTTTGTAACAAAATATACCTCGCTCGGTGACAAAGGCTATTTTCTCTTGGTCATCTGGGTGCATCAAGATTTGGTTGTAGCCGGAATAGGCGTCCATAAAACTCAGCAGTTTGTGGCCTGTAGTCGTGTCGACCAACATGTCGATGTGAGGTAACGGGAAAGAATCCTTAGGACGTGCTTTGTTGAGGTTCGTGAAGTCGATGCAGACTCGCTATTTCCCGTTCTTCTTTTTTATTACCACGACGTTTGCTAACCAGTCGGGGTATTTTACTTCTCTCACAGATCCGATGTCGAACAACTTCTGGATCTCGTCGTTGATCACCTTTTTTCTTTCTGGAGCGAACTTTCTTCGTTTTTATTTTACCGGATGGTACTCTGGGTCGACCTGCAGTCGGTGAACGATTACTTCTGGATTGATGCCAACCATGTCTGAGTGTGTCCAAGCAAAGCTGCTGCGTCGTTCCTGTAAAAATTCGATCAATTGCTTACGAATGTCGCTCGGTAATCTGGACCTAATGTAGACTTTATGGTCGGGATGGTTCGGGTCGATCGACACCTCGTCGAGTTCTTCCATATTTGGCTTGTTTTGCGTCGACTCGACTTTGGCATCCTGTAATTGCTATAAATCCTATCGCTTATTTTTTATGGCATTCTGGTAACATTCCCTAGCAGCTCTTTGTTCCCCTTTAATCTCCTTCACTCCCCATTTGGTTGGGAACTTAATCATCTGATGGTATATCGACGGGATTGCATTCAACTCATGTATCCAGGGTCTGCCAAGGATGGCGTTGTATGGGGACTGTCAGTCGAGCACCAAGAAGTTGATGTATAGGTTAACGCCTTCGACGTAAACTGGTAACACAATTTCTCCCAGAGTACTTTTTTGCTCTCCGCTGAAACCTGTCAGCATGGTCGTTCGACGACTGAGTTTGGATTCGTCAACCAGCATTTCTCGTAGAGCACTGTTAAACAAAATATTACAAGAACTACCATTGTCAACTAAAATGTGTTTCGTTAGACAATTTGCAATATGTAAAGAAATAACTAAAGCGTCATGGTGAGGAGAAAACAAATTTGATTCATTTGTCGACCTAAAGGTGACAGTTTCGTCGACTTTGGATGGATGCTCCCGGTTTGGTTGAATTTCCACGTTCGACACTTGTCGTGTTTGTCTCTTAGCTGTTGAGCAACGTACGCCACTGACTTCAGATCCCTCTGAGATGCATTTGATTACTCTATCTTGCCTAGGTGGTTCTGGAAGGCTGTCGACGGTGTCGGTATGTCTCTGGTCATCGCGTCTTACATAAGTTTGTTTTCCTTTATCTGTTAAGAACTCCCGAAGGTGTCCCTATTTTAGGAGCTTTGTAACTTCGTATTTGAGGGCGATGCAATCTTCCGTGCGATGGCCATGATCCCCATGAAATTCGCATTGAAGCTTGGGGTCCCGGTGTTCAAGAAGTACGTTCATCTTTCGTGGCCATTTGACTGTTTTGCCCATTTCCTTCATTACTGCTACGAGGTCGACTGGTTCGATGCTGAGGTTATATTCTGGTGCTTCTAGTCGTGGTCGACTGGACCTTGCGTTGCCACGTCCATAAGAATTTCTCTCGTTGGAACCCTCATGTCGGGACTGGTTATTTCTTTTGTCGCTCGTTGGGTATTGTTTTGACCTTCTGTTGTTAGACCTCCTGTCTACTCGATCATTTTGTCGACCTCCATAATAGTTGTTATTGGCTTTTCCAACGAAGTTTGCCTCGTCTTCTTCCCATTTGATTTAGGCCCACGCTTTTGCCAGTACATCTTCCATTGTCCTGCATTGATATTTAGTAAGTTCTTTATATAAGTCGGAATCAAACCTGAGGCCTTTCCTGAAGGCATAGATGGCGGTCGCTTGATTGCAATGTGGAATTTGTACTTTCTCTCTATTGAAGCGTCCGACATAAGTCCTCAAATTTTCGCTAGGTTGTTGCGTTATCGTATAAAGGTCGTCCGACTGTTTTTCTAACTTGCCACTGCTTACAAATTGCTCCACAAATGTGTCCGTCAGCTGCGCAAAAGAGTCAATTGAATTGTTAGGCAAATTAGTATACCATTGTAAAGCGGGGCCACTAAGGCTAGACCCAAAGGCTTTGCACATGCATGCTTCTCTCAAGTCACGTGGAATCGCAGCAGTAAACATTCTCTATTTATACTATGCTATGTGGTCGTCCGAATCTGTCGTCCCTTCATATTGTTTCATGTTTGGGAAGCTGAATTTTTTGGGCATTTCAGTGAGAGCTATTGCATCGACGAACGGTGAGTCGATGCTGTTGGCCGTACTTTTCTTTATTAGAGCTGGAACTCCTGGAATTCGTTGGATGAGGGCCTTTATTTCTGTAAACCTGCGAGAGAATTCCAAATTAGTAGATAAATGTAAATCGGGCCCGGGATTTACCAATCCGGGTGTCGACTGGAGTGACGCGGTCGTTCTGTGGATGTTGTCTGGCTGTTGATCCATCGCTGGATCTTGTTCATTCAGCATTTCATTCTGAGCCAACATATTGTTGAGGTCGATTTCGACTCGATTTGTCTGAGGCGTCGGCTGATTCTGCTGGTCACTTGGATTCATGTCTGGTATGATGGGATTTCCTGGTGCTCTTGGAGCTGTTCGATCGATAACCTGTTCGCTGTTTGGAGCTAAGACTGGACGCTCCGACGTCGCTGAGTCAGGTGCCACTCCGTCGACCAGGGCTCTTAGTTCTTCATTCATTGCTTGGATCGCTATATTCTCTGCTCGAGCGCTTGCAATTTCTCAGCGTTCGCTGTCATCTAAGCAGTCAACGCAGCAATCTGTTCTTCGACAGTTGTGAATGATCCACTTCCAGACATATTGATTGTTGATTTGATTCGAGTTCAAAAATAGTTACAATGGGCCCCACGGTGGGCGCCAAACTGTAGGTGGTCGAACTACGTGGTACATCAAATGGGTAATGGTCGAACTACTGGGCCCAGAGCAACTCAGTTGAACTATTGATTGTATGACGTCGACTATCGTCTGGTAATGGTCGTCATCTCAACTTCACTGATCCTGCAAAAGAGTTTAAACAGAAACGAAATTTAGAATGAAAATAAAAAGATAGGGGTTGGATTATTAGCCTTAGGTGTGTTTGGGCTGAGCAATGACTAATGACAATCGTGATGATGAGGATGGTTGAATTCCGGTGGCCGGAATGTTCTGAGAGCAGAATTTCGGTACGCCTTTGTAAGCTTTTCTTGAGAGATATTTCCGAGAGACTCAAAGTGTGTGAGCTCTATTATTTATAGTGGGAGACATAGCTCCAACCGTTCACCGATATGGCTTGATTGTGGGCGAGATATCTAGAGAGATTCTCTTTTCAGATGATCCACCTCACCATAACTGACCTTTAGACTTTGTCCTTCCAAGACCAAGTTCTGCTCCTGCTGATACATCATATTGGGTCGACCCAATGTGATAGGCCTAGGTAGGACCAAATGTTATAAGGTCTGGGTTTTAATATATTGGGCCTATGAGCCATTTTTGACTACCACACATATACCTCTGCCCCTAGGCCCACTGTTAACTAAGTTTAATTCAACTTAACAATAATAATAATAATAAACAGTTTTATCCCTTTATAATTATATATATATATATATATATATATAATCCTAAAGTTTATCCCTTTATAATTGTAACAAAACATAAGTAAATCATATAGATAAAATAAATAATAAAATAAAATAAATAAATAAAACCCTCAAGGCCTCAAGTTATCCATTATAATTGTCATAAAAAATTGCTACGTTTATTAAGTGACATAGCCTTTATATATGCACTACTGAGATTATTGATACCGTAGTTTCCAATTACTAAAGTCTTAAAAAAATATATATTAAAAAAAACTTAAATATTGAATAAATTATAATAATTATAACCATTTCCCAGCATAGAATAGTGGTAAAAGTACTCATTTATCCTGACAAACCATATAAGTCATATAAAAAAATTATTATATTATTATAGTGGAGTTAAAAGTGTCACTCTCCCATGTGTCCTTGTTTAAACTTTGCTTTTGGTCACCGTAATACCATCGGTAGTTCAATACCAAGACAAAGAAAAAGAGGAAAGAAGGGTAAAAAGAACCGTCTGGTTAACAGACTATGTCACATAACAAAAGCAGAGTAATGGGGCTTGGCTACTATATCCACATCGGTATGCTAACACTCAAATTTAAAAACCGTTCAAGGTTCAATTTAAAAACCATTCTAAATTTTACATTAAAATCAATTAAAAATGGTTTTTAATTTTTAGTGATACTATATCCATTTGGGTATAGTAGTTGGACCCAAAGGAACGAAGACGAAGTGAATTTAAAAATCGGAATGGTGGTTCACTCAAGTGATCCAACGGCTTCCAAATGCAGACATGCAGCACCGGACACGTGCCTACATCACATCACCGCAACGAATTAACGTCCCTGTCAAAATAGCGCCGCGTGCCTTTACTAAACGACGTCTATTAACCGCTTTTGTTCAAAGATATATTACATATTTCCCAAAATAGCCTCCCCAAGACCCAAGTTGCTTTATGGGTTCCCTACTGGCCCACCCCCCTCACAACTAGCTACAGTCCTTGCTTGTGGATGCGGACCCCACCTCCCACCCCCATCCCCCGCACGGCCCCACCTTCTCCATTTCTTATTTTTCACTTATTTACCTTATAGGGAAACTTTCATTTTGGTCCCCAGATGATCAGCTTGTCATTATTTTTTTAAACAACATTTGCATCTTCAGTCCTTATGACCCTTAAATTATAATATATTCATCGATTTAGTCCTCTAGTCAAAAAAGCTTCACGGTCAAACCAAACAGAAGGTGGAAATCGACTGTTTTACCCTTGTTAATAAAATATTAATGTTAAAACTTAAAACATGTATTGCCTTCTTATTTGATAAAAATTTACAAGTTTTCCTATGCATAAAATTTGGATCTACCACGAAAAAAAAACTTAAAATAATTAAATAAAATAGAAAAATTCCTTAAAATAATGTAAATGTATAAATATATATATATATATATATATATATATACACGTGTTAACGATAAAATTTCGTTAACCGGAAGTCTACGAGGTCATTCTTATATAGAATCACCTCAGATAAACCTTGAATATACTTGGAATAGAGTTGGGGATATTTTTGAGGTCTAACCTAGGCATTCAAATAATCAAAATATACCCACCGCGGCACTGATTGAACAGTGGGGTTCAATCATGGTTACTATTGCACGTAAATACCACAAGATGAATAAAACACAAGCAAATAAAAAGAAAGAACACCTAGACACAAAATAATGCAACTATATCAGCCAAAAAGATCCTTGATGTGTATCATTATGATTGATCTTATCCATACATAGACCTTTAGGTCCTTTGTACATGCTTAATATAGACAATTTTTTTAACCGTTCTTCCACGTTCCATGATGGAGGACATCTTCATCATTTTCAACGGCAAGTGGCCGGGGTGGAATGACTCCACCTTCATTGTGCAGCAGCAACTATAGGAAGCATGGCATAGCCGCATTCTTTCCCTGATATCGTTGTTGTGTATATAGTCTATAAACGAGACGCTCCATACGTTTAACTGTTGCTCTAAGTAAAGTGCCACGTTGGCTTATTCATAGCAAATTTTTTTTTTTTTTTTTTTAATGGCATAGTGCTAACTTTTGTTTAATTAATAAAATCCTTTAAAAAATTGGTGTAATTTTTTTTATTTTACAATTCAGTTTGATTAAATTAAATATTGTTGGAATTTTGAATAGAATTCAAGAGTCATGTCTTTTCATTAGAAAATTGTGTCTCTTGATCAAAAGATGCAATTCTTCCAATAGATGTGTTTTAACCAAGAGACACATTTGAGTCTATAAATTGGAATGAAATTCATTCCAAAATTACAGGAGTTTAGTTAGAGTCTTCTAAGACAGAAAATTTATGAATTAATTTCTGTACAAAGTACACGTACACTGTAGTGAGAGGAAATAAACAAAGTTCGCTAGGGTTCTAATTTCTAGTGCTAGAAATTAGAATACAGATAGTTGTATCCTGGGAAACAGTCACCTACAGAACTTCAAGCACAAGAGAAGGGGTGAAATACTGTTTTAGGGCATTGCAAGTTAGCAAGCCTCTATCTTCTTTCAATAATTGCAAATACAAGTCAGTATTTTAGTTTTATTGCATTGTTTCTTTTATTTATTATTGTTATTATTTTATTGCAGTAATATTTCTACATTGAAATATCAATATATAGAAACTTGATGTATACATTTTGTTGTATAAAATGTCTATTCTTTTTCTATTTTCTATCACTGATTGTTGTGTCCCCAACAAACATGTGTCAGAATATTATACAATATAAGTGTTGACGGTGAAATTTGGATTGCCACGCACTCAACAATTAAATCAATTTAATATAAAACAAGAGAATTAAGAACACATGCAAAAGACAAGTTTTACGTGGAAAACCCTTGAATGGGAAAAAACCACAGCGCCCCTGAGGGCAGAAGAATAATACTAGGTTTTCGTTGCTTTGTTACACACTCAAATCTCTCACAATTGCTCTCTTTTCTCTCTATAGAATTCTGAACCCCTTCCTCGTGGGATAGGTGGTTCTATTTATACATGTTTACTTAGGGTTTCCCCTTGTTGATTTTGTACTGGGATCCTTTCCTGTCACGGATTAGGTCTTCTTTCCTTTTTATGATTCCTTGTTGTTTTGGGTCTTCTAAAAGTTTAGGGTTTGCTTCTGTGTTTCTGCTGAGTCGGTTCGAGCCTAGTGTGCTGGTCCAGCGAGTACCTTTATTTTCTGGGTATTGCGTATCTGGCGAGCACACTTCTATATTCGGCGAGTAGGTTTTTGGTTTTGGCGACCATGCCTTCGACTTCCTTCTGGTCTAAGCTATTTTATCATCCTGACTTGTCAGACTCCTTCCCTTGACCCGGTCAATGAATGACGTGGCAATTTTTCGTTAGCTCCTTAGATGACGTGTCAGTTTGGCGAATTTATACATACAACAATAAGTTTTAAAACAAAATTACCCCATGCCCCTTTAAGTTTGGCTGACAAAGAGGGACGAAATTGATAATGTTTTGAAAATTCAGGGACCACGAAACCAAAAACTAAAAGAAACAAAATGAAAGGCTAATCAATTGGGGAATAAAATTAGACTTTCCCTTCCTTATAAGTTATAACCCACCGGTGCTAGCCCGGTAATTTTTCACACAAATTGTGGACATTTGTTTTTTGGATTAATTACACAAAAAAAATCGATGAGCTTAGGTGAAGTCGTACTCATATTCAAATTTTCATTTTATTACAAAAACCTCCCATGAAAAATGTTGACTAATGGTTTGACTGACGATCAATTCCAAGTTTAATGGGTAGTGCAGAGGTAACATTATCACTTAAAAAATAATTAAACCCATAAGAACCCCTTACGTTTCAATAATTATTGAGCTACTAAAAATTAACTATCAAATACACCCCAATGTTTAACAAATTATGAATCTAGCCCAAACCCAACTTCATCTTATTCCTTTTCTGCTGCCAATGCCCGCCATCAGTGTTGCAGCAACGGTGAAACCTATTGGAGGTGGCTGTCAGCTTCCTCCATATAAAAGAGGCGGCACCCGCCTCCTCTATTTGAAATAGAGGCATCGCAAGATTCCTCCTTTTTGGAGGAGGTTCGTCGCCTCTATGGAAGGAGGTGGCAAACCTCCACATAGGGGAGGAGGCATCACACCTCCGCTTTCTTGTATAGGAGGCTTGCAGCCTCCTCCCAAATTGAGGACGTGGTGGTGATAAGATTTGAGGAAGTTGAAGTTTTAGGTTTGAGGTGGATTTGAAATTATTCAAAGATTTGGGGTAACATTATTATTTCCCAAATGTTTGCCACGTCAACCCTAGATTAGAACAAAGGGTATTTTTGTCTTTTCATACCATAAAGTTTGTCAAACATTATGTCTAACGGCAGTCAACATTTTTCAGAGGAAGTTTTTTTTTTTTTTTTTTTTTTGAATTTACAACAACTGCTGGGACCTGGCGAGATAGACAAATAATATTTGTAAATATATACACGCACACAGGCGTTGAACCGTGGTGGTTGGGGCTCCCAAGGGAGGGACCAACCATATTGGCAAGAGACCTTGTGTATTTTTTCAGAGGAAGTTTTGCCTAATAAAAAGAAAAGTTGAATATGAGTGCAATTTCACCTAAACTCATGGGATGTCTATACAATTAATCCTTGTTTTTACTTAAAAATTGTTGTCCCAAATTACCATCTTACCCAACTGTCCATGTTCTTCCTATGCACGATGTTGACTCTTGTAGTCTTGTTAATAACTTATCCCTTGGGAGTCAATATGGGCATTTTGGTCCAACCGACTGCACTAAAACCACCGGAAACAAAGAGCCGAATGAACAGCCGAAATGACTTCATTTACCCTTCTTCCCATGAGTCTGCGAGTCAAGATATTGACTCTACTTTCGGTTTTATCCTCCCGTCCACAGGGGTATTTCTGTCAAGTGCTAGTCACGCAAAATTTATGAAAAAGGATTGGTTTCTCGAATCTGCCCATGCCACGATTGAGAGGCAGTTTTGAAAGCCTCCGTGTGAGAGTGTGAAGTTAAATATTGAGGGCATTGTGGGAAACGTGAAATTTGGCCTTATCGTCACAAGGCCATAACGTGGCATCGTGTGACAAAGACGTACGATGGGAACCGGGTTCATCTCTCGACACGTACCCCACACAACAGATTATATGTTTTTCCACGTCGGATAAACACGTGGCAACCTGGTCCTAGTCAGCACACCCCCTCCCGTTTCCTCTTATAAAGGCCACACCATCTGCTCTGCTCTCCTTATCGTCCCCTCACAAAAGCCAAACCCACACACAAACCAAGCTCTCACATTTCATTTTTCACTCTCTCTCTCTCTTTAATCTCCGTTCATTTTATCTGAACCTTTAATGGTGTAAACCTCGCCGGAATTTTAAGTTTCGTAGCCTGGAAATGGAGGTTCCGGCAACCGATCTTTGTTTGGAGTGTCAAAGCGAAAACGTCAAGCTCTCGCGTCGTCGCGTATTTCGGTACCTTTAACCGTATTTTGGAAACCCTAAGCAAAAGCGACTTTACTTAGCTGAGTTTCGAAGTTATTCCATGGCAAATCAGAGGCAAACTAGTATATAATAATCGCAGATAAAAAGGTACCTATTTCAGCTTAAAGAGACTATAAATTTAGGTAAACGCTTTGGTTTTTGAAAGAAATCGTGGATTTCTGGGTTGATTCGGTTCGCTGAGAGAGATTGATTGTTTCGATCCATGTGTAGAGAGAGGACTTGAAGCCAGAAGCCTCACTTTTTCAGGTTATTATTAAATTGAACTAATTTTTAGTTTTTGTCTTCGTAATCATATTTTCAATTGAAGGCGAAGAATCGATATAAGGTGATAGTGTGTAGGATTTTAGGTTCTTAGCAAGGGACGGTTCAATTGTGTGATTTTGGTTTAGAAACTAACTCAAGTAAAACTATTAGCCTTTAGATATGGAGAAGAAAAATTGAAAGCCTTAAAAGATCGGCCGTGATCATGCCTTTTCCGATGAAGATCCAGCCAATAGATTTTCAGTCACTAGAAGAACCTACTCGGTTCGAGCCGGTCAAGCCGGTGGTGAAATCACGACTCAAGCGGCTTTTCGAGCGTCAATTTCTGAGAAATTCCGCCGCAGAGAAGGTCGGCGCCATCGAGGAGCCGTTACATCATTTCAACAAGGATGGTGGCTCAACCGAGTTCGAGCCGAGCTCACTCTGTCTAGCTAAGATGGTCCAGAACTTCATCGAGGAGAGCAATGAGAAGCAATCTGGTGCGGTCAAGTGTGGCCGCAACCGCTGCAACTGCTTCAATGGCCACTCTAATGACAGCTCTGAAGATGAATTGGACTCTTATTTCGGTGATTCCACTCTCTCTTCCTCCGGTGAAGCCTTAGAAATTCTCAAGGTGCAATATTTTAAAACCAATCTCCTTTTCCTTTCTTATGTTCCTCATTTGTTTGTAACGTTTTCCTTTTTTGCGGAACAGAGTTTGGTGCCTTGCGCGAGCGTGAGCGAGAGAAATTTATTAGCGGACACAGCGAAGATAGTAGAGAAGAACAAGATCTCAAAACGTAAAGACGATATTTGCAGGAAGATTGTGAGTGACGAATTGTTGGCTCTTGGATACGACACTTGTATCTGTAAATCTCACTGGGATAAAACCCCTTCCTATCCCGCCGGTAATTTCTCTCTGTTCAGATTTCACTAAAATATATGCACAAAATCAGCCAAATGCGTTTTGTTTGAATCATATAATTTAATTAATGTTCTTTTTTTATTTAATATTAATAAAACAGGTGATTACGAATATATAGATGTGGTAATTGAAGGCCAGCGTTTGATAATCGACATCGACTTCCGATCAGAATTCGAAATCGCCAGGCCAACCAAGACATTCAAATCGATCCTCCAAGCACTGCCTTACATCTTCGTTGGAAAGGCCGATCGTCTTCAGAAGATAATCGCCATCGTATCGGAGGCAGCCAAACAGAGTTTAAAGAAGAAAGGTATGCACATTCCTCCCTGGAGAAAAGCCGATTATATCAAGGCCAAATGGCTCTCTCCTCACGCGCGAGCTCCTCCATCGCCGCACGAGTCCGATCCCAAAATCGAGAATAACAAGCCACTGAGTCAATCAGACAGTGAGTTTGAGCTGAATAACTCGGTGGAGGGAGGAGAGGGTGGTGGTGAACCGGTGTTTGTTTTGTCTGAGAGTTCTGAGGAAGATGATAAGAAGAAGAAGGTTGTGAAAGATTGGAAGGCACCTCAAGTGAAGCCCAAGAGTTTACAGATTGGGGCTAGGGTTGTGACTGGTTTGGCTTCGGTCATTGAAGACCATAGGCCATGAAATTTTGGTTTTTTCTTTTTCTTTTTGACCATCTGATAATCAAAATATGGTATATGATATAACCGTATAAACCCCCTTCTGTTTTTTTTTATGTAAGGGTGTGATTTTACTAATATCAATAAATTTCTTATAAGAATAGCATATAAACAGAAGCTTCAAAAATTTTGTTCTTCATCTGTTAGAAAAAAAAAAATATATATATATATATATATATATATATTTTTTGTATTCTTCATATTTTCTCGTTTAATTTAGTCGGTTTATTTATTTATTTTAAATATAATTAATAATTCTGTCAGTATTTAACCTGTTCTATCACGAGCTTCTGCAGATATGGAAACTTGGGTCAGCGTGGAATCAAAGGAAGCATATAGGAGTGGTAGAGGTAAATAAATTCTCCATATATATCCCTTATCTGTTTCTTGATTAGTTTTTTATTTTGAAAAATCTGCAAAAGTACAATTTTGTGTTGATTTAAAATTAAATAGTTGAACAGAAATCGATGAGGAAGTGAGAAGAGAACTCGTGCATTCTCGAGCTGTGTGAGGAGAAATCCATTTATAATTGCTGGATCTGTTTTCCCCTTCCATGTTTTATGTCTGTCTACATAATCCTAAATTATTATCATGTGCCATGCTTTTCTGATTTAAGTTTATTCTTCAATGGTTTGGAAGTTGACACCGAATGATTCCTTGTTTGTTTCTGCAACAGCCCCTCCTGTGTTGCCGATTCTAATTAAACTTTGCTAGATTTCTAAAACGGTTAGATCCAAAGTATTTATCAGCCAATATGTTGTTTTACCGGCATTGTGTTTTGGTCCTTATATTGACTGCAATTTCCCTTTTTTTTATTTTTAATTGGCAACTCCTTTTTTTTATTTGAAGATGAGGTGGTTTTACTTGAAACAGAGGCAAACTGGCAAAGTCAATTGTGCTAACTGAAAAATGCAGCGACTCGAAGCTTCCCTTGCAAAAGTCTAGACTCAACTTAAAATTCAAGCGACAAACGTAGCTTTTCAAAGATTTGGATTAATATATATATAAAAAAAAAAAAACAAAATCAGCATAATGTGATTTTATCGCCTGAATTTGAACAATATTCTTTTATAATAATATATGATATATATATATATATATATATGTGAGAGTCTTCACCGAAAGTGGAACTTATTGTTTCCAATGAAACAATGATGGCATCTTTTCTTACTTGTTAATCTTCTGGGTTGAATTCGAAACTAATAAATTGGGTCATTGCTTCAAAGTCACAAAAAAGTTATCACCACATAGAGAATGCCGTTGCTTGCCTATTTTAATTAACCTGCGCACCCCCAACGCTTTTTAACTTGAGAGCTTTTACTAACATGCGCCTGAGGTTGTCGTTTTGCGCCTCGTACTGACTGAAGCGGTGTGTCCCTACATGGTATCTTGGAAATTGCATAAAAGGAGCAGTTAAGTATTTGTATATTCTAGCACAAGGACAATCATTGCGATTTGTAAAATCCAGTTAAACATTTTTGTACCATTATAGTATATATATATATATCATTTTTTTTTTATAATAAAAATACTCCTGATAGCTGCTGCTCTATATCCATTCCTCTGTTTGCCAAAGGTTAAAAGAGTAGGGTCAAGACGATCATAATAAGGTTTTTTGGTGGGGTTGTAATTATATAATAAGATAAAAATGAAAATTTTATTAATTTTGTGTCCAAAGCTTGACATTAATGTATTACTTTCCTGAAAGCAACCTCCCACCTACCTTCTTTAACATTTTCTTCACTTCTCTCTATATCCGTTAGCTTCTCCTTGGAATATTTGGTTGCTTGTGAATTACAAATTGGATGTTACCCTAAACTTTATTACTTTCTTTTTTTAAATCTTACATTACAATATTATGTGAAATTTTATCTACATACATACAAAGACCCACAACATTAATATGCTTCGATGTTGATAATTATCCGTATAAAAAGTGATTGTGCATAATAATATTAAATACTAAGAAAAAATAGATATTCTCAAAGTTTCCCACTTAGCCGTTGATCTCTCTAGATTTCGGTAATCACCTAATATATTATGTGTTAGATTTAAAAAATTAAAAATAAAATAAATAAATACAGAAACCTTGATAGAGAAATGACATTACGTACCTTAATAAATATAGGGTCACGAATTGCATAATTATTATACCTTAAAGGAATAACTACAATAATATGGTGCCAAAGGATAAAAAAGAAAAACAGTCTTAAATCCAACTGTGGGACGTGAAACAAAACCCACCCTGGCTGTTCACGAACAGAAAGCGCCTGATCATTAATTTTCTGTGAGCCACGATCCTCTATGTATCCATCCACACTTTAATTTTGTAGTTAATCTCGTCCGTATATATTAATATGTTTTTATCACATTTTTCATGCCTAATTAAGCTGAATACGATCAGAGTATTGAAAAAGAAAAAGAAAAAAAATCTCAAAAAAGGAATGAATCCGAAACCTAACCACAGAAACTAACTTGTATAATGTAAAATCTTTTCTAAAGTTGTCAGCTTTATTTTGAGTGGACTGCTCCTCCATATAAAATTTCTAAAGCAAAGTCATCATTTTGTGGCTAATGCTTCTGCTTTCGACAGTTTCACTTGAGTATAATTACCATTTACCATTGTTAAAAGACTTAAAGTGTGCCCCGACCCAACCATACAAATTTGTCAACAGAATTCTCCTTTCAAATTTCAAAAGCATGGTGCATGGTTCATGGTTCATGGTTGCTTGGTGTCTACTGTGTACCCTAATATTATTCAGTGATGAGTTTTACAAAATTACCAAACTGGGGACCATTTACTGCCTTCTGCAACACTAAATTTATATATATATATATATATATATATATTTACGGGTACTATTTTATAAAAGTAGAAAAAGAGGAAGAAAAAGAGGAGGAGATGGAAAAAAGAAAAGAAAAGAAAAAAAAAATGAGAGAGAGAGAGGATTTTATCGTCTCTCGTGAGTTGTGAGTTTGGAAGCTAAAACAGATAATTTTTATAATGGGTTTTGTGTCGGTGCAAGGGACACGAGAGTTTCATTTCATGTCTGATGATCCATCATCCATCCAAACACATGACTACTCCCTTATGATATGTTTGCTTTTTTTGTTTTGCTCATTTATATCATGTCATGTCATAATTATTTTTATATTTTATGTTGCGGTAATTAATTATTTGAGTAATTAGACGTTTTATTTTTTATAATAGGGAAAATTGCACAAACTTACCATAACGTTTTCCATTATGGCATAATATTCAACTAATGCCTTTAATTGCACAAACAATCCCTCCTGTTAGTCAACTTTGGTTAAAAATAACCATTGACCATGATTTTTTTTTAAAGCCCAAAATTGCCCCTGCACTTTTGGTTAAAAATAACCATTGACCATGATTTTTTTTTAAAGCCCAAAATTGCCCCTGCACTTTATTACAAAAAAATCTTAATTGCCCTTTATTTAAAACATTATCTACTTTAAATTCTTAGAATATAAAAAATAAATACTAAACATAATCTTCTTTAAATAAAAAAAATCAAAAATAATATATTAAAAACAAAACAATTTAAGAAAACGTTATTTTGAGAAAATACAATTTAATAATATATTAAAAAAAAAACGTTACTTTGAGAAAATATAATTTAAAATTATGCAAGTCCAATATGAATAGTGGTAATGTTCTACATATTTTTGAAATTTAAAACATATTTTTTTTATTTAAAAAGGATTATGTTTAGTATTTTTTTTAAAAAATTTTTGAATCAAAATATAATGCGTAATTTATATTGAGTCAAATTATTTTGTCTGAGATGAACATTGAACAAATTTTCGGTGCTACTGTATTTTATTATGACAAATGATTATATTTTTATTTCAAACTCTTGATGATTTTATTTATATTTGTGTTTAGAATACTAAACATAATCCTTTTTAAATAAAAAAAAATTTAAAAATAATATAATAAAAACAAAAAAAATTCAAAAATATGTAACACATTACCACTATTCATATTGGACTTGCATAATTTTAAATTATATTTTCTTAAAATAACGTTTTCTTAAATTGTTTTGTTTTTAATATATTATTTTTGAATTTTTTTATTTAAAAAGGATTATGTTTAGTGTTTAATTTTTATATTATAATAATTTAAAGTAGATAATGTTTTAAACAAAGGGTAATTAAGATTTTTTTTTTTTTTGTAATAAAGTGCAGGGGCAATTTAGGGCATTAAAAAAAAATCATGGTCAATGGTTATTTTTAACCAAAGTTGACTAACATGAGGGGTTGTTTGTGCAATTAAAGGCATTAGTTGAATATTATGCCATAATGGGAAACGTTAGGGTAAGTTTGTGCAATTTTCCCTTTATAATAACCTATCTATTCACATATCTAAACAAGATATTTTTTTTTAAAGCTTTTTGACATCAGTAGGATTCGAACCGTTAATTTGGAAGTTATTTATCCAAACCCCAAACTTGTCCATCTACCGGTAGAGTTAAACCCTTGTGGTGTGGTTAGACATATTGAAAACGAAATTTCAATGTTTCCCGAATAACGTAGGTTAAGAAATTAATTGTATGGACCAAAACATATAAGATGCAGGCCCATCCATTGGCCCAACAAAATGATGTAAGGGATAATGTTGCGGAAACGCATTGGTGGTGCCTCTAAAAGGTTGGCCAAAACCCTATTGAACACGCAATAGTGAAAGAGAGGAGAAAATGTCTTTTTTACGACCATATATAAAGCTGACACCTGATTATGTATATGTATTCCATTGACCGAATGCGCCACTCAGCTGATACAACCGGTGCAATAGTGAAGGTTTTCTCAAGAGAGAGATGCACAAAAAAAAAATGAAGAAGCAAATTTTGATAATAAACAATCATAACATTGAAGAATATAAGTGGTAAATTTGATTTGTTAGGCAAAAGTTGGTTTGAATCATTTTTGAAGTGTACCAAAACATGAACTCTCACACCTACAAGAAACCTACCTTCCAACCATCCATCCCATTACTCTAATTTTTTTTTTCCCTTGTTATGTTTTCTCTTTTTAATTTTATTTTCTTTAACGTGAAAGTATGATTATGTTTCTAAATTCGAAATACATTCCCAGTTAATCGCAACTGCTACTGTGCAATGTGAATCATTAAAGGCTAAAAGCATCAGCTATACATAATATTGGATAAGTAGTTATTTTATTGGTGGTTATCAAATTGATTAAACAATCGAATCTCCATCTTGTGTGAATCATAAATTTGACAAATTAACAATTGGAATGATATCATATGGTTATGAACTTATGGTTGATAATTACAGAGGGACTCAAATCAGTGTCCAAAAATATAATTAAATGTAGACACATGTCCTGATTTGGTTGGTTAGACACAAATCGGGACACCATTTTTGGACAGCTGATTTGAGTCCATTAAAGAAGGGTAAGAAAAGATCTAAACACCTGAAATGCTCATATAAAAGGGACAATACTTAGATTAGATTCATTGTTGAGTGGAGTACTTATTGTCCTATCCATTAAAGATGTGACATATGATAAGAAAATGAAGGAATGAATTTATGTCTATCATAGGTCACATTTTCAGTGGTCGGATACACCACTCAATAGAGCACTAAATTTATATCTATCATAAGTCACATTTTCAGTGGTCGGATACACCATTTAGTAGAGCACCAGGTGTACCAAAGTTTTGTCATACTTAGGATGTCGAAATTTATTATTTGTGATAAGTTGGCCCAAATCATCTAATATATAATTAGTGTAGACCAAAGGGCTTTGAATTAAATAATGGGCCTGCTTTGGAATTCCTTATATAACACTTAAAACAATTTGATGTCAGACCTAACTAGTAAGTAGTGAAGAAAATGAGATTTATTGAAACTTGATCATTGAATGAAAATGAAGTTCCAAGTGCCAATGGCCTCTTGCTAATGCGGTGTGACTCTCCAATGGGAAATTTCACCACCACGGTTTAACGCCCGACATGTGTATATATGTATACAATTTCATTCCTTGTCCCACCTCATGTTAGTAAAGTCCAATTCTCGCAGGGTCCCGACAGTTGTTGTAATTTCAAAAAAAAAAAAAAAAAATGAAGTTCCAAGTAATGTTCCTTTCTTTTACTTGCACGAAATATGTTGATGATGTCAAATCATATATAGCAGACTTGGTCCATTTATACATAAAATTCCAGAGTGTTGGTATCAAAGAATTCATAAAATAAAATCCAAACAACTAAGATAATGATATGAAGGGGCCACTTAACGGTGACCAAATTTATAATTTTTGCATCAGTTGCTATCTAAATTAACTCACACCAGGCCACCACTGTACACAAATTAACTAATAATATATAACCACTCATTCACCTTATCTAGTGTTGACAGACACTGCTCGGATAGTTGAAGGGTTTGCTTTGAAATTCAATATCAACTTTAATTAGATGTCACACCTAACTATTAGAGTTAGATAATTGATGAGACCTGGTAATTAAGAGTTTAAACTTTTGGATCTGACCGTTACCCATATAATATGGAGTGTCACTTTTACCAAGGAGTTTTGTCAATGTTTGATTAATCCCGGTGCTTGAGCTCTATTTTGAAACTCCAGCAAATGACACGTTTATTAATCGAGAAGTTATTAAACTACGAATATAATAAAATTGTGGACATACAAGAATTTGACAAATTAGTTTATCTAGTTGCTAGTTGAGGTCAGCAGACTTGATCCTATTGAACAAGTCCTTCTTTTTGTCTAAAAATATTGTTTGACTAGTAAACTGATGAGAAACTTCTTCAGGCCAAAAGAAAACTACCAAGCAACTACTACAATCCGTGTTATAACTTTTTAATAGATTGACTTCAATCCTCAAAGTCTTTTTTTTTTGTATTAGATTGAACATAAATGAATACATATCAAATAAATGTTTAGTTTAGCTATACAATTCTTCTTCTTCTGCTAAGCTTTTGTGCACAAATGGCACCACCATGTTCTTCAATCCAATTCATCGACACAGCGCTTTCCTGCACCAGTCCTTTTGCCCTCTCCTACACAGACCTCAACCAGAAGTGGCTCATCAGAAAACATCTCATTTCACTTGTTCAAGATCACCCTGGCTTCACTCTCTCTACCGATTCGTACTATCACAACGATGGCTCCACCGTCAACCTTTTAAATGCAACTGGATATCTCCGTGTCTCCAATATAACACCCCCAGTTCATGTTACCATCTGGCTCCATGAAAACTACCCTCACATGCCTCCTATAGTTTTCATTAATACATCATCAAACACCTTGAATCAAATTCATCAAAACCATCCTTTTGTTGATCTATGTGGCCTGACCACCTCTCCTTATCTCCAAACATGGTTACACCCTGGTTGCAATTTATGTAATCTTGTCCACAACCTTATCAAAATCTTCTCACATGATCATCCTTTCTCTTATTCATCATCTGTAAGAAATACTACTAGTTTCACACACCCTTCTCTTGTCTCGAAAAGGGAGGCTCTAGACCGCCTTTCGGGTATGCTTCACTATGATAAGGCAGCGTTGCAGGCCAAGGCAGAGGAAGATATCGAGGGGCTATCGATATTGCAAGTAGAATTGGAAAAGAGAGCTGGAGTCATCAGGAATATAATCACTGAGCTAGAGCATGAGAGTTTGAAATTGAAGGAGAGAGTAATGGAGTTGGCAGAGGAAACTGATGTGGTAGTGAATTGGTTGAAAGTCAACGATGTAAAATCATTTGGGGTTATAGTAGGGGAGGAAATAGAGAATGCATTTGAAGGAGTTGATGAGGAGTCGAAAATGGTGATAAATGGGTTGGCAGCAGACAGAGGTATAGAGGATGTGATATATGAATTGGACAAGGCACTTGAACAAGGTGTTGTGAGCTTTGACATCTATATCAAGCAAGTCCGAAACCTCGCCAGAGACCAGTTCCCACACAGAGATTTGCTTATCAAATTAAAGGGACCAGACATACTTATTTAGATTTAGCTCCATCTATAATGTATCTTTTGCATACAATATTTCATTCACTGTATCTATTAAATTTGAGAGTGAGGCGAGTAGCTATAGAACAATGTTCTATGTTTTGTGTATTAATGAATACTGATGTTACATATAATGAATAACCATATAAAATAATGCTTCTTAATAATCTGAACGTGAATTACAAGAATAAATATATATGCACAGGTCGTGTATCACTACATGTGAGACCGACTCCTATTAGATTACTTAACTAAAACCTATCAGCTAAAGAATAAAATACAACAAGAGATAAGGTTGAAATAAAGCAGAATAGGGTAATTACAAAGAGTTCAAGTATGAGGTGGAGAGGGATTTGTGTGAGACTCCAAGCCTGATGTGGAGTTGGTCTTCAAGTCAGAGTTGGAGTTGGATTTTCCATTGTGTTTTGAGTTAGTCTACTTTATAATTTGAACACAATTCTTAGTGTCTTTTTTTTTAATACCATTTGTGTGCAGTAATTCGAACTTGAGACATTACCAAACTGAATGAGCATCTTTTACCATCAAGCCGTGCTTTTTTATAATAATAAACGAAAGATACATAGAATTTTATAAAAATGCGTTTGACTGTTATGCTTTTGATAAAAAAAAAAGAAAAAGTATTCTTTTCTTTTTAATTTTAATCTTATTTCTATTTATACAACTCCAAACAAAATCCTTTGATCATGAGTCACGACTATGAGCCAAGCTCAGGTTGGTCCTAACCATGCCTGGTTCGGCCCAGGCATAGGACCTAATCTCTGATACCAGCTCTGACTCAATGTGAATAAGCCCAGGCCCATACATAATATTGATTTTCATACTAAACTAAACACAAATAACACCCCACCATTTTTTTAAATTATTATAATTAACATAGTGTTTGGCAAGTCAAAAAAATAAAAAATAAATCGATATAGTGTTTGGGGAGAGGATATGACTCGAACCTACTATTTGATAATGACTTTGATTAGATTAATATTCAAAAATATATACCTAATTATATTCTCAGGTATTGTTCATGTCTTTTGATGTTTTCTGAAATCACAATGTATAAACACGTTAAGGTGGCCAACACATTACGTTGGCATTCGCCCTTCGATGCTTAATTAAGCAATGAGTCCAATTTAATGAATTTTATTATTCTGTAAGAATCTCTCACAATATGTTCTTTTTATCTAGTTGGAGTGCTTGTATAGATTGATCTTTGAGTCATTGTAACTTTATCACTTGAGGTGTGAGTTTTAGGTGACACTTGCCTGTTTCTCGACGACATATATGGCCTTAAATATTGCTGAAGCGACATCTTTTCATAGCACCTTCGAAGAGGTGCTATGTTCTGTGGTTCACTTTGCTTCAGATGAGTAGTCCATCCATAAGGATCATCGTTTTTACTTAATCCTTGTCCATCCATGGAACATTATTTTTTTGACCTAAACTTCAAAGGATGCTCATAACCATGAATTGATCATGCCACATGGCAAGCTTAGGGTTGTCAATGTTTTTTATTATTTTCTATATTTTTTGATGACAACACTGTGGTAGCCAAAAATAGCACAACAAATACTAAAGCTCAAAATATAAGTCGGCCCAACATTGTCCCAATCTAATAGGATAAGCCTTGACCAAGGTTGAGATTAGACTAAGTCAATGCTGTAACACCCCAAATCCAGGACCCTACAGACTAAGATGTTACGGAGTTCAAACCTTACAAAAACCTTAATTTACAATAGCCACAATTGATATCATCAATAATCTATCCACAAAATACAACATTAAAAGCTGAAGCTATCAATTTCATTAAACTTCCAGATTCTGACCGTAATTGCAACATTAAATAAATTGATTCCTTACAACACGTACACACATGAAATTAAATCTTCCAGCGAAACATATCTCCCATATGCTAATGTAAACCTCATCCATTCTAAATCCAAGAATTCAATCTTCAAAATGGTGGTGACGAGGGGTGAGCCGTCAACTCGGTAAATAAATTCATGCATAACATGTAAAATAAGGAAGCCTTTGGAAAACCTTTATGATCAAAACTTTGCTCATAAACTTAACAAGGAATTTCAAAACAATGTAATATTTAATAATACTTGAAACAACATTTAATACAATTTACATATTTAATATGAATAAAACGGTTGAAGCAACACTTAAAATCACATTCGTTCGTATTCTTAAATCATAAACGTTTCATAAAACAGTATAAATAATATGAAATCAAAATATCATTTAATAGCCATGATTTAATTCACTGTAATTTTTATGGAATTAAACAATAAGAACATATAGTTTTAAAATATAACGATGTACGTTAATCAATTTAAAAGGCATAAAACTTAAAGCTCATATTTCATAGTGTCACCCGTAGCCCGGTGACCAAGCCCAAATAATTCCAATAGTGTCACCCGTAGCCCAGTGACTCGGCCCAAATAAGTCCAATAGTGTCACCTGTAAGCCAGTGACCCGGCCCAAATAATTCCAGCAGTGTCACCCGTAACCCGATGACCCGGCCCAAATAATTCAGATACTACAATCAATGAGCCAAGTAGAAAACAAATATTATCTTTGCATATTAGAAACATAAATTTCAAAATCAGAATATCAACTAAATAAACTTATCGTATCTTTTAAACATTTAGAAACAATATATCAAAACGTTTCAAATACTGTTATTACCATACGAAGTTATAAATCACAATTTTTGACAAAATGAACACTTGGAAAACTATAACATTAATTAGTCAATTCAAAACAAAAGTCAATATTTCGAACATCTTTAAATACGTAATATATAAACGTTTGCAAACATAGCAAGTCATGGATGAGTTTATTTACTTTGAACCCTTACGAATCTGCTCTATTTCTAGAAGCTCAAGAACCATTCAAACCTATTCAATTACAATTTGAATCATTTTCATAACATAATCACCATAAAAACCGAGGGTCTGAAACTCTCCAAGTAACCCCACTAAATTTACCTCCAAATGTATCTCAAAATTACAACAACATAAATTAAAAACTGAACAACCTTCACTCTCGGATTTTTAATAATTCAATCCCTACATATAAATATCAGTATGGTTGTAGACAAATACAAAAATCTACTGTAATTATTTCAAATAAATCGAGTCTCAAATACTAATTTAAAAATAATTTATTTTTGGGTCGCATAAATCTATCAAAAACATTCCAATCATGACCCTTTATAGTTCGAAAGTCTTTAAATAAATATATAAAAAATCTCCAAATCACGAAATTTAATATATATATATACTAAACACACAAATGATTCAGTGTGTAATTTCATAATTTTTGAAAAAGTCTAAGTATTCTAAATAATTTTTGAAATCAGTTTATATAATTAAAATACAGAAATTTCAGCACTGCAAACCTTACTTTGAAAATCCACCAAAAATTATCCTTTTCACATTTTCGAGTGAAAAGAATTTTGGAACACTTGGAAAGATATCTATTTTCATAATCAAAAGTTAAAACACGAAAATCATTGATGAACAATAATAACTTTGAATTGTTTCTACTGCCATACCATAATTGTCATACAAATATGACCTAATAGAATCCCTAATAACAATAAGAATAAAATCTAACATCATACAGGTAAATAATAATTCACTAACCTCATTATCGAAGCTTACAAATCGATCCTCCATTGTATCTAGGGCAAACGGCCATCTCTCCCTTTACTCTTCGTTTTTTTTTTCTTCTTATTTCTTTGTAAATATAACGAATATATTATATATAGATAGAGTCCAATAAGTTTCTAACCCTAAAACCATTAAACAGAAAACTAATAAAATCTTTTATTACAAGTCAACTCCTTATATTTATTTCTAATTGCCTTTAATATTTCCATAGACTTTTATTTCTTTTTTTTTTTTCAAAGGCAATTTCGGGTATTACAAATGCTGCAGCACAGCTCACTTGACTTAGTCACAACTATTCAAACTTCTCGAGATTTGAGATATTGAAGAATATACAGCCGAGATTTGGGGGATCACATGAAGCAACCTTCAACTGAATTGACTCCCCATTCATTGGCTATAAATAATAGCAACCCTTTCATTTGAAGGGGAGAGGGCTTGGGACGCCCATTCACCCAAAAAACTGTTATGGGTCCCTCTCAACCCATTCTCCCAAAAAACTGTTATGGGTCCCTCTCAACCCATTCTCCTTCTTCTTCAATTAATTCTTAATTGTTTCTCAGTTAAATTATCCTCCATTCAAGGTCAATTCATAGGCCAATAAATTATACTATTATTTTGAGTTCTCCTAGCAATTTAATTTGCTAAACTCAACGCTCAGCCCAAGCGAACATAAGGCTATTCGAACGACACCACCCAGGACTCGACCCAGCCTTATTTACGGTTTGATCATTATTATTTAGTAATTCAATATAATTGTTGAAATTGATTATATTCAAGTTTTATTCTATACAAACGATTTCTCCTACAAATATCTAACTCGAGTGTCGGAGAGTCCCCAAAAGGACCACCCTAACTTTGTGTTCTCTTTTTTGTTTTGCAGGAAATGCCTTCCGCTCTACCAAATTCAACTGTGGATTTTTGGGGTCTACAGTTTAGTGCCCACCGTGGGGCCCTGGCAATCATTTTCACGAAACTAACATTTTTGCAAGAATACTACGCCAGACGAGATGGTTGAAACGTCCACATCAATGCATGTTGAAACGCAACTCGCTCCACCCACTTCCAAGGTGAACATGAACGATAACGGACACAATCAACATGTACGAAAAACAAATCATATTCATCTATCGATCGAAGATACGACAAGTTGTGCAAAAGTTCTAAGTCGAACGAATTCCATATCTCTTTGAAAAGTCAAACGTGTGACATATGGAACTCTGTTCCAATGCTATGAACATTGAAAATAATGTCGAATGTTAAGTCATCAGAAGACGATTTTGCAAGTCCACATTCCCTCCAAAAATAAGCAAAAATTGGAATATGAAGTCGAGCTACATCCACTCCGCTGATCTTTTGAAATATTTTGCAAAGCTCCATGTCGAGCTGATAAATTTTTTTTGCAATGCTCTATGATGATCTACAACTATAATTTCATTTACTCCATGTCGAGTGACATTGTCTAGAATGATGCGATGCATCTTCACTTTATTAAGTCGATCTCAGTTTCATAATACAAAAGTGATTGTTGTATGTCAGTCGAACTACCTTTGAAGGTATTAAAATGCATTCTATCAACTTACATTATAGTAATGATTTACTTAAACAGTCAAACTACAACTATCTTCTCTATTTTCGGGCTACTGATGTGAATAGAACCATATATTCTGTTATATGTCAAAATTTATGCTCGAATTCGAGCTATGATTTTTTAGATTTACAAAGTTAAATGCTAGCTCTGCTTTGTGTAGACCACTTGCTTTGCTGATTGAGCCACAATGTCAAGTAAAATTTAATATTTTTTGGCTCTAAGTCGAGCAAAAATTTCGTCATATGTTTGATAATGTCGCCAAAATCATGACTGCACTTTAACGCTCTGCATCGAGCTACGAAAAGCGCTCTACGACGAGCCAAAAATAATATCACTCTACGGAGCTAAAAATCACCCAACAACGAGCGCTCTACAAAATTTGATCGTTAACTTTCAAGATGATTGTTAGAAAAGTTATTGTTCTATAAATTTTACTCTACGTCGAGCATTCTACAAATTTCGCTCTACATCAAGAGCTCTACAAATTTCGCTTTACGTCGAGCGCTTTATATTTTCACTCTATGCCGAGCGGTCTACAAATTTCGCTCTCTGTCGAGCTACATTTTGTGCTCTAAGTTGAACCAAAATTCATTATGTCATCGCTCTCCGTCGAGCTACATTTCTTACTCCAAGTTGAGCCGAAATTTGTTATGTAATGGCTCTCCAAGTCGAGCCAAAATTTGTTATGTAATGGCTCTCCGTCGAGCTACATTTCTTGCTCTAAGTCAAGCCAAAATTTGTTATGTAATGGCTCTCTGTCGAGCTACATTTCGTGCTCTAATTCGAGCCAAAATTCATTATGTTATCGCTCTTTGTCAAGCTACATTTCTTGCTCCAAGTCGAGCCGAAATTTGTTATATAATGGCCCTTTGTCGAGCTATATTTCTTGCTCCAAGTCGAGCTGAAATTTGTTATGTATTAACTATTTGATATCAAATATCATCACAGCAGAAAGGATACTGGGATTGTTACATACGATCAGTGTACAATTACAAAAAAAAATACACTCGACTCACTATGCTATTTGTTGTAACTAGGAGAAGACCGGCAAAAGGAGAAACCGATGAATAAACACTCTCTGTATTTAGCTTTCTGCAAAAGTACGCTCATAATGGGATGATTAGTATGAATAGCACACCTTGCTATTTATAGGGTCCAAACTCCTATCCGGATGGATTATGATATTCAAATTTAAATGATATTTAAATGTAATATCATATTTATCCTTTTAACCATTTATCTGATCAGTTTAAATTTAACATAACTATCATTATCTCTGATAATTTAAATTTAAACTATTAGATTGTTTAATCCATATCAGTAATTATCAATTAACTAACTAATAAATATTGAAACACTTGAGCGTATTCCAATATCTTCCACTTACACAAGTGGAGTAATGAAAATTTTAAAGAGTCATGTTTCTCAAACTTTTGGGTCCAATCACAGATCATTCATATAAGCAAACGCACAGTGTGATTGATGAACAATATTCTACAAATGTATTGGAGCACGCAATTTGATATTTCATATATCAAATTCATTGTTCATATGTGTCCTAAATTTAATTTTCGTTCATTAGTCCAAGCATACTTAACCCTTAGTATACAAAGCCATGCTTGACTATATCAAATTTTTACGTATTCACAATTATATTCTTATCTATCATAGACAATACAATTGGTCAACAAGAATATAAAAAATCAATGAAGAAACATTATAACTTCCCATTGAACACTTGTATCTCAGTTTTAAAAAACAACTGCTATATTAGTCATGTTTCATAGACCGAATAGTACCATAGCCATAGAAAAAACACGCTAATGAAGCTAACATTGTTTTGTCACTTTGAATCAAAGTCAATGGTCACAAGAACATCATTTGAAGTTTAATCAAACCTCAAGGAACTTACACAATGAGGAATCATGGAACATTCTCCCATTTTCCTTTTGATCACATAGCACACATGGTATAAGTCACGTGCTACAGTGAATTTCATTCTCATAAATAATGTATATATCTAAACTATTCACTGTATAGATCTGAGTTCAGTCACTACCTACAATGCCTAACTTGAGTTAATAAAGCTTGTCATTTCTTACTTGGGCGCCAATTATGTTCTCACATCTGGCTTAATCAGGTTTCATGATTGTGGGGTTGTATCATGATCGATTCAAAAGAATATAAAAACCTCATTTTGACATGGTCAAGGCGACATATTCATATAAATATAAGCTCCATGAGAATAAAGCCTCTACTTTATTCTCTTATATATATGTTTCTCATCTCAGCATACTATCTTAGCTTTTGATGTGACCGCACATGTAAGAATGTTGGTCTCAACTTGATAACATATTTAAATAACATTTGTGTGAAATATATGCTATCAAAGGAAAAAAGGATTTATTCATATAAGATAGTGAAATTCAAACAAATCATCATGATTACAATCTACTTAGCATGTGACAAGTAAACATCTCTAGTCACTGCTTTGGTAAATGGATCGACTACCATTTCATGCGTAAATATGTATTGAATAATCACTTCCTTTTTTCCTATGACAATTTTGAAAAAATTATATCTTGTCTCTATATGTTTGGATTTATTGTGATATTTTGAATCCTTTGTGTAAGCAATGGCTGCTTGATTATCATAGTAAATAGTTACTGGTCTTGAAGCACCAGTAACAATCTCAATCCTCAATGAGTCTCTTGAGCCAAACTTCTCCTGTACTACTGCTGAACACGCCACGAATTCAGCTTCCATTGTAGACAATGCAATACATGTTTGTTTCTTGCTACACCATGAGATATCGCCTCAACTGAGCAAAAATACATACCCTGATGTTGATTTTCGCTAATCTAGATCACCTCCCTAGTCGGCATCCGTATATCCGACTAAGCGTAAATCTCCTCCTTAGTAGCATAGAGAATAGTTTGCAGTTCTCTTGAGGTATGCTAAGATCCTCTTGGCCACATGCCAATGTTTCTGTCTAAGGTTGGATTGAAATCTGCTAACAAACCCAACTGTAAAACATATATCAGGCCTTGTACACATCATTGCATACATGGGACTCCCAATGGCATTATAGTAAGGAACTATACTCATTTTATCTCATTCTTCCGGAATCTTGGGGCACATTTCGAGACTGAGATTTTGTCCTTTTGAGATAAGAGTATCCATAGGCTTACAATTAGCCATATTGAATCATTTTAGAATCTTTCTAATGTAATGCTTTTGTGATAAAGCTAGAAGTTTCTTTGAACGATCTCTTGTAATCTTTACTCTCAAAATATAGGCAGCTTTACCCATATCTTTCATCATAAAATTTGAAGATAGCCATTCTTCCAGCTAACAAAATGTCATCCACATATAACGTCAATATCACAAAATTGCCTTCAGACCTTTTTATATAGACACAATAGTCTTCTTCAATCGTTACAATTCTATACAACATTATTGCTTGATGGAACCGAAGATACCACTATCTGGAGGATTGTTTCAAGCCATATATCGATCGTTTAAGCTTGTAAACTTTACACTCTTGACCTTTTGAAACAAAATTTTTAGGCTGTACTATGCAAATTTCTTCCTCCAATTATCCATTGAGAAATGCTGTCTTTACATCCATTTGATGTAATTCT